>VYXB01010507.1:280598-311370 GCA_013397135.1 Pachyramphus minor
ATGTGGGAACTAGTTTTAAATGGGACTTCTCCAATTCAGAGAGTAACTGGGGACAAGGAGCAGCCACTCCATAGAAGAGAGACTGGGGCTGCTTGGACTAGCAGGTTAGGACTCCTCAGTCTGTGTAAAGCCTGGGTGATGATTAAGGAATGACAGATTAGGAGTTCAGCAAGTCTAAAATAGCATGGAAAAGATGACTAGGGATGGATGCTTCTCTGCCTTTCCTGTGATGGCAGCACATCAAACTAGAAGAAAGCGGGTTCAAAAGAAGCAAAAGGATTTGGCTGGCATATATGGAGGTTAACCTCTGTAAGTTCTTGCCACAGGACGTTGTGAGTGGTAAAAGTGTTATTAAAAAAAAAAAAGTTGTGTGCAAAACACCAGGATTATTTCGTAGGGGGATAATTCATCAAAAATTGCTTAATCCCGGGGCGGTGTTTTGCTGCAAGCTCAAAGATGGTACTCGGGAAAAATAAAGATCATAGAATCGTGTCACATTAGTCCTGGTTCGATACACACAGTTGAGGACCTTGTAGTGCTGGGACAAACTGTATAGAGGGATCTTTGTGGTCTTATGGCACTGTCTCAGGTGATTCCTGTCCAGCAGGAAGGGACTGTGCAGGTACCTGTGCCTCCTCTTGGCTATGCAGGCACTGACAACATGATGGACCTCCTCCCAGACTGTGAAACCTCCTTCTGCTGGAACAATATTCCAGTGGGAAAGATCGATTTGTCCAAAGTAAACTGTTTCACTTAAAAGAGTTGCCTTTGGGAGAGAACTCATTTTAAGGTGGGGGAAAAAAAAAAAGATAAGAAAGAAAGAAAAAAAAAAAAGGAGGATGAGCACTTTGATGAGGTTGAAGTGTTTCATTTGGGTTTTTCTCGAGTGCTGTATTTCAAGATGACTTCTTTCCCTATTTCAAAAAGAAAAATGCATTGTAAAACCAAATGAAAAATGAAAAAAACGGAAACTGAAGCAGAACCCTTTGAGTCATCCCCACATCTTTTTCCCCTGCTGTTTTCCTTCAAGAAGACGGTTAAATCTCCCTGGCTTTTGTTCCAGCCTGGAACGGAAAACCTCTTAAAACCACTGAACTTCCCCCAGGTTCTCACACAACCGCTTCCCTGCTCTTTGGGATGACCTCTGTGGTGGGAAGCCAAGATACCGAGACCAGGCCATTCTCCAGCTGCCCCAGATAATCCTCCCAGCCCACGCTGAGCTCTGCTAAGGCAGGCAGCTGGTACAAAACTTGCCCATCCTTTTCTAGGCAGAAAGGGAAAATGCTGGGCTCCATGGCTGCGAGTCAAATGCCTTTCACTGCCATTAATTTCCTTGAAGACAAGCTCTGAATGTTGGCCCTGGAGATGCAGCAGGTAATAGTAGCCATGTCAGCTCTGCATGCTCAGGAGTAGCCCATGTACCAAGCAGGGAGCACATGCCACAAGTGTCCACCCCACCAGGATACCAGCATCCACTGGGACCGTCTTTCCATCACTCTTGGCATGATCTTCAGACTTGTTCCTCTACCCACAGCCTGTGAAGGATGGAAACACTTTTCCAAGCCTTGAGTCAGACAGGTTGCCTCTGTACTGGTGGCAGGCAGGCAAAGGACCACATTTTTCCTGCCATCCAGCTTTGTGAGCTCAAGGAAGTTGTTTGTCTGTTCTCCTCATCTTTTCTACAGCATCTGGGAGGCCTTTAAGGTAAAGTTTTTCACTCCAGTCTGCCTTGTGCCTTGAGGGTTACCCAGCATACAGAAGCCCTCTTGAACCTCACCCAGCGAGGCCACACAGTGGTTAGCACTCAAAATCCCTGCCAGCAAATAAATAATTACTTAAGAGAAGCTAGGCTCAGAGCTGGGCTTGGACAAACAACAACTTTTTTTGTTGTTTTTCTAAAACTTGCTTCAACAAGAGCATTGAAAAAATGTTTTTGCCCCAGAAGTAAAACTTTGGGTGAATTTGAAAGGTGAAGAGCATTATTCTGGTGCAAAGAAAGCCTCTTGTTTCCCTTCAGAGCTTTCCAATATTTCCTATAGTGATCTCTGCAAAGAAAAAAACCACACGGTTTTCATGTAAAAAATGAAAAAAATGCAATTTGTACGAAGTGTTTGTAGAAGGGTTTATTTCCGACTAAGGCAGTCTTTTCTCACCCAGATTAGTTGCTAAATTGACACAAGGCTTCAAAGTGCGCTCCTCACACCAAACTGCAGAAAGTTTCACCAAAGAGTGTCATTTCATTGCGTTCCCATGGCCACAGAGGTGTCATGCAGGGGGTTGCAGTGCTCCCATGAAGCACTGAGAGCTGTGAGCTGCTGCGCTTTGGGGCTTTTTAAAGTAAAATAACAATCTCTTGCGAGTGGAAGTCCAGCCCTGGCAGAACAGATGTTGTAACTTATCACATTTATGGTGGAAACTTGAGGGCCAGGAGGGAATTCAAACAGCAAATAGTTAACAGCATAAACCCAAATAATGAGAAATATATAACGTGTATCAGAAGACTAAAGGGAGTTGATTGGACTGAAGGAGCAGCGGGAGGTAGAAAGGAGCAATTAAAGAGCAGGAGGAGGAAGAGGAGGCAAAGAAGGGCATTGCTGAGTAACCAAGTGATTCTTTGAAATCTACAGGGGTAAAAGTACGTCATCTCTCATTAAAATCAGCTGCTGTCCTGGAGGACCCGAGTGTAACACACACTTTATCCATCTTCCAGAAATGACACCATGAGCTGAGGGCAGGATTACAGGGCACTGAGGTCTTCTCTAATTAAGTGCCCCAAACTTCTTTAACTCAGCTGGTGTGTCCTTCTGTCCTTCCAGGTTGCTGAAAAACAGCCATGAATCAGATCTCAGAAGTGACACAGATTGCCAACCTGAGCTGAATTTCTGGGAAACAGAGTCTGATGCATAAAAGCATGAAGAGGAGAGGCACAGACCCTTGTGAATTCCCCGTGTTGTCTCACCAGCAGCTTGCAGTGACTAAACTCTGGAGTTTCGGCTTGCTGACTGCCCCCCTTTTCTCCCCCTTAAATGCTTGTGATTAATTGTTTGCCACCAAAGCTATTGGTTATCAGATTGTTTGTTAGCCTCTTTATCAGCAACAGGGGTTTGTCTCTGTGATGCTAAAGCAGCTTGCGAGGTTGCAGAGTTGGATGGAGCCACAGGAGAGGATGCCTAGAGGAGGGTGTTGGGATACAAAACCGCCTCTGGCAGCCAAACCTCAGGGTTTTCTAACCACGGGAGGTCCTAGTTAAGCTCTGGTACTGTTCTGTCAGCCCCAGTCAGTGGTTTGCTCAGATCTAGTGTTCATTATGTGCTATATTCTTCGATAAGTGGAGAATGTATTGTGGAGCTTTAATAAAGGCTGTTGCTCATAACACTGCTTACCAAAGCCTTTCATCTTCACTCTAATTAATTCATGCTAATTTTCTTGCCAGTTGGATACGTCAATTTGGAGTCTAAAATAGAATCCTAGTTTGTTTGTGGAGTTCAACATGTTGCAATAGATAGCTATCCTGTCAGAAAAAAAATTACAGAAATGGAAAGATCCAAAAGAGATCTTACAAACATGAGGTGCTGTGCAGTATGGCTTGGAAAAGTGTGGCATTGCACCAGGGCCCCACATCTGCCTCCGCTCTGTAGGATCAGTCTCAAGTGCTCAGAAACTCCACTGGGGATCCTCTCTAGTAATAGGATCTTTCCACTCTGTGCTATTCACCTTTGCTTTTATCAACACAAGGACAGGAGATTATATATTCCTTTACCCGAACTCACTCCTGAGTGTCGCGATCAAAATAAGCTTTATCAGAAGATGCCATTTCTTTAGGTTGGAATGTGAGCTGTTTGAAAGATCAGTCTGATGAACAGGTTTTTGCCTAATCCAGCACAGGCCCTGGGGTGCTGGCGGAAGACTGCAGTGGAGATTGTGTTCAGAAGTTTTTCTTCCCACCAGCACTACAACAGCTCAGTTCCTGCTGTAGCTTAAGGGATATAAAGCCACAGCTGAGAGGGTTGTAAAGGACGAAGAGAGCCATCAGTCATCTCCCTCCCCAAAACTAGTCTTTCTCCAGTCCTTCCTGGCAGACATGTTATTCTCAAAGATCCCCCAAAATAGCAAGTCTCCTTCTCTCCAGACAGTCAGCAAACACTTAATTCTTGTCATTGTGATTTACTTGTATCTTGCTTGAAATCCCCTTCCTGCAGTTTAAACCTGTTTCTTCTTTCCTGTCTAATGGCTATGGATCATTCCCACCCTCTCTGCAGCCTCATGACTATTCCCAAGCCTTTTCTCCTGTGGAACCCCAGGCTTTCTGTTTCTCTCTACAGCTCCGGTTGGAGTGACACAGGTAGACATTCAGACACAAACATGATAAGAGAAGCAGGGACCCAAGAGATCCGTGCACATGGGCTTGCACACCCACGCAGGAACGCTTCCAAGCGTGCACACATTGCATCCAGCCTTTTTCTCCCTGGGCATCCTTCGCTCACAGCGTCGGCAGCAGCACAGGTCTCTGAGCTGTCAGAAAAACAACCAGCTCTCCCAAAGCCCCCAGGTACCACGGGCTCTGCAGCCCTTGTGAAAAATCCCCTTAGCATTCAAGAGGGGAAAAATTTTGCGTAAACAGTTGTGGAAGTCTCTCTGCTCCTTGCCTTTATATGTGGCTGGCTGACCAGCAGAGAGAGAGTAAAGGAACTGTCCGTGCACCCTCAGGCATGATAATGCATAGGGTAGATTCCAGGGAGTCAGAGGAAATTCTGCTAGAAATGTGGCGTGCAAAGAGGTACCGCAAGTTCCAGCTGGTTTGAATTTTCTCTGTATTTATAAAAAATAAATTGATACTTTATTACCTAATCAAAGTAGCTACTCATGCGTTTTTGCCTCCCCCTCCCTCCTCAAATTTAGCACGGGTGTTTCAGATGCTAATATAGAGCTCCCAGGAGAACAAGAGAACCTTTCTGTAAGGGTTTTTAAAGACATCTTAGAGGATGCTTAATAAAGAGGCAGCGTGGGGTGGTGTCTGGGTCAAAGGCTTGACATTTAGGATACTTGGATTCCTTCCCAGCTCTGGCACAACTCCAAAACAAACGCTCCATTGCTCTGTGACTCAGTTTCCCCCTCTACTAAGCATGATCCTTAGTCTGCCTTTTCCCATGCCTTGCCAGAGCACAAAGTGCTACCAGAGAGCTAAAATCTGTCCCTGGTACCATCACTACTCCTGCATTCCCAGGCATGGAGCCCCACAGCCCCAGCCTAAGGCTGAGATCAGGCTCTGTGGGCAATTTGTGCCGTAAAAAGAAGCCTGTGCTCAAGAACTTACAGCTGTCTTGGCCAGCAGTACATGTAAAACCCAGGACTCCCTGGATGCAGCTTGAGGCAGAGATGGAGATACAGGATTAGCTATTCACACAGGTGAGCTGACACTGCACCACCTAATTTCAAGGACAGTTCGACCCCAGATTTTGGCTAACTAGGTAGTAAAAAAGATTTTGTCTTTGTGGGCATTGACAAAGTAGAAGAAGGAAACAGTGAAAGTACATGATGAACTCTGTTTTCACTCGCAGATTTCACTGGTGTCAAGGTGCCACTGATGGAGAGATAAGAAGTCATGTTTTCTTTCCAGGTGAGCAAATATGGTGGAAAGCAAAACTTTCTGGCTTTTGACAGAATTTTAAGGAGACAGGTACCCAACCTATTTGGGGTACACATTCCAGGAAAAAGAAACCCCATTCAAAATAGGAATAAATAGTTTTCTTCGCTGGTAAAAAATAATAATTTTGTTCAAAAAAAATTTTGCATAAAAGTAAAGATAAACACCATGTTTTGTCTTGCTTGACATGTAGAGCCAGCATGAGAGGAGCTCCAGTATCAGGGAGGTTTTTTGCCAGTTTTGTTCTCAACAAGGCTTTTACAGGGGCAGGCAGGGGCATCAGCCGAGGACCAGCACCTGGATCACCTGCCTCACATACACAGCCCCACACACACCCCCAACATGCACAGCTGAAGACATGATCTAGGTGCAGCAAGTAGCATTCCCCAAAAGGCATTTCAGGAAATATCAATTTGGATTCTACAAGACAAAAAAGGGGAATCACCCCTGCACATGGGAAGGCAGCAAATCTGAAGGGAGATTTGAGAAGAGACATTCCTGAGGGAGGGATCATGTCCCTTTGCATGAGCAAGAGGGGTTTGGAAGTGCTCTCAATGCTTCCACTTTGGAGTAAAGTCTCTTCTGTAAACAGAGCATGAAAAGAAATTGTCCTTTGACACCGTCTTCAACCACACACAGACCTGCCTCCATCCTCATGTGTTCCTCCCTTTCTCATTACTGGCTTGTGTCGCAGGGTGTCTCTTTGCCTTGTGCAACACTAGGTCGATGGAGTCACATCCACTCCTGTGCCCTGCAGAGTGCTGCCACCAGCTTCTGCACCACAGCCACTACCACCCCTGCACAGCCACCACCACGGCCCAGGGTGGGACTGCTCTAGTTGTGTAATGCACAACTAGGAGACAGAAACTCCAGGCATTGGCTGGGCAGCAGAGAGTTGTCCCCCATCAGCCTACTTATCTGGATAAATTCAGGGTTTGTTTCTCTTGTCTTTGTACAATTTATTTAATACAGGAAGATGCGCTGGAAAATGAAAGAGGAGGTGCTCTTTCGAAGCGTGTGCCTTGCCATGGCTACACTGATATTCAGACTCTGGACTGGAAGAAAACCCTTCACATAGCATGTAGACAGGACCTTGGAGGTCTTGCTGGACAGGTCCTAGCCATGACAGGAGGTTGCTGCGTTTCTTCATCCCCTGCCATGGCAGTGTTCAGTTTGCTGTGTTCAATCTGCTGGACCCTCCTCGGTCTGCAGAGGTATCTGTGTGTCACCCAGGAAACAGGACAAGAAAGAGCATTGCTCTCTCACTGTTTTTCAGCATCAGAAAGGAGGTAAAGTTACACCCTCGAGATCATACAGGTTGACCTCATGGGATGTAAGAAGCTTCGGGGAAAGCTGGCTCTAGCGTTTGCCAATCTATGGAGGTCCTCATGTAGCCACGTGTTTTCAGTCCTATTAAACATATAGGATAGAGAAATACTGTTTATTATGCCATTATATGGAAAGAAACCTTCATGAGGACCCAGCAATTTGATGAAGCTCTGCAAGAAACCTGTGCCTCAACTGTATATGTGTTCTGGTTGCTGGACCTCATCCCAATCCATGCCTTGAGTTTCCATGTCTCTGTATGGCAGAAGTGTGTCTAGCTGGTAGGGAGGAGAGGGGACAGGCAGCAAACACAGACAGACTGTCTTAAGAAGACAGGAAAATATCAGAGTCTGTATATTTAGCCAAACACCCCTTAATAATTCCAGGTTTATTTCCCCATCCTGTCGGCTCATGAAGCAAGTTGAACACTTTCAACACCCGACTGAGCTTTGCATTTCATCTCACGTCGAATCCGCTGTCTGGAGACATTTGTTTTGCTTTCATTTATTCCAAAGTCCTGGTCTAAGCCATGGAAGGGGATTTTTTCCAGTAGGTGCCTGTGTGGCAGAGGAAGAGGAACTCAGTCAGTGACTCAGCTTCATACTAACAAGGAGAAGTTAAAACCTAACGTGACTTCATGCAACCAAATGCAGTGAAACAGGTCCTTGATCTAATCAGCACTTTCTAAAGGAATTAAATGCCAATCTATTTTAAAATGCATTTCACTGCGACTTAATGAGGGCAACAGGGAAAAATCAATTGGTTGTGTAATTTGGGGTTTCAATAATAAAAACAATAAATGCTAATTAGGAACATTCTTATTAATGTCATAAAATTCTTGGACAGATTGTGGTCACATAATTAAAGTTTGACAATGCTGCTTGAAGATTTTGAGGCCTGACAGCGATTGCTGGGGCATGGACAGGGAGTGGGATGAAGGAAGACTGTGCTCAAGGCTGCATTGCTTCAGGGAGCTGGTGGGTTCTGGGAAAGATGGAAATCCCTGAGAAACAGGATCACCCCAAGGTACCGCAGATCTTTCAGAGCTGTGCAGTGATAAGGATATGGACCTGAGTACTGACAGTGGTAGCCAGAACTTAATCCACATCCTTGAGAGGCCATCCTTAACACAGGATAGGAGTCTTCCCTCCTGACATGCATCTAGAAAGTACTGGTATGAATGTCAGCTGTCACCCAGATTTGGGATGCAGCGGCTCCTCCAAGTGCAGAGCTAAATCCTGCAAGGGTGATTGGATGTCCACTTGGTAAGTTAATCAATCTCTCTTGTTGCATAAGACACACAAGGTTTAAGACAGACAGTTTGTTTTTAATGTCTATTGGTCAGTGAGACTGTATAACACTGTTAATGAATAACTCACTTCTTTCTGAAGTGCCTGAGAAAAATAGAAACTACTCCACCAGAAATGTACACTCATGAGGCAAAGGACCCTGTTGCATGTCACTGAAGAGGGATTGGGCTGACTTTCTCAACAGATCCCAGCCCTTTGCCTGGAGGCACAGATATTTCTTTGTGGAGCATCAGAGGGCATGGATCAGCCTGGGCAGGAGCAAGATGAACATAACCAGAACAGGATATTCATGCAATAGGCTTAGACAGTATCTGCATGTAGATGTCCTAAGGTAAGCAATTCTCCTACCTTTGACAACTCTGACTCTCTCATCTCTGCACTGGCTTTCCTAGAAAATGTTTTTCTCTAATGCAACTAAAAGAGTAAGAAAATCAACAAAGTTTGGGGGAAGAAAAGTTATCATTATTTAATGTTTCAAAATCTTAAGCAAGAGATCCCACTGACTCCCCTAGTTTTGATATTCCTTTGAAAATGGTGGTTTTCCAAGTTTGAGTACATTTACTCTGCTTCTTGATCTATCCCTCTTGTATTATTACTCTTTCCCTCTTTCTATGTTTTCCTCCCACATAAAAGAAAATGAGACGAGGAAACCAAAAAAATTTCAAGACTGACTAAACCAGGATTTACTGTATTGATGTGGCACCACACAGAAAAAAGTATAGTATCAGCAGTATAGTCATCAGTAACAGCTTTTGGAAACTACCAGGAAATAACATGTTGTTTAGAAGTTTGTATTTTTCTTTGCCCTGAAAGGTTTTGGTTCTCACCCAAAACCTGTGCAATCCCCACTGCCAGGATGCCTCCTGTTCAGAGGGAAATGTCTCTACTGTCCTCCAGCAGAAGCAGTGCTTCTTGTACCTGCAGCCTGCATCTGCAGGGCACTGATGTGTCTGGCTCCTGTGTGCTCAATCCAGCCCCTCTGGGCTGCAACCCAGCTCTGGTGACTCAGACAGACCTGCTGCCCTGAAGTCAGACTTCTCCCTGCTAACTTGTTGCTTGTGCACGACATATATGCTTATCCGTGAGGCTGGGTTTGCAGGACTCAGCTGCAAAAAATGTTGTGGAGAGAGGTGGAAGCTCATTCTGGGTTTGATTTGTTTTTTCGCAACAGCCCCAGAAAACAGAAGGGAGATGTAATTTCTGCATTTCCATCAGGAGCCATTCCTGTCCTGAGGTGTCACTCCCTGCAATTAGTCCTCTAGTATTTCTGCCCTGTTACGGCAGCAAAGCAAAATTCATCACCTGTGAGCAGCAGGCGCCACTCTCTGAATGATAAATGGGTGACACCAGGATTTTACCCCCAGCCCCCATCCCAGCTCCCTGCCTTCAGGACTGAGTTAAGGGACCAAAGTGTGTAGGAATTGGTACCATGTGCTCGCGCTGCCTTCCCGGAGATTAGCCCCATATGGGGAGAGAGTTGCGTTCCTCTCCGTTTGGGATGGGGGTTGATCTAAATGTGTAGCAGGCATTCTTTGCATATATATGACAGCCCAGGAGATAGACTTCAAACATCACCAAAACTGGCCCCTTCTCATTGATCTTTGAAATATACAGCCTGGCTTATTATGTTGTAAATATACTTTTAAGACACAGTGTCTTAAAATATGTTCCTACCTGACTGTAGAGCCTGAACTTCCTGACAACTGGTCTTGTTGGCTGTATCATAAATGTACAGTGCATGGCCTCAGATCGGTTCACCATTAACCCTGTGAATTACCCCACAGATTTAGGGCAGGATGCTGCATGGGCTGGAGGACAAGGACATTAAGATGTGCAGCTTCTTGCCAAAAGAAGACACTGAAAGCAGTATCTCCAGCATCTCAGTAAGATCCACAGACTGATTATTGGTCCCCTGGTCTTGTTCAGGGTTATTTCTACAGGTGAGAAAACACTAACAGTTTTCAGTGCTAGGGTCAACACATTTTGGGGAAATGGTTGCACTTCATGCTTTAGGCATCAGTAGGAAAACTGTACGGCTTCTCTGTGGTCTCATGTCTTCCTTCCTCTGACGTGTCCACAAACGGCCATATAATCTCCCACTGCCCTCTAGTTTGAGTCAGTGTGATGTGGGGTCTCGAGTCTGGAGGGTTCCAATTGACAGTCCCTGAGCAATGCATCACTTAATCCTTTTGACAAATTTTCCCAGCCCAATTATTGAAGGAAGATAAAACTGTTGAAAACACACAGATGACAGATTTTTCTCCCAAATACTTTGAGATATTAGTGTTGTGACACTGTTTGAAATTTTATTTTTGTTAAGTAACAAAGGGTTTTGTAAAAGAACATGTTGCAGAAAACAGTCTGAGATCAAGCAACCCCTACCAGGTTTGGTTTAAATTCAAATAGCAGTAGGCAGTGACAACAGGTCTACAACTAAGATTTCCAAAGACAAATATCATGACATGAAGGAAATCTCCATGGGATAGCCAACTGAATTGAATAGGGCAATGCCTGGATCTAGTTACAATGAGTTGCAAATGCCATCTAGAATTTTCTTGTATAGAAAGTAGAGATCTCTGGGGGAAACGCTCTGCGGGAGCAGGGTGAATCCAATCTCTGAATGGATGCAGGGGATACGTGGGATATATAGAAAAAGGGTAAAAAAGGTAAGATAACAGAACTGCATAGGTCAGAAAGCAAGGCAAGGAGGTGAGTCCAAATTCCTACGAGCTTTAAAAATTCCAGTGGCAGTAAGAAATTTGCTTTTCAGCTGAGATTCCTTGAGTTCTGCTGAAATTCTGGTGGAATTAACTGCCACAGTCACCAGGACTGGAGGCAGACAGTACAACAAATAGGGGCTACAAATTAATGTGGCTGAGATGGGATCGACCTCTCCACTTCCTGCCATCCTTCACTGAACGGATATATAATTCCATTGTCACATTAACACAGTAATTTTGCATGACGTTTTCTTACCCCCTCATAGTAAGGGAAAGTTAGAGTAGAAGAAAACACTGTGCAACTGTTTGCATTTCTCTTGTACTCCGCTGCCCCTTGGAAATGGGAAACAGCAATATCATGGAAATGGCAATGCCTGGTGCTCAAACACACAGACCAGTTCACATGGGCCTTACTACACTGGTTAAAAAGAGTTCTTTATTTAAAATGTTACGGTTCTTTCATTCACCTCAGTATTTGGCAGGTCTTGCAGGTGTTTTCTTCCCAGTGTACCTGGCTCCATCATGGTGGACTGGGGACAAGAGCAGCATGCTACCCATGGAGTACTGCATTCGGCTCTGGGGCCCCCATCACGAAGATGTGAACCTGTTGGAGTGAGTCCAGAGGAGGTCATGAAGATGACCAGAGCGATGTAGCACCTATCCCATGAAGACAGGCTGAGAGAGAGGGAGTTCTTCAGCCTGGAGAAGAGACCTCATAGCACCTTCCAGTGCCTACAGAGCCTACAAGAGAAATGAAGAAGGACATGGAGAAGATGACAAGGGCATGGAGTGATAGGACAAGGGGAAATGGCATTAAACTAAGAGAGAGGAGATTTAGATTTGATATTAGGGAAAAAAATTCTGTGGGGGTGGTGGGGCACAGGAACAGGTTCCCCAGAGAAGCTGTGGAAATTCTGTCCCTGGAAGTGTTCAAAGGCAGGTTGGATGGGGCTTTGAGAAACTTGGTGTAGTTGAAGGTGATTCTGCCTATGATAGGAGTGTTGGAACGAAATAATCTTTAAGATCTCTTCCAGCCTAATCCAGGGGAGCCACGGCTCGAGGTTCCAGTAGGGAAGGACCCTTCCTCAAGGGCTACTTGACCTGTTACATGGCAACGACTTGCCTCTACCAATGGCAACAAGGCAAAGAGGAAGGTGGGAACCAGTCTCAGGGTGTGAGATTAGAGAAGCCTTGGTGTCTCGCCAAGATGTGCTTTCACACTTTTCTGCGTGAAGGTGAAGTTGAGGAAGCGCTTTCTTTGAAATGATACATGAGATTCTGTCTTATCATTTGACTTTCATGGATGGAACATTTTTAGAAGAAAACCAGCAAAAGCCAATGTCTTCAGAATCCAAATCACGCAAGCTGGTAAGACAGCAAGTCGAGATGCAACATCACTCTGCATTTGAAGGAGATTTGCTTGCCACTTAACCATGCATTCCTGTCCTTAACCCAATGACCAACCTAAATCGTCCCTGGGCTCAGCAGCACATTCTGTACCCAATGCTTTCTTGCAAGAAATTGATCTAAACAGATCTCTTCCCCCTCCCACTAAAATTTCAGTATATCTCAGTTAAACGTGGTCAGAGGTGATCCTTCAACTGCTGTTTTTCTTGTACATTATTTCCCCAGCCCACTCCCCACAAAAGCTCAGCTTCTTGGGAAGGAAAATGCCAAGTAGGTTAGGAAAAGGCCCTTTCTAGCCTTGTTAGTTGCCAAGAAGAAAAATACATTTTAAAAAGCCATAAAAGTGTAATCTTCCCCTACACACATTCTAATAAATCAAAGATAGCTAAAAGGATTTTCTTCAGTGAAAGAAAAATCATCATTTCTTGCCCTATACAAAGTGTGAAAGTTTTAGTCTGAACAGAGAAATTTTACAGAGAATTATAGTCATGTGAAACCAAAGGCTTAGAAAGAAAAGCTCAATGTAACCCAAGCACTGGCTTTTGATATTATGAAAGCTATAATGTATGAAACACTACAGATCTATGGGAAATATATTCCTTTCCATGAGAGGAATTGTCAGAGCACAGTGTCTATGAACCAAGATTGATTACATAGAAACTGTTTTTCCAGTTGACATTTATTTTGCAGAGATATTAATGAGGAAACAATTTCTTTTCCCTGCAGTTCAACCTGAGGTCATTCCCCAAGTCTGTTATCAACCTAGACAGCCCAACTGAATGTATCTAATACATGCATTTGAGAGATGAACTATGGTAGGTATATTTACAGAATCAGGATTTTATTTTAAACTACCATAATTGGTTGAAAAAGTGTTTCTTGGGCTCTGACTTTATCAGTCTTTCCCTAATTTCTGCATAGAACCTGAAGAACCATTATAGGTCTGCACATGCACTGTTTGTGCCTACAGCAACTCTTCCAACTGTTCTCAAGAATCTCTGCTCTCATTAACAAAACAAAGAGATCACCAGCAGATCTGACCGGGAGGAAGGTCATGGACACGAATACTGGCTCTTCTGCTTGGGTTGCAAGCAGCCTGTGCTTGCTGTGTGGAGCTGAGCACCAGGATTTCCATTGCAAATGACACAGAACATGTGTGGCACGGGTGACTCCTCTAGACAAGCAGCACATTTAGCTTCAAAGAGTAGAGCGGATTTTTTAAGTCTCTGCCAGCTGAAACGATCCTGGGTAGTCATGAATATTATGTTTCAAACCATAGTGGCTGAGTGGTGGGTACAAGTTATATCCAGCCATGCCTATGCCAGGAGGCAAATATGGGAGGTGTGGGCAACTCCGAGACTGGCCACAAATTTAATAACTTTGTATCCTAGAAAGTTTATTGAAAATGTCATGTTTGTCTCCTCTTCCTCTGCCACTCTGAGGCACCTGGTGTAACACCTGAGATCTGAGTGTACCAGAACCATCAAAATCTTCTTTTTATAGACAGTGAGAAAGGGCATGCAACATGATACAGGCGTGACCTCCCATCTGACGCAGAGGGTAGGACTCATCCGACTTATTTTTGGCTGCGTTAGAGCTATGGTTCTGATCTACACTGTGGCTGCTGTCTGTTCCTTTCACAGGCAGTGAAGAGAAACAGATACCTCCCAGCAATGAAGAAAATAATTTCTTCTTCATACAGGAGTGTTCGACAGACAGGGTAAATCTGCATCAAAAGGTGTTCCATAAACAGGAGATATACCACATGACAAGTGCAAATTAGATGCTGAGCTTTCAGGTAGCTGCATCTGGTGGAGAAAAGCCACACATTAATAGCTACTTGTTCTTGCAGTCCCCCAGGGTGGCTGTAGGAATATGTGGCTGGCTTTCATGGCCAAAGCAGGATTTAGCTTCTGAGCCCTGGATGTGCGCTGTGGTGACCACTCTGCGTGAGGCAGCTGTGAGGCAGCAGCTTGTAGCGAAGCAAGTAACCCCAACATCCAGAGCTGCACTTATTACAAAACCCCCTTTCCCCACAGGTGAGTCTTCACATAACCAGGAAGTTTTACATCTACCCTGGTCCAGATATACTGTATTCAGCCACTGACTGGGAGAGACAAAGGGTCAGAAAGAAAGGTCCCAAAAGATAAAGCCCCGCCATGGTATCTGAATACTGGCACTACTTGGCCTGTGACAAGATCCTACAGACCACCCCAGCAAACATGCTCAGTGGTTAGAGTGGACGGTTTGAAGCAGCTGTCATGAGTCCTGACCAGAGCTTTTGGTCTCTGCCACAAGTCCCCAGGGCAGCTGGACAAGTCTGGCCATCCAACAACTGGTGATAGACCTTGCTGATGGGGATTTTGGAGAAAAGAGTTGGCCTGGGTCTGTCCACACGCTGAACATCTGGGTTTCTTAGGAACAGAAGAGAAAGAAAACCCCCAGAATTGCCCTATATACTGGGAAAACGGAAGGGACGTATATGCTGAGTAAAGTTGGCAAAACCCTAGGGATCCAGACAGCATCCACCTCTCCTCAAAAACCCGAGGGATGCTCACCATAAGAACTCTGCCAGGACACAAGCTGTTCAGAGGACACGGAGTACCCAGCTCCCATCCAGGGTGCTCCACAAGGCATTTCTCACCATGACAGTGGGGTCAGAATGAGGAGATGCTAACAGACCTCAGCGTGGCAGTGCTCATGTCCAAAACTTTCAGAGAGAGGGGAGTGGGTTTGTCATGTCAATCCATCCTACAATTCCTTGATTGCAGCCACGGCTTCGGAGGAAGAGAGATGTAGAGCTTCCTCTGCTCTCTCTGAAAGAAGAGGCTTGAGGACGTTCAGCTGCTTATTGCTGCTGCTAGGCTGCATGGATAAGCAGCAGCCCTCAGCCCCCAGGGAGGCTGAGCCAGCCCTAAATCCACTTCAAAGCAGAAAAGAACATTATGGCCTGTGCGTGAGGGTCTTAGCTTCTCACACAGCTCCTCTGCTCCGGTTTTATGGTGTGAAGCACACAGCCCTTACAACAGCCATTCAGCTGCATTTTTCTTGGCGAGCTCGTTCCCACTGGACATCATTCATGTGCTCTTTGGAGTGGAAACGAAAGGGAGCGAGAAGTGGCCCCCTTGAAGTTCTGCTCAGCTGGGCTGCTCGTGTTCCTGAAAAACACATCTACCTTTTTATAACTCCCTGAGCTCGCATTTGGGGAGCCTGGCTGGCTGTTTTCACATGGGGTGTGTGGAGTGGTGCGTGTTTGATGATAGGAAAGGTGTGTTTGCAGTCTGCAGTCCTTCAGGCATGTGGAGAAAAGTGAGGTGGGTGCAGGGGCTACTTCACAATGTGGATATGTGTCCTGGAACACAGAGCTGCACGGAAGGAGGGAGATAAATGAAGACAATATGTGAGGAGGAGGGTTATCCCAAAGCCGGACCCAGGCAGCACCCATTCCTGTCCCCATCACCCTCTCCCACTTCCAGCTGATCCCACCACAAGCAGCTTTTCCTTGCAGCAGAGGACTCCATCAGGACTGGGTGCTCACGAAGAGGTGGCAGTGCTGGCAGACAGGGTCATTCTGGTTCTTCTGCAGTTGTACAGCTCACTTGGCTCTGCAAGTAGGCAGTACATGATGGCTATAAAAAATCAGCAACCAGCTGTGACCAGTGATGAGCTATTTGCAGCTGCTTGAAGCCCTTAATGTTCAGTGGAAAGCCTGGCACTGGCTAGTGTGGTCTGTCTGCAGCGAAGCCTTCTGACAGAGGGGATTCACCTCCCTAGTTCCTTGATAAATCCCACTGTGCAAGACAGCAGTGCAGAAGAGTCTGTTCTGGGGGCATGGGGTGAGCAGCTCTCTGCTTTTAAGGTATGAGTTGTTTCACAGAATTATTTTTCTTTCCATCTTGGCAATGTCCATTTAAGGCAGTTTAAATAAAACTTGACCTGATGCTGAAGCTGGGAGCTGATGTCGGATGGAGAGTCAGCTGTTTAGCGGCAGAATGTTTAAAAAATAAAATGGAATGTCCAGTACAATTTTTCTGGTGGCAAAGATTAAATATATCCAGAGGAATTTGATGCCATTCCTGTTTTTTACTTTGACATCCCAAGATCAGGCATTGGCAAGCTGGTTCGACCTGGGTTCTTTCTCTATGAGTTTAGTTTAGGTCTGAGCTAAGGGTGTTTCTCTTTGGGTGTGAGATATGAGAGTTTGCTCTTCCTTCCCTCGAGGAGGACTCCTGAAAGATTCCAAAGCCAAAGTCTGGCTGGCAAGTTCTTGCTTTCCTATGCCACCATAAAATCACCAGTTAATACCTGACTGCCTGAACATTGGCCAGGAAAATGGGTGCTAATATATGTTAATACTCTACCTCATTGCCAAAATGCACAGGCATCTGTCACAGAAAAGCCCTGTCCGAATTTATTTGCATGTGTAGTCTCACCAGCATCCCAGGTCACACACTCACACAGACATTGCACAAGGACCCAACTTGGTTTGCATGAGTGTCAAATGGCATTTTCATCTCCTTTCATATTTTCATTTTTATTTGCTTGTTGCTTGCCTTCCTCACCTGTGCATGCCTCCCCAGTCATACATGGGGGGACTGTAGTACCAGTATTTACATATGAATTTCCAGCTAATGCGTTTGTGGACAAGCCTGTGAACAAGAATTTCTCTGGTAGGGTTTATCTGAATAAGTGCTCACATGAGTGTTCTTTTGCCAGCAAATTCCTAGATAAATCCTCATCAGTTCATATAAGTGCAAGTACTTGCTTTGGGATTTGCCTGCCAATATGTATCTAGAGATACACTTGCCTGAAAATACATATCCACATGTGGCTCTGCATGCGAATGCTGGTTCAAAGAATCTCACCTTGCGCTTTCCTTTTTTACCTGCACCTTTTCAGCCTGGATTCTGCCACAATAACTATTCAGAAGAAAAGCAAGCAATGGGGGAGGTGAATGCCTTCAAAGCAAATCACGGCTCTTATTCAGATGAATAGTGGAGAGTCTTTTCTTCTGATACTGTCCTTCCTGCTCTTGTGATATGCATATGACTCTATATGTTTCCATTTGAGGCCCGAGGAACTCTGCTAGTTCCCCCCTGCTGCCCACGAGCCAAAAAGACGATAAGGGAATATAATGAACACAAACAATGGTGGAGACTGAATTTGACTTTTTTTTTTTTTCTCCAGGGACAGGCAGGACTCACAGATGTAGAAATATTATTGAATTCCTTTGGATACATTTGATCTCTCAGCCAAAAAAGTATGTGGGACATTTCCGCTTATTTTTAAAACATTCTGCCACAAAACAGTAATTCAATTAACGAAAGCTCCCACTGATGTCAGCCCCCAGCTTCAGCCTGACTGAGCATTTCTCTCTGGTGTGCACACAAAAGGGGAGCAACCAATCTACATATGTTTGGAAAGGAAAACCCTTCATGAAATCTTTTATGATTTAAAGTGAAGGCATGTAATGAACAGAGTGTGTTGCTCATTAAATGCACCCATGTGCAAACAGGCCTTCACCAGTTGGGTTGTGGTTGTTCAACCCAGCTTGAGGTGGATCTGGAGCCATGGAAGGTGTCCATAACTTGTCCTGAGGCATTGCATCATGCTCTCCTTCAAGCAGCCTGATTCTGTTTGCTTCCTTCCCTCCTGGCAAAGAAAACAGGAGAGCAAATAGCACTGCACTGTGAACTCAGTTTCATTTACATGCATTAACTGACAGCTACAAATTCTTCAGGCCAGGGCTGTTCAAAAGACATGTTTTCCCTGGAATAGCTCCCTCTTTCCACTCCCACTCCTGAGTCCCAAACAATTACCTTGGCCACATGTTTTGTAAAAAGCACTTTTCACAAAAACAACATTATATGTGAAATAGAACCTGACAGCTCTCTTTTAATGTGATGTTAAATGTGAGGGTTTAATCTCATAAACCTCGGGAAACTCAGAGGTTGATCTTTCCCCAGAAGCTTTAATTCTGCCCCCTCGTGCACATGCCTTCCAACAGGAGTGCTCGCCCAAGGAGTGTACAAAAACACTTCCAACGAAATCCTCTGTGTACAATTCTGATGCCTCTCAGGTTGCAGGGAAAAGCACGATTTAAACACAAATCAAAATCAGACAATTAAGGTTACTTAAAAAGTAATATCACAGACACATTATTCAACATCATTTGGGAATATGCAATAAGATATGGAGATAAACTGAGGTGGAGATGCTGTGGTGACGATGTGTTTGAAATACCCAGGTAGATGGAAACAAAGCAAATCAGGCATGTTTGAAGTAGCCAGGTAGATGGGAAAAAAGTAAATCAGGCCTCCAGGACACTTACTCAGATGTAACCAGGCTGAGAGCACTTGCAATTTGCTTCTGAGTCACAGCTGTTTGGAGACATCCATGAAATGAATCTCGTGCACCTCTGTCCATTGCCAGTGAGTGAAACTATACATAAGGAAAAAAAAAAGCTGATCTTATCTAAAATCCTTTGCTGAAGACAAGAGACACTGACAAGTCTTATCCTCTCTGAAAGATGTCCCTTGCTGAGGCAGAGCTGGGGTTCACTGTCTGGATGGTGGGAGGGGAAGAAGATGAAGCTTGTCAGGCTGCACGACTTGGTGTGGCTGAGCTGAATCCCAGCATAAACAATGGATTTCACCCTGGAAATCTGTGTGCACACCCAGGACAACCTCACACATGCAGAGGAAACCTCCCATGTCTCTGTGGCCACACACATGATCCCTGCAGTCTCCTGATCTGCCAGCTGCAGCCTCCTGCACACACAGTGTGACTTAGCAAGGCTCAGCCGGAGGGGATCAGTGGAAATGTGAAAATGCACAGTCGCATGTTCTGGGCACCAGCAGGGGTCATGGAAGCGAGGGCAGGGGCTTAGTGATGACCTCTCTACCCAGCAGACTTTTCCTGCAGTCTCTGGAAGGAAAGTGTGCTTTCCTGTAGCGATAGGGCAAGGGGAATGGTTTTAAACAAAACAAATGGGTATTCAGTCTAGATTCACAAAAGAAATTCTTTACAATATGAGTGGTGGAACATTGGCACAGGTTGCCTAGAGAGGTGGTAGATGTCTTATCCTTGGAAACATTAAAGACCAGATTGGACAGGGCTCTGAGAAACCTGATCCAGTTGGAGATACCCCTCTGACTGCAGTGGGCTTGGGAGAAAATGACATTTAAAGGTACCTTCCAACCCAAAGTAATCTATGTTTCTATTAAATGGGCAGACTGCTCAGCTACAGGGGAGCAGGTTCAACTTTTGAGTACTTTGTAGTGTATGGGGGAATTTGAGGGTCTGCATAGACCTTGAGGGGCTTGTAAAGGGTTACATTGGCACTTTAGTGCTGTGTAAAGGGAGGGTGGAAGGACAAGAGTTGTGCTAAAGGGGAGGAACTATTTCGTGTGTCTCATTTGGGCCTTCATCAGCACATCCTTTCCACAAGATCAGGGCTCAGCTGCCCACTTGCTCTGACATCCCTGTGGCATGCAGGGCTGTGAGAGTGGCCGGTCTGGGTGCCCTCGTGCCATGATGGCACGGGGAGGGACAGCTGGAGAGCAGGCACCTGGAGCTCTTCCCACTCAGTGATCTCCTGGGATCCAAGGATGCTGCTGCAAGTGGCTTGTGGCACACAAATGTTCTTGCTGCAGCACTTCTGAGTTCACACTGTGCAAGAGCGTAAGAACTTGAGCTGGGACATGATTCCTGATGTCAGCAGACAGCATCCACTCCTTGGGAAAGAACACTCTCACAGAAGGCACACAGAAAATGCATCCATGGGCATAAGGATAGAAAAAAGGCCTTCTACTTTCCTTGTGTGGAGGTAATAAATCCACACAGGCTGGCAGTATCAGTCAGCAGTGCTCTTTGTGTTACCATGTTAAGGGTAGGGGGAGAGGACTCCAAAGATCAATATTCTGACAACTGGACATTTGTGTACAACCTGGGGCAGCATTACCCTGGTTCCCACCCCACAAAGCAGAATGGTAGCAAGCTGGCTGGTGAAATACCATCATTTTTCCAGTCCTGCTTGACTCACTGGGTCAGAGCCCCTTGCAGGGTGTAAGACAGGAGTTTGTTCCTGCAGCCTCCAGTCTCACTGACTCTCTCAGTCCCACTGACCTTCCTGTTACTACTGGAGCTGGTGACTCCAGAGCTGTGTGAGCCAGCCCAGCAGCTGCACAGGCCAAGCAGCTCAGGTGCAAACACTTGGTGTCTGCCTCTCTGCTCATCCAACCAGCGTGAGAGGCAGGATATCCCTCACAAACTGCACTAGCTCCTTCCAGCCTCCAGCATTTTGTATGTCCATGCTGGCAGGGCAAAGCTGCATTTCAGAGGCCGGGGCAGGTACTCTGCCAAGCGGCTTTGACCAAAGCTCTTGTTCAGTTATCCAAGGCAAGTTAAGAGGCAGACACATTCCTGGGGAAAGGGTCTTTCCTCCTTTCTCTAAGCTCAGCCTACTTCAGCACTACTGGGAAAGATTGTTTTGCAGAGACTATTTGGGGATGGGGATCCTTTTATTCAGAATACTGAATGTTTAGATCAGTCCCTGAAGTGTCCTCACTGTTCCCATTACTGCTGTGTTGGGCAATCCAGTGACCCTGGAAAACATTGAGATCTTTGCTCAGAGGGCAGACTTAGATGTGATGGGTCCATGGGCATACTTAATCTGAAAATGCCAGCCCGTGGCATAAACAGCCCAGTCTCTGGACCTCCAGGAGGCTGCCAAGGGGTGCCTGATCACAGCATGGTGTTTTTCCCTACCAAAATTCCTACTGCCTGGCTAAGACTAGAAGGAATCGCATCTCCATCTTTAAATGGGGAGAAGAATTTATGGCATGTTGAGATGAGTCAGGAGGGGTTTTATGGAACCTTCCAGTGGGGACAAAAAGGTAAAGGGATAAAAAAGAAAAGGGAACACAAGTATAGGCTTTGAAGAGTGAGATATTTCTGTGACTGAGCAGAGGCTGAGAGTCCTTGGCTCAAAAAGCAGGAGGAAGCAGCCACGTTGCCTGCTTTTCTGAAACCCAATCTCCACAGTTTCATGTCTCCCCACACTGAGGGCTCCTCTGCCTTTCCCCTTCTTTTTTTTTTTTTCCTTTTTTTCCTAAGAAAAAAAAGAAAGGAAGGACAGAGCTGGTGCTGTTTTCCCAAAGTGTTTCCCCCAGGGTCCTTGTTGCAGCATCAGATTTCCTTTGAAATGGCTATGTGGGAAACATAGTTTCTTGGGTCACTTCCCAAAAGAAAAAAAAAAAAAGGACAATAAAAAATGAAATAGGAAAATAAAATTCAACATAAGAAGAGCAGAAGCCAAATCAGAACAGCTCTCTGTCCCATTTAATCCTTGGTCCTAGGGAGGAGACTGAAAGTGTTGTTGGGAAGAGTGATTTTGCATTACTATGTTCCTGCTTCTAAATGTCTTCCTGGCTCCCTCCATGGATTAGCCTTTTTGCCCTTTTTCCATTTAAATTCCTCTAAGATCTGGGGCATCGACTACTCACAAGCTGAGTGTAGGAACAGACGGCTGACTAGAAGCAATTCCTGGAGTCTATTCCAGACCACCAAAGCCATCCAGGGAAGAGGATGAGTTTCTCTTTAAAACACTTGTTTGTCATCTGGAAAAAGACAAAGCTGATTATTTTGGGTACAAGCGCTCATATTTCTGTCTTGCCATCTTGCCTCTGCTCCTAACGAGCCCTTGGTCGTCATCTCTGCGTTGACCCAGACCAGGAAAACACACACATCTCTACTCAGCCCTGTGTCCCTGTGTCCCACCCAGCTGCATGCACCCTGACTCCTCAGCAGCTGTGCTTGAAGGTGCAGTGACCTTCTGAAAGCTGCAGCCTGAGATCTCCGTGAAGACGTCAGCTGTCTATTAGCATTTCCCAAACTTTTCCTAGTGCCTGCTGACATATGAGAAGCTTTCTGCCACCTGGCCCTCTTGGCAAGCAACAGGCAGTCTCTGTCCTGCTTTGATCTGCTGCACACTGTGTTTGACCAGGAGTGGGCTGACCTGCCTCAGTCTGTTTCTGCCAAAGCTGATAGAATAAAGAAAAGCATTAAGTTGGCTGCGGTCAACACTCCAGACCTGTACAGACCCCTACTTGAACTCTACAAAGTCTGCAAAATCAAGGGCAAATGAAGGTTTTTCCTGTCTACATCATCCTTACTTTCCTCACACAGAACCTTTACTTATATGAGTACTGGTGGATAGGATGGACAGGAACCAAGAAAGGCACCAGATGGACTACCCAGGACAGTTTTTGTTGGGCTTTGTTTATATCACACTTGAAAAATCCATCTTTTTACTGGTTGCCCAGGCAAGGAATTGTGCAAAATACCCAACCTTAGTGAGACTTGAAAGTTGATAGCTCTGCTAAGCCAGTTTTTCCCATGCACACAGAAAATCAGCTCCGCTTGCTGTGCCTCATGGTTTCTTTTGAGTGACTTTGTCACATCTGGGAACCTCGTGACTACCCTAGAGTTTCATTTTCTGGTCCAGCAGAGTCAGGGCCTCTCTGACCCTGCTGGTGGTTGAAGTGAGCTCCTTGAGCCCTGATCTCAGCTCACCTTGTAAACACATGGTTTGATTCAATCAACCAACATGACACATTCCCCTGCTGTTGCTTGCAGTGCATCATCTATGCATTTTGCAGAAATCCTGTCAGTATTTTGTCCAAAGTGGTAATTTTTTTGTACAAATTGTTGATGTCCTGGAAGTAACACAGTCACACTGACCACACCTCTGTCCAGCAAGCCCTTGTGGACCTCTCCCCCAGACCTCTGAAAAATACCTGAATAAAATCTGTCTGGTACTGTAATTCAGCCTCAGCCTTTTGATGTTTAAAATTTTGAAGGCAGCACCTCAGTTGAAATAATTTACTGCTTCTCCAGACTAGATTTCAAGCCCAACAGGAATACCTTAAAAAAAGCCTAACAAAGAATTTCATTCGCTCATATATCTCCCTCTATGCCTCTGTTGTGTTTGTTAAAAAAAAGGATGGGTCTTTATGCCTTGTTGTTGACTGCATCAAACTGTGAAAAATAAATAATGATCAAAACCAAATGTCATCTGTCTTTAATCAATGAACTGTTGAAAAGGACACAGAGTGCCAGGATGTTTATGGAGTTGGGCTTAAATAGAGCTTGCAGCTTGGTGTGTGTTTATGAAGGTGTTGACTAGAAGGTTTTAGACTATGTGGGACACATCTGAGTATTTACAATGCTGCTCAGCCTGTTCCCGTTGATGTCTTACATCCGTAATGTCTGTGTGGATGCATCAAGCTCATTCCTGGCTGGCTGCATGGACGGTGCTGGTCCTCTCTAGCTGATGCTTGAGAAAACAGATCGTACTTTAAACATTAAAAGTTCACTAAGGTACAACTCCTCAGATACATAATCTCTTCAGAGGGAATAATCATAAAACTGAGGTGTTTCTGCCATTGCTGGATGGGCTCCAAAGAAAGTTTGGGAGCTTCACAGCACCTTTGGGTTCACCAATTTTTACAGATACTTTACGGAGAACTTTTGCAAGAGTGGTGTTTCCGTTCATTCTTGTGGGGAAAAGCAGTGAATTCATAGACACAAGAAACCCAGCTGGCTGAACAGCTAAAAATACATTTGGCTTGGCATCTTTCCTTGTGCACCAAGACTTTGGATAAACCTTCATTCTTCAGAGGAATGCATGCAGCTAAGAAATCAGAGCTGCTCTTTTGTGTCACTGCGGGCCCCAAAATGAAATCCATCCCTGTATGTAACATTCTTGGAAGCTCACAGGAATAAAATTATGAGATCAGCAACAAGAAAGTTACTGGCTATCAAACTATCTTCTATCCACGGAATTGTCATATAGGGGAACACAAGTTTCAGATCATTTGTTCAGAGACCATAAGAAACCTGCATGTCCATGCTCCATGAAGGCCACAAATCAATGCAAAATCCTTTAATTCTTGTTATTCACCAGTTGCAACTTCCTTCTGACATCTTGTCTGGTCTCTAAAATTGGCAAGCCCGATCGATAAACCATCCTACAACAGTCTGAGACCCTGACCCTGAGAGCAGTATCAAAGAATGTGCCATTACTTTTCCACTCTGTGATTTTGTCAATGTCAGCTTGAATAATGACTGCTATCTTGCATCAAATGCAGTCTACCCTGAAGTTCATTCGCCATTAAGATCGTGTCTGCGAGGAGAGTGCAAGCTCAGCTATGAAATCCCAGTCCAAGGAGGACATTTGTTTTGTTGGTGGTGCAGTACTGCACCCAGCATACATCAGCTCTTATGACACATTCTCATTTGAAGAGCTGCCATGCCAAACTCTTAGGTACCTTCAGCCCATTCCCACACCTGTTTTAATCATGGGCAGGCATTTCCATTGGATTTGATTAAAAACATAAGGATGGGTGCACTCAGTCAGACAAAAAGTCCGTTATAACAGTGTCCTATATCTGACAGTGGCCAGCAGTAGATGCTTACATGGAAAGTGTAAGGACATGGCAGGGATTTAGTGATATTTCCCCTGAGTACTCCACCAGGCTCCAGCAATTTCCATCACACAGGCATCCTGAGGCAGGTGAGGAAGTTGTGCTTGATAGTGGTAGCTCACTCCTCCATGAATTTGTCCAGTCACCTTTTAAACCCATGTAATCTCTTTTTGTCCACAGCCCCTTTCAGTAAAGAGATCAGCAGCTTAGTTATATGTTGTGAGAGGAATTGCTCCCTTCAGTTTGCTCTGAGCAGGTGAAGGTCTTTGAATCTTCAGCGTGATTGACACGAGCCGGGTGCTATGGCTGGAACAAAATGGTTTCCGGAACAAAAATGTTCCACATGTGTGAAAAGCTTGATCACTTGGGAGCGAGTGCGTTTGTGCTCCCATCATTTATTTTCAAATGTCACAGGTCAATGTTCTGCATTATAACTAGTGGTGGAACTCAATTTGACGCGTTATTGTGAGAACTATTTAAAATGTTGAAGTGGGATAGGCATATCGTACCTGTCTATCACATCAAAATGGAAAGTCAGTTTGAATAAATTAACCATGACTTGAACCATCCATTTCAGATTCAATGACTAGGGCTGAGCTGGCTGGGTTTTATTCCTTCCATGTACAGAACTTTGTCTGTAATGATTCTAAAACTGTGTCTGTCAGCCACAACCTGCTTTACGACAGTTATTTCACTTACAATTTCATCTCACTTTGCCAAAGGTTTCTCATACTCCTTCAGCTTGAACCCCGATAAAGAATTTTCTGACATCCTTACAGGCTGAACAGACACACAGAGATTGCAAACAAGCCAAACTGACTGTCATTATTGAATAGTCCTCAGACACACAGCTGGGGTAAAGTCATATTAGCTGTAAAAAGCTTGAATTCCTAGCAAATCTCACAGGAGCCAGAATTATCAACACCTAGGGTCATTCTGAATCATTCAACAAATTGAGTCAGTCAACCTTCAAGCAGGACTTAGAGTAACAAAATCTATCTTGCCTTCCACATATTGCTAGAGTAAAAGAGCTTTTCCCTCCAGCTACTTAAGCTCTCTCCTCTCCTTGCAATGATATTCAAACTAGTGGAGTTCCTGCTCATACATATCTGGGTTCCAAATGAATCTTATGAAATGGATGTGTTCAGTCAACAGCAAATGTTACATATCAGCAGAACTGTCCCAAGAACTGTAATAAAATATTTGTGACCCTGACAGAGTGTTTTAGACTTGAGCCTTACTATAATCCTGAAGGTGATTTTGAAAAAGGTGGTGTAAGAAAAAAAAAAAAAAAAAGGAGAATTTGTATGTTCCATTACCTTACATGGACAACCTTCCTTCTCCTGACTGGTCATATCCATCTACATCCATCTCTGCAAAGTGTGAAAACCTTTGGAAGGTACAGCAAAGGGCCTGCCCAGGTGTATCAGATATCCAAGTGGTTCAGTTCCTTGGACTCTTGTTCATGACACCTAATAAAAACACCCTCCTTTTAAAAGATGTGTTCTGTGACTTCAGAAAATAATTTCCCAAAGCTGAGGGAAAGCACGAACTTAAATGAGCAGGGGAAAAATGTGTATATGTACACACATACATATATACAAAAATATATATATGCACACACATATACATAGTATGAATATATATATGTATATGTATAAGAAGAACTTTAAAGGGGATTTATAAAGGCCTAAACCCTAAGATTTCATAAGAAGAAGATCAGACCAATTTTGGTCAAACAGACATTTTTAGTTCAGCAATGACATGAAGGTAGCAATTAGACCCAGAATAGAAAAGGAAAGCAAGGACATGAAGCAGAAATGCAAATCAGTATAAATTTTAAAATAGGAAGTACAGAAAATGGAAAGGAAAAGATAAAGATGGCAAGGAAAGATCCAAATTATTGAACAGGAAGGAGTTTTCTAGGCCAATTAGGAAAAATAGAAATGTCAGCGATGTCATGGGCCAACCATGTGGAGACAGAAAAAAAACGTGAATAATGATTTAGAGACAGTAGAAATGTTCAATAAATATGTTTGCTCTGAGTTTGGAAAGAAAGAAGAGGATGTGTTTATATCACACAAGGATGTCGAAATACTTTCCACTCTACTAGCAACCAAGAAGGAAGTTAAGCAACTTCTTCTAGGGATAAACACATTTTATACGAACAGGATCTGCAAACTTGCAGCCAAGAGTCTTCCTAGAACTGGCTGAGGAAATTTCTGATCCCTTGACATCACTCTTGGATAACTCTTGGAGCACTAGGGAAATTCCAGAAGAGTCGGATAGCTCTCATTATGTGCCAGTATTAGAAAAGAGAAAGTGGTCTGACCCCAGGAGTTCTGGAGTGGCAAGTCTGACATAATCTCATCACCATAATGGAAAACCTAATACAGGAGTTAATCAATACAGAATTAATGCATGGGAACATAATTAGGGTCAGTTAACACAGGCTAATACAAAACAGGACTTGTCAAACGCTCTTTGATGAGATAAAAATTTTGGATGATAAAGGTGACAATGGGTATATAATATATTTAGACTTTTATAAAGCTTCAACTTTGCAGCTCATGACAGTTTGATTAAAAAATTGGTGTGATGCAATGTCCATGAAGCACTCATTGACTGGATTAGGAACTACTAAGTGATCTGCTAAAAAGTATCTGTTTATGAGGCATCAAGGGCACATGGGGGTGTTTCCAAGAAGGCAAGGTCTGTAGGAGTTGGTAGGAAGCCTGGTGTGACTGTGTCTAGTCATCCATAATCTGGAAGAAAAAGCAAAATTGCTGGTAACAAGGTTATTGGCTGACACGAAGATGGCCAGTGCTCACAAGGACAGGGCACATATTCAGAGCTGGAGAGAGTGTTCTCCCACAGGAAGAAGGGAAATTGGATATCTTGGTGCTGTCTCTATAAAGCAGAGAATTGGGAGAAAACTGAGAACTTGTAAAGGGCAACCAATTTCCTCTTTTGAGGGCAGGTTTATTTTGTGATATTTGGGTAGACAAAATAGATGCAAGATAAAATGAGTAGAAGCAACAATAGGAGTAGGGAAGGTGAAAGTGAAATGAAGGTCAG
This sequence comes from Pachyramphus minor, assembly GCA_013397135.1. Classification (NCBI taxonomy): domain Eukaryota; kingdom Metazoa; phylum Chordata; class Aves; order Passeriformes; family Tyrannidae; genus Pachyramphus; species Pachyramphus minor. Next base: position 308,572 of record VYXB01010507.1, read on the forward strand.
TGAAAGTGCACCTGGAATGCTGCACACAAAAATTACCCCAGGGTAGAAGAGAGCAAATGTCCATTTCTTGTGAGCCTAGTTGCCAGGCACAGAAGGTGAGCACTGTATGGCTCCTTTGACACATGTCTAGATGACTTTCTCTCCAAGGGTGGATGAAGCAGGAGCACAAATTTTCTGAATTTCTGTCTCTGGTATGAGGACATGAGTTCTGTTTGCTTCCCTTATTACTTACTGAAGCAACTGGCCTGAATCTCACCCTCAACCTCCTCAAATTACTGATAACAAGGTCAAGAGGAATGTTGCAGCAGCACGTACACTTCTTAGAGAGGATAATATGGCTATTTGTAAAGATTTTGAGGAGCTGTTCAATACAGTAGGAAAATCATGGCAGGATTCTGTCAAGAACCTGAAGTCAAATTCAAGTTTGTAAATAAATCTCAATTTCTATTTCTAAATGTGGTTGTGAAAACAATGGAGAGAAATGTTTAACCCTCTGTCTTCTGATGTCCTCAGTCACATGATACTGCCCAAGGAAAGTTATTTTAACCAAGCATGAGTTATCAACATTAACTCAGAACAAATATGTAAAATTTCATGGTTCTTGATGGAGAACTCCTTAAACACTGTTTGTTTCTAATTCTGTCCAGGACAACATTTCTAGACGCTTATGATGGGAATCCACTCAGACCTTCTCTTTCAGTGTCAGTTTTTTAGCTGCCTGTATGTTTAATGAACAGTGAATGAGGTTCCCATCCATGCAGGTGAACAAGGGAACAGGAAAGAAGAAAGAGAAAAGGCAGGACCAGTGGGACAAGAGAAAAAAATGGCTCAAAGGATAGATTATAAGTTTTCTGAAAAAATAGATCTGATAAAAGAAAGAGCAGAACAGTCAGTGTCCTTTAAATTGTCTGTGTTCAGTTGGGTCATACTCACTTTTGGTGCAAGTGGTACATGGTGTGGTACACGATGCAATTTACCACGTGGTTCAGCTCTCCAAGTAAGGACAGTATCTTTCTCTTCCAAAATGGATGCCAGATAAGTAAACTCAAGATGCTTAGGGCATAAGAAGTACTTACAGTCTCACTGCTTCGCTTGAGCCTTTGTTCTGAGCTCTGAGCACTAGTGATGTTTGCAGCTGTCGTTTTGTAGCCTATGTGAAATTCATTGGGGGGTCTTGTTTTGGTCCCAGGGAGTTATTTGTCGGCATGCCACCCTGAAGATCTACACTCAGAGTACACAAAATGCAGGTTTTGTTGATCATACCAAGCCTAAATGTATGAAGTTGAACGTCCTTGAACTGCCCTTCCGGCTCTTCACATGGAGATTAACTGTTGGGGATTAAAAATACCTAGTGTAGGTGTCAGTAACCTGAATCCAGGTAACTGCATGCAGCTATGCATGCAGTAATTTGGTCCCTCTGGGAATTAGCCCATCATTTGGTTGCCTACCCATGGAAAAATAGTGTCCCCTAAGATATTTCAAGATATCCTGGCCATCTATACAGGGCTTCCAAGTGCAGTGCAGGGCCTATAAACTACTTTTCTTTCTGGGCCAGCAGGCAGCCCAAAGGGAACCCACAGGTCCCACATGGATCTAAACTTCTGTGTACAAACTGGGCCACTGTCAATACTGTTAAGGTAAAGGGTGCAGTGGGATTTAAATTCCACAATGGATGTACATGCACCCAGCTCACACACAGACACCCACACAGCAGACAATAATGTTTAAACAACCAAGCAGAGAGTGATTCAGCTGACCAAAGGTCAATGTCTAAATCAGGGTAGGATAAATGGTTCTCTGGACTCCCACAGGAGCCTGGATACCAAATTCCTGTGTACATCAGAGACTTAAGTGTCTCAAGTTGGAGTTTTACTTATCCCATATGTCACTCATGGTTTATAGCCTCCATAGCACACTTAATGGACTTTCCATTATTCCTAGAACCATAGAACCATTTGGGTTGGAAAAGACCTCTAAGATCGTTGAGTGCAACCACTAGCCCAGCACTGCCAACTCCACCATTTAACCATCTCCACAAGTACCACATTTGCACATCTTTTTACAACCTCCAGGAATGGTGACTCTACCACTCCCCTGGGCAGCCTGTTCCAGTGCTTGACATCCCTTTTCGGTGAAGACATTTTTCCCAATATCCAACCTAAACCTCACCTAGTGCAACTTGAGGCCATGTCCTCTCATTCTATCACTTGTTACCTGGGAGAAGAGACCAAACCGCACTTGGCTACAACCTCCTTCCAGGTAGTTGTAGAGAGCAGTAAGGTTCCCTAGAACCTCCTCTTCTTGAGGCTGAATACACTCAGCTGCACCTCATAAGGACTTGTGCTCTTGATCCTTCACCTCCCTTGTTGTTGCCTTCTTCACTTGCATGTGCAAGCTACTCACTTCACCAGTGGCCACACTGGTGGTCTTAAAGGCCTTCTGAAGGCAAGGCATTGTAGGGAGGGTTGTAGAGTTCCCCAGGGAAGCCTCTCTCCTGCCTGCACCCTTGCAAACCCACCACTAGCTTTGTGGACGCACAAGTCAGGATTCTGGGTATTCACAGTGCTGCCTGTACACCTGGTCACTGTGCCCCCCTTCCCCACTCTGGTCAGCATCCTTTCCTTACTGGGAAGAAAAAGGTCTCCAATGGAAGCTGGAAGGCTGGAGTCAATGCACCAGTTTGTTGCACACAAGAATGAGAGAGAGCAAACAGCTGTCAGAGCGCACCCATGACACTTTCCTGTGTAATCCTGGGAAGGGAGGCACTAAATACCATTCATACCTCAAAAAAAAAAAAAA
>VYXB01010507.1:311460-324533 GCA_013397135.1 Pachyramphus minor
GGGAGGCCATAAAAACCATTAAAACCCAAAAAAAAAAAAAAAAAAAAAGGGTGACAGCCGTGCCTGAAGGAGGAGCAGCAACAAATAGATATTCATGTCTTCCCAACACAGGTCATAAGTACTTTATTTACCTCTGATGCAGAGGCACAGGAGCCAGGGAGGTACTGCACCTCTTCAGGCTGGGACTGAGCATTTTAATGCGTATGAACAGCATGCTGACTTCATTAAAGCATTCGATTAATACCAGAAAGGACCCACTCCAGCAGCTGCATTTATCACTAGGGCTATGGCATATTTAGAAAGAGTGATTTGGTAGGCCCTTAACATAATCAGAATAGATTAACCAACCTTGGAGAAAGAAAAAAAAAAGATGTAGCTTTTAATAGACCCATAAGTGCACTATGAATATTTATTGTGTCCATCCTTTCAGTGAGGGAAGGAGCAGAAGTGGAACAATGTGGTGGGCAGGATCACTCAGCAATGCCCGCTCTTGTCCACAGAGTAATCGCTGTTGATGTTGGCACATGGGGCTGACACACCAGACTCTCCACCAGCTCTGCAGAGTGTCCCCAAGTAGCACATGCTACTTGCTGCTAGGAAACCCACTGTGCTCGCTGCCCTTGGAGAGGCAGTCAGCTCCAGCACATGATCCAGATCCCAGGGAACTGTGGTTCTGGAAGTGTCATGCTGGAAGGTCATGCTGAGATGAAACACAGCCCTGGTGTGGTTGCCTCAGCAAGGAGACTGTAGGTAGATGACATGACTGCAGTCACAGGCATCCCTGCAGGGCTCAGCAGCCTGGGTCCAGCTCTCACAACATCTGGGTCAGACCAAAGACCCCATGTCCCACTCCCAGAGGTGGCCAACAGCTGATAACTGGAGAAGATTGGAAGAATAAGGCAATCCTACTGTCCCAGTCATCAGCAATTTGTGAACCAGGGACATCCTAAGCCAGTGATGATATATTGTCAGCTAATGATTCTCCATAGAACCATTCTTCCACAAATTTACTCCTACCTTCTGTTTCATCCCCATTTTTCATTTCTCCCTAGGCTCACCACCACTCTGCAAAGCAATAAGCAGTTTTCTTTTTTTTCTTTTTTTTTTTGAACTTTCAAATTAATGGTCCTAAAAATACGTGATTACTGAAAGGAGGCTGAGAGAAGGAGAGAAGGGGAAAAGAGAGTTAGAGGCAAGAGGTTGCCCTTTGGGAACCAGAGAACTCAGTGCAGATGATCTGAGGACCAGTTTAACAGCCAAGACATTAGTGTGTACATCTGTGTGTGAAGTTGTGAGTTTACAGGAAACTAGGACAGTGGTGGTTTAGCTAGAAAATCCCTAATAAAGGGGAATAACTAGGACCGTATTTCCAAAAAGAGTATTTTTTAACAACGTCCTTAGGGAAGGGAGGAATGGAAGAGTACTTCACTTGGAAAACACCAAAAAAAAACCCCTGCATGGAAATTTTCATTAATCTCTGTAGACTGTTAGGTCAAATTAGGATAAGAAATCTGATCCCTAAAGTGTGAAACAGAGGGATTGTAGGCCATTCTAAGGGTAAAGCTCAGTTGAAGCTTTCTGCCAAAGGTTTCTGCATGTACGTGTCGCTGCAACAAATACAACTTTTTATTGGTTTCTCTGCCTGTATAGAGAGGCAACTGTGTAGATGCAAGCAAAGATATTTTTTTAAAATTTATTTGCATCACTAAAGATGTCAGTTTCTGTAATTCTCCCTGCCTCATTCTCTAATATACATGACCTTTAATAAGCAGGACTTACGGTTTGACAGCAAGGACTATTGAAAAATGCAAGGAAATCCTGGCTGGATTAAATTTTTAGTCCATTTCATTTCCATCTACTGCTTACACTGAAGCTGTACGTGGATCTTAAACTAAAGATGGCAATTTGGGAGGCAATTTTCTTGAATTGCAGGTACAGCGGGATGGAGGAGAAAGTAATGGCAGGATCAGGCAGTTAGACATGGTATAAACATTTAAGCCAGCAGTTAGATTTAATGGATTTTCATTCATTCACTTTCTTCTCTTCCCTCTTTTTTTTTTTTTTTACGTATCCATGAATGAGGGGAACAACAACAAAAAAAAAACCAACCACCCACAACAAACCAACAACAATGACAAACAAACAAATCAACCAAACCAGACCAAAAAAAACCCAAAACCTGGGGCAACACCTTATTGAAAAAGGGCTTAGCTGGCTCTGCAGTTCTCAGTGTAGTTTGTTCCCACTGAAAGAAACATCACATTGAAACACCTGCTAGTGGATGGGAAAGAGCTCCCAGAATTGCTGTAGCAAGGTCACTCCACATTTCCTGTGGAGGAGATGCGCCCTGTGGGTAACTGATGCACCAGGAACGTGCCAGGCTGTGACATTACTGTAGCTCTTCTGGCCTGGCTGGAGACTGTGAATCAGCACTTTCTCATGTTTCACACTTCAGGAGAAAACAGTACAGACACCACTTTTTTATATTTAAGAAGTATTATGTGGCTTCTGGATTCTCCTGCTGAGGATGTATTATGAAAATAGGTCTTGCAATAAACAGTGAGTATGCATTCCTTGAAAAATCACATCTTTGACTTCTCATCATGGCATCTCAGATCTCTTTCCTGAAGCAGTAAGTCAAATGTTTCAAGATACCCACTGGATACTGGAGTTTCACTCTCACCTCAGTTTACTCAGTGACTGCCAGCTTGCCATACAGTCCCAAAGCCTACTGAGGCCATGGGTGACTTCCCCATGCAGGAACCCAGGGATGGGAAGCACAGTGCCCCTCTGCTGGAAAGGATGGGGACATGCCAGACAGGATGCCAAGCTTGCCCTGAAATGTTGTTTAACAGGGAATGAAATTCAACAGCACTTAGAGCAGTTCCACATGCTTGGAAGCTGGCATTGCACGTCTTGAGTAGTTTCCATTTGTTGAGCTCTTGTCCTGTACTGGGAAGAGAAAAGCACCCATGTCCCACAGATTCAGCTCAAGAATCCTTACAAGACATTTCCCTGCTAACCTCTACCAGTCGTTTCTGCAAACCTCAACTGCTGTGAACATGACCTGAATTCAAAACAGATGCAATGGTTGAGAAACTGGGATTTCCAGTTAGGAGGAATGCCATGTCCAAGGTGTGTGCGGTATTTCAGGAGACAGATGGACCTTTGGCAGCTGTCCAGAGAAGAGCACTGAAAACAATGTAAAAAAAGATCAAAGACGCATAGGTTTTTTTTTTTATTATTCGTGAAAAGAGAAGCCCAAGACATAAGCATAGATTTTAAATGTTTAAAAAGCTGCTTCAAATCAGAAAGGAATTCTGCATCGACACTGGGAGTTGGGCAAGAAGTTCTGGTCTAGGAAGAAGGTTCAGATTAGATATGAGGAAACCTTTTAAGAGTAGGAATAATGAAATGGGAGGATAAGCTGTGTGGGGAAGAGGTGAAGTCTTTATTTCTTGAGGCATCTGCAAGGAGGTTAAACACACACCTGTCTAGGATGGAGACAATCCTGCCTTGTGGCAGGAATGAACACAATCCTGCATTGTAACAGTAATGAACACTTCCTTGTTCACTCCTAACTCTATCCCTTCTTAGTTTTTGACTTCTGCAGTAGACAGAGAAAGGGTGCCTTCCTAAAATAAGTGCCTTTAGCCAAGGAGCAGTGTTATTACTGGCAGTCCTCTCCCTCAGATGATTTAGTCACAGCAGATACTTTTGTGCACAGGACTGTCTCCTTTCATCAGGAAGCACCTGAGCTGACCTGGCCTGAGGGCCAGACTCAGAGCAGAGATCATGCCATCTCTTAGTTCACTGTCAGTGACCGCTGGAAGCTTCTGGACACTGAATGCTTGTAGTCAGCTGGTTCCAATCTGGCACAAGGCACCAACAGCCCGTGGTGGGATTTACAAGAGCAACTAATGCAGGCAGAATCCGGTCTGTATTTTGTTGCGCAGAACTGTTAATTAGCTCAAAGCTGTGACATTACAGGCACAAGCCTGACTGAGCCGTCTTCCCCCACTGCAAATGGTAGGGTCAGAAATCATTGCAATTCAAGTCTGGAGATGAGCCCAAGGGGTGTGCTGGGTGATGCTGCTGGCTGGGTAATGGAGCCTTCAGTTGAGCCCCAACCACCCCAGTCTGCATCCTGTACAACAGGCAGTCACTGTCACTGCAGCTGGCACAGAGAAGAGCAACACAAGGCCCTTTAATGACCAGCAAACTTGTGTTTTTTTCAGGGCTAACAAACTGCTGGGCACTGACACGCTTTATTCCGTGTTCCTCATTCGGGCACAGAGCAGCAGTGGTTGGAAATGAGAGGGAGATGGGAGGGGTCATGAACAGCCCACAGGGAATCATACACAGTACAGGGAAAGGGAGGCTGATTCGCTTGAGTGCACAGAGCATTACATATGCAAACACTAATTTGCTGGGTCAGCGGGCACACACAGCAGGATGCCTGTACACCCCAGGAAAACACACAAACACACACACACAGTCACCCCAAGCATACAGAAACAGCTATTACACTTGTATACACAGAGGCAATGCCTGTGAACTGGCCAAGAACATGAAAGTCACATTCATTAGCACAGTTGTTGTATCTTCAGGCAGAATGTAACTGCACACATGTGCACACACACAGACACACACACACATGTACACATACACACACACTCCCTCTCACATACAGTGCAGACTCACTTCAATACATTGCAGACTTGCCATAAATACACCACAGCATTATGCCTATGAGTACATACAAGTAAACACAAATATACTCTGTAACGTTGTGTGTCCAATGGATGCACAAACCACCCCCATTTTCCCTGATTCAGGAATCACAGTCCTGGTGCAGGGCATGTTACTCATTTGCAGACACCTCTATCATATATCCAAAGTCATTGTCCACTGTCCTGCACCTGCTGGCTGTCTCTGAAATATGCTCACGTGCCATCAGCACAGAAAAACATCTTCAGTGCCAGGCATAGGGAGCCCCAGCAGCATGTCCCTAGCAGGGTAGTGTTTTTCCTGTAGCATTAGTAGCTTTTAAAAAATCCTAATGTGTCATTCATATAAAAGTTGCAGTTGAAGAGTCAGGAAATTCCCAGGTGAATGCTGCATGGGACAGCTTGAACTCTGCCTGCGCACAAGTCCAATGGGAGAGTGCGAGCGGGAGGGAGTTAGCCAAGTCTCCAACGTTGCTGAGCAATTCGATTCCCTCCTGGGGCTCCCCAGCTCAGCTGGAAAGTTTTCTGTATTGACATGAGCACCATTTATTTTGGCTGCACAGTGCTGTCTCCCACAGCCCTGTGGATCCAGCTGTGTCAGGAGAGGGACTGCACACAGTCCCCTGTTCCCGCTGGGTACCAATGTCATGGGCCCTCCTGCCTGTTGTGGGAGGGGACAGTCGGATGGAGGGGGCCAGTCTGTCTCAAGGGTGTAATGTGGAGGGGGTGATCAGTACAAAGTCGGATTTTATCCTTGCTCTTGCAAGTCCTGTTTCATTAGCTGCACAACATCCAGCCTGCAAGAGGCAAAGCCGAACAGCAATTTGCCACTGCGGCTCCCCCTGGTTCCAATCACACCATTTACCTGGCAGAACAAGCCTGCACTTAAGTGCCTCACTTCAGAAACCCCTGCTTGCAATGCTCTGCTGAAGCACTTCTATCACAGAAATCCCTGCAACCTGCAGCCTCAGCAGTGAGGCCGAGGGCTAAATGAGTCACAAAGGCTCGATTTCCCTGCTGCACTCCTGGGGAATAACATTTGCTTATCGACCCCAGCCTGGGGCTTTTCAAGGATTAGCCACTAATGCAAGGATGGGGGCGGGATGCAGAATTGGTGTAAGGCAACACGCTCCCTTCTTCTCAGAGCAGTTTGCTTTGTGTTTTGACCATAGTATTTGGTTAGTTTGTTTTTGGTTGTTTGGTTTTTTTTTTTAGTTTTGCTCATTACAATTCCATACAAGCCCCAGGCACTGGTACTTGTGTTTCGATAGGGAGCACCCAGTCCAGGTGGGTTCACCTTTGCTGTTGCTGCTGACTTCTGCAGAGCAAGAGAGTGTGGTTCCTTGGGGCTGGTTGTCAGTCTGGCTTCTTTCACTGGCACTAAAGTCAATCACAAACATGTATGAGAAATAAACCTGTCAAGACAGGAGAAAACCAACAAAAAAAATCAGTGCTGAAAGGGAAAAAAGCTGAATGGCACAACATTAATTCCCACTTTCTCACTCGGTGTCACAAGATACAGGAAGCTGTATGAAAAATAATCAAAGAATAATTCCTTGAAAGGTTGCTATTTGGCAGACATGTCTCCTTTGCAAAATGTCCCCTACTCTGGGATGTCAGTTAGGTCTGACATGCAGACCCAGAGGTTGATCAGCTATGCTATTAATTACTGTCCTGAGGAGTGGAGATGTGGAGCTTTGCTCCAGAGGGAGGATACTAAAGCAAGAATAAAATTCCCCACTCTGTCTGGATTTGGATGAACATGCCAGGACACAGTAAACCTCTAAGGACTCAGAGATGCTACAGAAGCTCTCCTGCCTGACCCCATCACACGGTGACGGAGGACATTGTAATTTCAAGGGTGTTGGTCAGTGGCTCAGAGTCCCAATGGACACCAGTGACAAGTAGTGTCACTCAGAGGTTCATATTGCAATTGGGCTATTTAACAACTTAATTATTTGGCATAGACGAAGGAACCCTAGGCAAATTCACAGACGACACCAAGCTGAGTTTTGTGGTTGCCATGCCTGAAGGATGGCATGCAATCCAGAGGGACCTAGACAAGCTCAAGAAGTGGACCCATGGGAATCTCATGAGATTTAATAAGACCAGGTGTAAGGTGCTGCACCAGGGCCAGAGCAACCCCCAGTAACGTTCCAGGCTGGGGGATGAGCAGACTGGGAGCAGCCCTGCTGAGAAGGACTTGTGGGTGCTGGTGGGTGAGAGGCTGGACACGACCCTGCCATGTGCACTCACAGCCCAGAAAGCCAAACCTGTCCTGGGCTGCATCCAAAGCAGGGTGGGCAGAGGGTGAGGGAGGGGATTCTGCCCCTCTGCTCTGCTCTGGTGAGACCCCACCTGGAGCACTGCATCCAGCTCTGGGGTCCCCAGCAGAGAAAGGCCATGGACCTGTTGGATTGAGTCCAGAGGAAGTCACTAAGATGATCAGAGGGCTGGAGCACTTCTCCTATGAGGAAAGGCTGAGAGAATTGGGTTTGTTCAGCCTGGAAAAGAGAAGGCTTAGAGGTGATTAAACAGCAGCTTTCCAGTATCTGAAGGGGGCTTACAAGGAAGATAAAGAGGGGCTATTTACAAGACTTTGTAGTAACAGAACAAGGGGAAATAGCTTCAAACTGAGAGTAGGTTTAGATTAGATATAAGGAAAAAATTCTTTACTGTGGGTGTGGTGAGATACCGGAACAAGTTGCCCAGGGAAGTGGTGGATGCCCCATATCTAGAAGTGTTCAAAGCTACACTTGAGGGAGCCCTGAGAAACTTGGTCTAGTGCAAGGTGTCTCTGGCCATAGTACAGGGTCTGAAACTAGATGGTCTTTAAGGTCCCTTCCAACCCTCACTGTTCTGTGATTCTATGATTCTATGAATGAAAATTTGCCTCTCATTTGCTCTCACCTGTGTGCATGCAGTCAGCTTCAGTGACCCAGCAGCTGCGTGTCCCTGAGAGAAGACATCAGGCACAACACCAGTGTCACATGTGTACACCAAAAGCATGCCACTGAGGAGTCTCAGTCATGAGCATCACCAGGTCCCACCTCAGTTCTCTGAGACTGAAGGTTTTTTGGTGTGGCAGCAAGCCATGCACAGTATCTGCACTAAGTCACAATTCATAGAACCATTATGGTTGGAAAAGGCCTTCAAGGTCAAGTCCAACCTTTGACCAAATATCATCATTCCCACAAGCCCATAACACAAACTGCCACATCTATATGTTTTTCATACACTTTGAGGGATGGTAACATCACCACTTCCCTGAGCAGCCTGCTTCAATGCTTAACAACTCTTTCAGTGAATAATTTTTTTCTAATACCCAATGCTACAACCAACAGCACCCATACTCCTGGGACATCCTACTGTCCCCCATCATGCAGTAGCTTTTCTGCAGCAGACCTGTGCCAGCTGCAGGTGATACAGTGCATCCTTCTTTCAGAGAGGCAGCAGAGACCTCAAATGACCTCTTATACACTGATCTTCCAGTTGAGTCCCTAAAAGCAAGTGCTAAGTATGGACTACAAACTTCCACCCCTGTGGATGTGTTGATGTGGGGAGTGACATCCAGCCAACACCAGCCTATGGGAAATTCCTGCTACATATATAAAATATGAGGAATAATGCTGTGCTCTGCACGTGGAGCTTGCTTTGTAACAAAATCATCATTATTCTGGTCTGAGTTGAAATATTGCTTGGGGTCAGCACTGCCTAAGGCTGGCCTGCCTTTGAGCTCTTATTTTGCAGACATTCAGTCCCTGCATGGATCAGAGAACCGCTAGTAAACAGAGCCTCTGTTCCCTACCCCTTCTCCATGCTTTGGTACCTTTGCAGGACGACCATTAAGCTACTGGAGATGAGCCAGCGATTCAAAGCCAAATCAAAGCCAACAGCCCCAGACTGAAGCTTTCCCGTCTTCTAGTGTAACAGGCTCCCTGCAGGCAAGTTCAAACAAATGCTGCTGCAGTGCCAATCTTTCAGTACAGGTACAAAACAGACATCGTGGTTCAATACAGATGTATCGCACTCTGACATACAAATAACTGGTTGGTGACATGAAGGAACAAGCCTAAATATATCTTCTAGAGAGGAGAATCAAGCTTTGGAGTAAGAAGCCGCTTCCAAGTTTCCAAGAAACTTTGCAGGAAGGTGGGCTGGGCTCCCTGGGAAGGAAGAGGCTGTGAACAGAGACAGAGGTGTGACGCGCACATCTACTTCTATTAAAGAGTGCAAGGGCCTTCAAATGTGTCCAGGTTGATCAAAGCTAAGTACATCCATGCAAGGCAAGGCAGAAACATAGTGAGTTAGACCTAAAGGCCTAATATAATTGGCCAGATTCTGCCATTGAGGATGAGTGGGTGATGAGTGTGATGAGAACTTCTGCCCCCTTCTCTTCAGCTGGAGCACATTTAGAACCACTGCTAGAGTTTGGGTAGCTTGAGATTGATCCTGGAGGAGCTTGCAGGAGAAAGCTGAGGGGTTTTCCTCTGTGATCTGCATGCCAACACACCAGACTCTTGCCCAAGCGCTACTTCTATTGCTCCACCAGCAGAGGTATCCCAAGGCAGACCGAAGAGACAGGTTAGAAAGAAGCATATCTGCAGCGTTATCTCATGGCTAAGAGAAATGTAGGGGACTTCACTCTCTTGGCAGGTCCCTTTCGCAGGCCTCAGCTGTTTTCTTTCACTGCTATTTATCTTTCTAATCTGTGTAAGCGTGAGAGTTGTGTGAAGTAAGAACTATCAAGCACTGTGCCTATGAACAACAGCTACCATAGGGTTTATATTGTAATGGCATGATTTTGAGCCTACCAGCATTTTAAAAACATAAATAAATAAATATTTCTTGCCAAAAAAACCCACCTGTAACAGCCAGCTAAGCTTACAGGTGCATATCTGAGCACTCCCAGCTGCCGGAAAAGTCCACATGCCAAGCACAAGTAACTGAGACAGATAAAGAGCAGATGCTGTGAAGCAGAGATTATATACTGGACAGAGTGCTCAGGAGACCCTTAACCTGCTGGATAATGAGGCTTCACGTTGCTTTTTTATATACATTGGTACCCACGATGGGAAACCTGATGTGCTTAGAGGAGAAACCACAGTATCAGGAACGACACCAAAGCCTTCTGTGCTGAAGGCTTTTACACTGCAATAGCAAATGGCCCAGGAGAGTCATAGATAGCAGCCGGTGTCTAATGGGAAGCTAAACTAACATTTGCTGGAGATGTCACAGATCCCAAAGATGAAGTGGGAGAACAACTTCCTGAAAGGTTTTCGTGCTAGAGCGGGTGGGAGCCAATTTCCTAAACCCTCTTGCATGGTTGTCAGGCCCTGGTGTGGGCACGGTAGTCTCTTCAGAGCATTGAAATCTTCATGTGGGAGCCCAGAGGAGAGTGCTGCATTTCCCTACTGTGTCTACTTCAGGACATGATTCAGATGCTCCTTTATTTCTGCTCCCTTCTGTCATGGCCAAAGTCTATCAGGTTGTTATTTTCACAGAGAAAGCTCTTCAAGGGATGGGTCCCTCTAAGCTCAACACCCAGTTTTCCAGGATCTGCCTGGACAAGAGCTGCCTCCTACCTTTTTGGTCATGGAGATCTCAGCGCATCAGGTAAGCGAGGGTTTCCAAATTGAGCCAGCTCTTCATGCAAACTCATATCTGTCTCCACTGCTAAGGGGCCTCTGGAGAGGCTGATCAAGAATGACAGCAGACATGGAGCCAGACTGTCTGCTGGCTGCACCATCACATACCATGTGTTTTGTTAGGATCCCAGTACCTCTAAGGCACAATTTGCACAGTCCTAATCACATTTTCACGCTCAAGAAGGGGCTGCTCACCCATCTTTGCTCCTACAGCCTTGACTCCAGCAGTGCCTTAATGAGCTCTAGCAGCACTGCAAGGGCTGAGCATTGACATGCAGATATATGGGCAACTTCATCCATGGGGTGGCATTTATCTGCTCCGGGGAGCATGCTGGATTGTGCATGTCAGAGGTCCATGTGTGGCTGTGAGGATGTCAGTGAGGACAGACTGGACTTGACAGCGCTGGGTTAATGGCTGGACTTGATCATTTAAGAGATCTTTTCCAACCTTAATGATCCTATGATTGAAGAGATATTTCAGCATCTTGAGATGGCTACTAAGCTCCAGGAGTGTTCTCTTTGCCTGAGGCTGACAGACTGAAACAGTCACACAGGTTTCTCCTTGCCTGGCAAGGGACACCCATCATTGTATGTAGATCCACAGCCAGTGTCTTCAAAGGGGTACTGATCCAACAATCACAGAGCCCTTTTAAAAGCCAATGAGTCCAACTGGACGTCAGCCACTGAATTTAGTCCTATGGCCCTTACTTAGGACACCTGTCCCTGAACTTGCAGTGGCTCCTGTGAGCATCCTGTGTATATGCCTGCCCTGCTAACCTAAGCTAACCAAAAGTGTGGCCTGCCTTCCACAGAGCAGGAGACAAACAAAAACCACAGCTGTTTGTCAAGAAAGAGCAATCAGCACCCATGGATTACATTTAGTTATCCCAATTTCCCAGTGGGAGTGAAAAAACCTCTGAGGATAATCCAAATCTGCGAAGTGCATATAAAATGCCCTGGACTGGGATGTCCCAGTCCACAATAAAGGCATTCAGAGGCCCCCACACACAGTGTAGATTACACAGTACCACACAAATGAAGCTGCAAAGCAGTGATAGTATTGGGGGATGATAAAGCTTTGCCGTCTTAGATGATAAACACCATTGGTGGCTGCTTAATAGGTAATGTGGGATTGGCACAGTCCCAGGGCAGATGTACAAGTATGTATATGTGTGGCTTCCCATAAATCCATGTCTGACACAAGGACCTTTGTGAACTGGGTTATAAATAATTAGCTGGACATGTCTGTATTTCTTTTTGAAGCACCACCATCACTGGGACAAAAGTTGAGGTCTCCTGCTTCAGTGGTGTCTTGGATTGCATATCCAGAAGGGGCAGGTGATAGTTCAGGCTGCATAATCCCTCACTGCAACCTGTCCAGACATCCTGTAATGAGTCTGGCAGTTTGCACCCAGCCAAGAAACCTAGCCCATGATATCTGAAGAAATCCCTAGAAGGTTAATGCAATATAACCCTTGGCAGCTTGTTCCTGGTATAAGTTAGGTCTTATTTTGAGGAATTTATGATTAAAGTGAATAAAGAGCAGTTTATACTTTCCAAATATAAACCAAAGGTAGTATCTGATTTATTTCTCATGATGCATTTGGTCATGTTCTGTTGTCTTTGCAAATCTGTATTTTTACTGCATTGAGATGTTTCTCAGGTTTGGGTTACATTTCTAATAAATATCCGATGCCATGTTGATTTCCTGTATCGTATTTCATTAGTCGTAGAGAAGAATGGAGCAGCACTTTTATAAAAAACAGCAGTCTTAAAAGGAATTTGTAATACAGGGCTTGTCTGCATTTAGCAAGTGATAGCTAGCTCTGTAACAGTGGTGGTATTGTTAAAAGCAGGCAACCTGCCTTTGCATGGATTTGGTTATCTCAGAATAAAGGTGCCTTATGCCTGTATAACCATTTCCATCTGTGAAGAGGAATAACTCTAAAACCATAAATCAAGGTTTTTAGTGACATAGTTTTAACTGGTAAAAATCACACTGCTAATAGAGTCATGGTTAAAATAGGGAAAGAATCTTAGTGTAAAGGGAGAAATTCCTGTTGTGTAAGATAGCTGTGTAGAAAAATAGTTTTAGGAACCTGTCTACAGTTCTGCATCAGTATGATATTGGAGTATACTGATCTGCTTTGATCATTACAGTGAAGAAAATACGGTGAAGGTATTCTGCCTCAGGACTGGGTCATGGGACAGCAAAGGAATGGACGCATTCACTCCAAGTGCTGAGGTGCCACTGTGGGCTCAGGACTAGGTTCCCCAGGTTTGGGTCAGAACACATCTCCTCAAAGATGAATCCCAAAGCATTTGCCACCCCACCTTCACATAGAAAATCCTGTGAAGTCCGAAGACTGTCTCTTGTGGCAAAACCCTCCAGCAGAAGAGGAATCTTCCAGGGCTCCTAAAAAGAACAACAGACATTGGAGGGACAGGACATGCATCGCTACAGGCTGGGGACAGAGTGGCTGGAGAGCAGCCAGGCAGAAAGGGACCTGGGGGTGTTGATTGACAGGAGGCTGAACATGAGCCAGCAGTGTGCCCAGGTGGCCAAGAAGGCCAATGGCATCCTGGCCTGCATCAAGAACAGTGTGGCCAGCAGGAGCAGGGAAGAGATCCTTTCCCTGTACTCAGTGCTGGTAAGGTCACACCTGGAGTATTGTGTTCAGTTCTGGGCCCCTCA
>VYXB01010507.1:324605-348266 GCA_013397135.1 Pachyramphus minor
TGTGCCAGGGGAGGTTTAGGTTAGATATTAGAAATAAATTCTTTACAGTGAGGGTAATCAGCCATTGGAATGGGCTGCCCAGGGAAGTGGTGGATTCACCGTCCCTGGAGGTTTTTAAGATGAGGCTGGATGTGGCGCTTGGTGCCATGGTCTAGCAACTGTGATGGTAGTGGATCAAAGGTTGGACTTGATGATCTCAGAGGTCCTTTCCAACCTGTCTGATTCTATGATTCTATGACAATGTGTGATGTGAAAGACATGAGGGAAAAGGTGGCAGCTCCCACAGTGGGACAATTCCCTGCAGGGTATGTTAAACTCAAGGTCTGAGCATGTGCTTCTCTCACCACTGTGCGTCTCCCTCCTTGCACTACAATAAGGGACTGAAATCTTTGTTATTCAAATATCCTCCCCATGATGAACCACATTATGCTCCATATTTTCAAGGATCCCTCTCATAGACCTATCTCTTATTTCATTAACTCAGTTGCTGGAGATGAAATCCGTTCTTCCTTAATTGCTCTGCTCCAACCACCCTTGTTACTCTTTATGAAAGAGGCAGAAGATAATCCTAATATCCTCCTTTTTTTGTCACTGTTGCTTAACAAGAAGAGCCTTGAAATCATTGCCTCTTATTTGGGCGAAGCCGGCCGATCGGAAATAATTAACTCCTATCTGTGCTGACGGAGTGGTGGCTGGTGTGTAGCCAGTTCCAGGTAGTTTGTTATTCCTGCTTTATCGCCTGCTGCAGAAGGGAGGCTGTAAGATTATTAAGCAAAGCTCTGCCTGCGTGTTTATCACTACAAGTTTGAAAAAACAGTGCTAGTAATGATTTAATTTTATTTTATTATTTTCTTAAAGAAAGGATATTGTTTAGTCACAGTAATGCAAATGACAAGTCTTCTTCGACTCGTTTAGTTTTACAAATAAGATTGTCTTTGCTGCAGCCTTTACTACAGCAGATGATCACACAGAGACACCCAAGGGATGCAGAAAGCTGGGAGCTTTCTGATGCAGCAGCATCAGAGCTGGAACTGTTTGAGCTGCCCGCACAGCTCAGGTTGGAGATGAGGCAGCCGGACACTTGGAATTTAACCAAGCTTGCAATCAGCTGCTGCATGAAAGCAAGTTTGTCTGATTATCCCAAAGGTCCCCTTAGCTCAGCAACCAAAAGTCGCCAACAGCAGATGCCAAGAGTGGAACAGGAGCATGAGCCAGCATATCTAATCAATATTTCTCCCTGCCTTGTGTCTTGCATCTTGGGACTTTCTACCATAAATGTGGCTTCCATTGTTGTCTCCAGCCACATTTTTGAAACCATTAAAGCCTTTATCACCAGCAGCATCCCACAACAAGGAGTCCCAAACTGCATTAGTTGCTTGTTTTGAATCAGCCACCTGCTAATTTCACTCATTGCACCCAGTACTTGTGCTGGAAAGGACAATGAACAACTTTTCTCTGTGCTCACCCCCCGCCACTCAGGATTTATTATTTTCCTTCCCTCCAGCTGTGTCTGAGAAATAATGTTGCTAAATTTCAGCTGAGGCAAAAAATGTATTAATCACTAACTTGATTAATTACTGAAGGATCATTTCCTCTCTGTGATACATGTAAACCCCCAAACTTCTTGAATCAGAAGTACACTCATGGTGTTCAGTGTCACATCCATCATCTCCATGAGCGTCACGGTTGACAGAGGCAGATGTGGCTGCTCAGACATCCTCCTTGCAGTGCTGAGAGACTCATAGTGAAACTTCTGCCTTGCTGGGCAGGGTATGTGAGCCATCTGGCAGCAGTAAAATATCTCAGTTTTGGGAAGATGTCCCATGATGACCCTCTACTTCCCAGTCTCATCCCTGCTTCTTTATAGCATTTACACCCCAGACATCTCAGCTGTCACCAAGATTGTGTGAACACTAGAAACTGTCCTTAGACCTGTGGAAGAGCTCAGTTAGGTCTAGATTTGCTCCAACAGGAGACAAGACTGCCTTGCAAAAACACCTCAGCTTGCAGTAGGCCTTACACATAAAATCATGGAATCATAGAACAGTTTGGGTTGAAGGGATCTTAAAGATTACCTCATCTCAAATGGCCTGCTATGGATGGGGACACCTTCCACTAGACCAGGTTGCTTAGAGCCCCATCCAACTTGGCCTTCAACACTTCCAGAGATGGAGGCATTCACATCTTCTCTGGGCAACCTGTTACACGTTTCCACATCCCCCACAACTGACCACAGCCTGGACTCAGATTCACAGACCTTTCATGTCCACTTCCCCCTTCCTTGGCATGGCTGAAGAATCTCCATTTGGGAAGCTGTTGTCTATTCCCATCCTCTACAGGCCAAGAGAGAAGATTTAATTCTCCAGGGCTGTCAAACTGGGATCATCCAGTGACACGAAGTTCACTCTGATAAGGGAAAGGAGAGTGATGATGGTAAAGCAACCGTCAGCACATTTCTTAAAGCCACAGCGAAAGAGCTATGTTGTGTCATAGGGACGATTCATCTTTCAT
Organism: Pachyramphus minor; assembly: GCA_013397135.1. Taxonomy (NCBI): domain Eukaryota; kingdom Metazoa; phylum Chordata; class Aves; order Passeriformes; family Tyrannidae; genus Pachyramphus; species Pachyramphus minor. The sequence continues at coordinate 327,117 of VYXB01010507.1, forward strand.
CTCTGCTCTGACTTCTTCACACAGCTTGTCTCTCAATCCCCTGACATTTTCCAGCTTAGCAGCTTCTCTGCCTGGTTATCACCCAAGAAGTCTTTAAGGTAGGGAACAAGGACAAAGGAGGTGATACAACACGTAAGTATCAGATCAGAAAGACATCCTTGGCTGGGAGTAGCTGGCTTGAAGTAACTTCCTTTCAGGCTCAGCTCAGAAGTTGATCTCCTTTGCCCCATGCTGAGGTTGCAGAAGAACCTTGGGTTTTCCTTTGTTTTTCACTCTGGCTCCCAGGCAAACATAGACGCTGATCCTCAGGATCTGTAAAGTACCAAAGCCAAGTCCTGCTGTAGGACTCAGGTTTCTTGTAGGGTCAGAAGGTGCCTTTTGAAATACAAGGTCATGGAGTGCTCTGCATCTTGTGAAAGGTGACTCAGGAGATGTGTGGACCTTGACGGGACAAATGTCTCTTTCATAGTGACCTTCTGGGTGCTGAATGCAGCAGAGCAGATCCTGGGTCTCCTCTGAGCTGTGATGCCTGTGTGGTCTCCATGCACTGCAACAGGAACTGGTGCCAGTCATCCTGGTAAAAAAGAAGGGAGTGGCTGAAATGGTCTGAAAGATCTGCCTGGAAAGGAACCTGAAGTTTCCATTAACCAAAAGCAGGGAGGAGCTCCAAGCTGTCTTCCAGTGATCAGTGCACACTATGAGGCACGAACAGCAAAACTGGACACAGAAGAGAGACAAAATGAGTGAAGCCTTTGGAGATGGAGCATGGATCTGGTTTAATTTCCAGAGGACAAAAGAGCCCCTTTTAGCTCAATTCCTAAAAATACAGACACCGCTTTTGAGACAGAACCCTTCCTTGTTAGGTAGCCCCATCTTTCCTACCAATTTCCAAGCCCAGTGTTCCCAGGCTTGTGGTGGCTGGTGACCCACCAAGAACTGCTCAGGCAGCCAGAGGTGGTGCCTGATCCTGCCAGATGCAACTTGGATGCAGCAAGCACTCCACTCTCCCTGGGGCTATTTGGAGATGCTCTGCTTCTCCAGCAGGGAGGAGGGAGGAGCAGAGCATTTCCAACTGCAGCCAAGAAAGCTAATGGACACATTTCTTTTCCCAAGGCAGGCAAATTATTTCTGCTCCCAGCTGACCCCTCAACCACAAAAAACACCATAAAACAGCAAGAGTGTGTAAAAAATAAACACAGGCACGCATCAGCCTTCCGGATTCCCGTCCCCCGAGCCAGAGGAGCTTGGACTGCGGACAGAAAGAATGTGGTGTTTCATCGGGAGCCATCAGAATGGGACTGGGGACAGGAACATTTTATAACTGGCCTCTGGACCTCATTGAGGAGCAGAGCAAAGGAAGAATCATGTGAGCGATGACTACTCATGCTGCAAAGGGGGGTAAATTTGAATCTCATCTCCATGTTTTCCAAGGATTGGGATTCTGAGCATGAGCTGTATGCTCTGCACCTTTGACTCTTCCTGTCTTGGCTTCTCTGGCAAGTTTACATCAGGGCTGCCCTGATCAGCCAGGAGCCCTGCAAATGAGTTACCACATATGGGGCAAGATTCATGATGCAGGGTCTCAAGAACCTGCAGGGAAGCATGCTGTGAATTGAAGCATCTTTTTGCTTCTCCCTGTCACCTTAGAGCCTGCCAAAGCTAGAGAGAGATGAAGAGAGAGAACAAGCAGTTTTCCACACTGTGAGAGAAGACTGAAGGGATGCCAGGGTCTGACTGCAGAACTCTAATATAAGCTTAGACATTTCTGTTCACACCAGACAAGACATCCTGCACTGAGACTGCAGACCAGCAAAGTTTGTGTCAAGACATAGGGACATAGTTGGCTTTGCTCACTGCCAGCTGGGCTTGGGATTGCCATCCTCAGCAATGGACTGTGACAGCCACTCTTGCCTTACCCAAAGGTTGTGCTTCATCAGACTGGGAGGAGGAGACTTGACCAATACAAAGAAATATGAATGTCAATCTAACCAGCTCCAGCGTGGGAAGGGTCTAGGTCTCCTTAGCTCTGCTCCTGGGCTCCCAGAGAAAACCACCCCTGAAATTTCACGGGGATTGAGATGACACAAGAAGATTTGCCTCACAATATCTGCCCCGAGTTAATCTCCACCAGCACCTACAACTTTCCTGTTTCCTGAGGATTCATTTTACAACTGAGAACTGAAAATGTTCACAGAATCTAATTCGCGTTAGGATACAGCATTGCTGGCCTCTGGTAGAATGAGCATTTCAAGCTGGTTGTGCCAGGACCTCAGCCAGCAGCACTAAGATGTCTCCAGCCCAACAGCCCCCATGCAGCAGTAAGTGCTACTGTGTCCTTCCCTGTCTGGTGCTAGACATCCGGTCTCCTGCTATTGAACAGAACTGACAGGCAAAGCTACTGTCTTCTGACTGTCTCAACTTAACTCTTTTACAGTTTGAGGAGTAAAACCATCCTTCAATGCCCAGATTTCATGCCCTAACAGTAACCTTTTTTCTTCAAAAACAATCCCAATAATACTGCCTGTGGCTGGTGGTCAGGAGAGACAGCAGCAACAACATGAGGGAAAAACAAATAATTCTGAGAAATTTCCTGAAACAAATAATGTAAATTTTTTCTCACCACTGCATCACTAACTGTACCTCTTTAATGCATTGATTTTTTTTTTGAAGGTACAAAAGAGATAAACAAAAGCAACAGGTTCCTTTCAAAACCCAGCTCAGGTAGCAGGAATTAGGAATTAAACCCAGACACAATGCAAATAGCATGGTGGTTTATTTGCCACGCCTTTTGTGAAGCATAGCTAGTTACAGCAGCAGCAGCCCCAAAGGCATCCATCAGCTGAGTCCCTCCTTTGGCTCCTACCCATCCTGGCTACCATCATGACTATCCTGTGCTCTCCTTCCTTTCCTTTCTGTTTCCAAGTCCTTGGTGAGCCCAGGTAACGGCTCAGACCAGAAATGTCACTTTTCAAATGCTGGTATTAAAGAAGTTATTTACAATATAAATATGCAACTCCCATGATGGTCAGCTTGTAGCAAGCAGTTCTGTGTGCCATGTTATCGTTCAATATCACTTTCCTCTTCTTAAGCATTTAGCTCCAAAACTCATATCGATTTAGACTGGGGGTTTTAAATCAGCTAGGGTTTTCAAATCAGTTAAGGGTTTTTTAATCAGCTAGTCACAGCTTCCACAAAGCTGAAGATGCTGGGTCCCTGGTCACTTACGTTTGTTATGTGCAGTGCCTTTTAAGCATATTTTGAGATATTTAAAAGATTTCTTTGTTCAAAATGTGAAGTGCCAAAGGGCATGGGGCTGGCCGCAGAATCCAGACTGCCCTGCAGAAAATGCTAGTGGAGCAAGAAGCTAAACCCAGGTTTATGAAATGTACTTGGAAGGAGCTCAGCAGCCCAAATCCCAGTGCTAACAGAGCAGTTCTGAGTCAATTGCAAATAACAGGCTCTTACTGTCCAGCCACAGAGCAATTCCACTGAGCTTTGGCAGAGGGTAATTCCGGTGTCAGATATTTTCATGAGACCCTACTTGACATTTTGGCTGGAAATTCTGTGGTATGTTTTGATATTCCGTGACACACTGTGTTAACCGCATGGATTTCCTCCATTGCTTTGATGGACACCACTACCTACTCAGGTAGAAAGGAGAGTGTCTGGGTGAGCCCTTCCCTCTGCCTCCCCCCCCCAGCGCCAGCACATAAAGCATCAGGCAATTGAAATTGCGTTGCTAGATCCAAAATCCCCCGGGAGAAATAACCACTGTTCTGGAGCCTGCACGGCTGCATCCTCCCAGACAGATGCATATGCAGTTTCCCAAGGCAAGACAGACACTGAATATGATGCTTCTGATGAGGCTTTTCCAGAGTGGGAGGGACAGTTTTTCACTGGCTTGCCACCACCTGGCTCAAGGTACTGATGTTGTTGCAGGTTGGCAAAGCATGGGCACCTGAGGAGGTCTCAGGTCACAGGTGATGCCTCTTACTAGGTCAGGATTTCGGGCACCAGCAGTACAGCAAGAAAGAGTCTCCAGCGCTGGTCCCCACATGTGAGATGCAGCAGGCAGCCTGACTGGCTCTCAGCTGTTTGGACATGCCTAGAGAAAGCATCCACATGATGGGAGAGAGATCCCTGCATCCCAGTTGCAGCTGCTGTGCTGTGACCTGCCATGCTTTGTCACCTGTCATGGCACAGGGACTCTGTATGTGAATCAGGAAGATGGGGCTTTCGTTAGGGGAAGGAGGATGCTGCAGGAGAGCTTGCAGAGAACGATGAGCATTGAGCACAAATCAGGAGAGATTTGAATGATTTTCGGGCCCAGGTCCGAGGCCCCATGTCCTGTCTCCTTGTCATCCTCCCATCTACCCTGCACACCATGTGCTACCCACCAGCTGGTTCCCTTTGCATGTGCAGTTCCATGGCCACCTAGTCTGCCTATAGCAAGCTCAAGCAAAGACCACAGCAAGAGTCTCAGACAAAAACCCAGGTCCCTTCAGCAGCAATTGTTATCCTGCTTCCCACATTAGGTAGGATGAAGGAATGGATCTCCAGAGAGCAGACAGGCTGCAGCTGGCTGTCACCTTCAGAGTCAGCCACAGACAAGGGAGACGGCTGTGTGAGCCAGGGAAGCACCAGAAAGGTCTTGGATTTTGACAGCCTCAGGGCTGCAGTAGTCCAAACAGCTGGAGATACATTTCCCAATGGAGATGACAGTTAATCTATGGGATTTATCAGATGGGCATCGTTTCCAGTAGGCTGAAGGCATTCAGGAAAAGATACCCAAGACACATCCAAGGCACTGTTATTGTGTGCAACTATGGATGAGACATTAAATCTAAAAATATGCATATTATCCACACACTCCTGCATCCCTTTCATAATCCTATGTGCTCTCTTATAACACACAGATTCTTTGCCCTCTGGGCATGAGGCTGTTCCTCAAACACTTCCAAAAACACTTCAGTATCCTGATGACTGGTTCAGATCCATTTTCTGCTGTGGTGAGAGCCTGAACCTCTTCAGGGAGAGAGAGAAAGGACAATGAAGGGAGGGAAGGCACACCACATTCTCCATGCCAATATAATAAACCCTGGCAAATCAGTGAGGAAGATGGACCAGACATCACCAAAGGAAGCAAAGGGAGAGGCACAGGGCAGAATCCCAGAGGCAAGAGACAGGGAATTTGCTGCCAGCTGTTAAGTAGGGTAGCAGAGAGCAGACATCCGCAAGGAGGCATGGAAAGACCAGACTGGGAGACTGCCAAGGAAGAGAGAGTTGCATTAAATCTTATTTGTCTTTAAACAAAGTGTTCTAATTGCTAACAAAGGGATTTCAAGCAAATTGTAGTAAAACTGAGTTATTCTGATCAATTACACAGTCAAGCAAATTACGGAAGGAGTCTGAAATATTGCCAGATACAAAAGAGAGATGGAGAAAGAGGAGGAGGAGTTGCAGAGAGAGTGGGGGAGGCAGTAATTTGAGGGAGGAAAATTACTTGATGGTTTGATAAGGAGAATTATTAAGCATAAATTTGAGAAGCAGGTTGCTAAATCTGAATACAAAATCAAGGGTAGAAATGGAAATTGTGTTTTAAGATTTGCAAAATCAGAGCAGGGGCAAAGAGAAAAAAAATATGTTCAGACATGCATTAGAGACAGATGCTGTTGAGGTGTCTGCAAAGATGGTTGCTAACTGCAGCAAGCTGAAAGCAAGGTATGACCCAGTAAAAGGAGACCTTTGTGGTGAGGGCACCAGACCAATGCTGAGTGGGCATCAAGCCACATTCCTGTCACAGACCTCCTACTTGACCTACAGCTTCTTCAAAGCACTTAGCAATGACCTGGTTTTGTCTCTGGAAAAGTCACAAGGATCAGGAACCCAAGGTAATCTGAATACAGACACACCAAGGATGATTCCTTTACCTTTTCACACCTTACCTGAAAACCGTGGCTTGTGGATTTAAGCTGGTATTATTCAGTGTGTATCCACTTAGCATCCAGAGCATCAGGAAGGGATGTTTTAGACAACACAAGCCAATACAAACCCCTGTCTTAAAGGAACAAGACTGAAATCCCACCACAACACACAACTCCACACTTGGTGGCTCTGACTAAGGAACAGTGTACCTTGGGTTGAATTAAACAATTGTTCCCTGTCCTGCTCAGTCCCTGGAGGTTTCCAGCCATGCTGCTGGAGTCTCCAGGGTGTTCATGAAACAGCCACTGAACTGCAGCAGTTTGCAGCCTAGCACATTTGGGCAAGTCACCTCCAATATAATTTTTCCTGTAATACATGATGTGATCAATTTGTACTGGATCAGCCCTACTCACTGAGCTGCTGCCTGCTCTGTGTGGCACATGCACAGAGCAGGCAGCAGGATTAAGGGAGAATGTCCTCACCCTTTTGTGTCAGGTACACAAGGTCACGTTGCACCATTCAGGGTTGGAGGAGAGGGGTGTGCTGGCTCTTAAGCTCCAGCTCCCTGCTAGAGCTGGATTTAGCTCCAAGGGTGGAAAATCAAGTGCCTACACTGACTCTCAGAATCACAAGGATGTGGTCCTTGTGTGTAGTCCCTCTATAAAGCTGCTACAAAGGTAATCCAGAGATCTCTAACCCAGAAATGCCATACTCTTCAAGCCAATTACCATACACAGTTCATAACCTTGCAACTGAGAGGATTATAATGGATTATTGGCATGAAGGGCTGCAGAAAGATGCTTTTAAAAGAGGAGCAGGAGAAAGACCAGAGATTATTTTTAATGGTGTTTATTTGCTGAAGAACTCCAGACCCTGTAGGCTTTTGCTGGGCTGGAAGTTCTGAGCCCCAAGAGGAGATAAGAGAGACTATTAAGGTATTACTGTGGCAGTACAGTTCATGTGTTTGTATTATTAATGTTTGTAAAGCACTTTGAAAATGAAAAACACCACAAAAACTCTAAGTGCTGTATTTATTAGGAGCTGCAGAAGAGGAACTTAAGTCTGAAAGGACACTTCTCAGTTATCAGTGCACAAGAGCTTGTGTTTTTGAGAGGATCCCGCAGTCAGATGCAGTCTGAAGTGGCAGATGAGTTGTTGAAAAGCCAGTATGAGGAGGACATAAGAACCCTGCAGGGTGCAAGGAAGGCTTGCATGCATAAAAAAAAAAGAAGTGACTTTTTTTTTTAATTTGGGAAAAAACCATCATATTTGCTGGCTCATTTCTCTGGATCTGACAAAGGAGTCCTCTCTGCAAGGCACCTGATTTAGTTAAACTTTCTTTAAAAGTCTGTTGGACAACTGACCTCCCTTGCATTGTTTAAAAAAATTCTGTAATGGAGGGAAAATTCTGACCCAGAGAAGGTAAGGAAAGCAGCATTTGAGATTCTCTGGTAGACCTATCTCTTCTGACCTGCACCAGACAAGTTATATGGTCTCAAGCTGTCAGTGAGATACTGCCAGGGCTCAGAGCCAGGATTTTGGTTCTAGATACTTCATTTTTGATACCGTTGATTCACTAAGGCAGTTGCTTCCAAAAAGAGCCAAGATGAAGCTTCTCTTTATGTTGCTGCAGTCCCAGCTCCAGAGCCCTCCTCCAGCTTTGCTGGCTGACAAACTACAGACAAGAGCATTTTTTTTCCCAGTCAATCCATAAATAGATCTGCAGCATCCCAGCTGACAGCCCTAGGGAGCTTTCTGAGACACCTTAGTCGAAGCAGAAAGACCTAAAGGCCAGCTGAGGCTGTGGGCAGGTATTGATAGCATATATTCCTCTTTCCCTGTGACAGGCATATTCTTGTTTCCCCACTGCTTGACACTCTCTCTGATAAAACAGAGTCTTTGGAGTTTTGCGCAGATCTTTCTTCACACATCAATCCCTATGCCAGATCTTTTCTTCATGCCCAGACGACATTTTTTAACCCCAGTGTTAAAAGCTGTATTTGACAATGAAGAAGGCTCCAGACAGGTCTGGTCTGTGTAGATGCTTTCTTGATTCAGCCTGTGTTTGCAGTCATGCATTGACCTTCACAATCTCGGTTCCTCACGACATCAGAGACACACTAAAGCTTACCTGCATCAGAGGTCCCAGCATGCCAAGACCATTCAGAGCACCTCCCATTTCCAGCTCCCTTCCTATCTCCCAGTGGCTAAAAGGGACTTAGAAAGTTTTCCCGCTCCCTATTACTTTGCAAGCAGATATTTCAGTCTTGACAAGAAGCAGGCTAGAGCACCCCTGCTTGCGCGGGTCATGCAGCACCTGGCTGTGCTGTTGCCTCAGAGTGATAAGTCATAGTGATAAACGCAGATATTTCACCTTCCACCCTTCCTTTCCCTATCTCAAATCTTGGTGCTGAGGAAAAGCCATACAGGCACTGCTGCTTCCTGACCTGCAGTGTGACAGATGTTACGTATATTCAAAATGACACCTGCACCCCACAAGAGCTTCTATCCTGTATTTATAGCCCACTGTCACTGCTCCGATTAATGCCGCTCAAATATTTGTCAGCTGTTATCCCACCTCCCCTGCACATCATTTAGCTGAGCCTGACGTATGTAAGCACTTTTAATCTTTCCTCATGAAGCAATTTTGTCCTTCCCAGGGCCTCTGATCATATTTGTAACTCTTCCTTGAGACAGCATCAGTTCGTCATTGCTCTGAAGACACAGTGAGGAGCATGGCAGCCTGAGTGTGCAGGTAGGGGCATGGGGGATGATTGTTTCCCACACTCATACTCAACTCTCTCTCGTGCCACTCCTCTCAAGAGTACCGTAACACGTTTGCCTGCTCTATAATCCCTGTCTTCTTTGCTGGTCATTGTTTTTTCCCCAAACTGGATCACTGCTCCTGCTAAAAAACGCAGTCCTGGATTACTTTGCAACTTGCTTGAACCAAGAGGGAGTTCATTTTCTTTCCTTCATGTCTTTCTAACACCTCTGGTGTCTGTTTCTATTATTACCCAATCTGCGCTGGCACTCACAATGCCTCCCAACTGAGGCAGGAGAATGTAATTAACAAGCTGTTTACCTCTCCTTCCAGATCATTAATAAATATGTTAAACAAGACCACTACCTTGCTGAGTGATGCAAAAACCTGATGAGGCACATAGTTTGCTTTTTAGTTCTCAACCCATGCTGATGACAGAGAGATTCCTTCAGAATGAACTCCCTTCCAAACCTGCAGCTGAGCTGAAATTCATTTCCCCTTAGCCGGTTGCATGGGCACCCTTTCACATCAACTCTCGTGAACCCGCTGTTGTGACACCAAAGTTGATGCCTGAAGGAGGTGTAGTTTGCTGCCTCACCTTAGCGTGACACACAACCTACATCTCACTACAGAGATCATTTCCCTGTCATAGAGGAACTGTGACATCCCATCCACAGGACCTTGAAGCACCATTAGTCCCTAGTACTGTTCTTGAACAACTTATGTCCCAGACTTTGCTATCCCTAATCCAAATCTATGTTTCCTTGCCAGTCAGCTGAGATGCATGTTGAGCAGTGAAGAGGCTGCACCAAACAGGAGCTCAGAGCAGACAAGTTAAAAGACAGTTCTTTGGTAAGCTTAATTATTTAGCTTCTTTTAAAAATTTTCTTTAACATTTGCCTACACCAGCAAGGGAGATTATGGTGAGACATAAATAAAGAAGCTTTGTGCAGGGCTACAGCTTTGTTGCACAAGGTCTGTAAGGATGGAGTGAGAAGCATGTGCTTGATTTCACTAGAACTGCACCTGCCTCAAGTCAGGCAAGAGCCTAAAAAGACCCATATGGTGCCCTCCTGTTCCCTGGTTCCCTGATGTCCATAGAACAGCCTTTCAAAGTTCAGACAAGGAAGCCGCAATCAGTGTTACCTGCTTTTATAGCAGGTGCATGGCTTTGTCTTTGCCTTTCCTCCCAGAGGGGAGGAGCAGGGACTGCTCTCTGGACCCCAAGAGAAAAAGGCCTCCTAGTCTCTAGTCAGGTTTCCTGGGGACTGCCATCATAAGTACCAGAGACAGTCCTTAAAACTTAACATAATGTTTGCTTGGTGGAAGACGGTAAGCTTTCGCTCTGTGACAGACTTTGATACTTCGATCTTTCAGAACAAAAAAAAATATTTGGGGATGCTCCAGGACAGGAGATGCACTCTGGGGCAACCCATTTGGGTGCCTTCCCTGGCAGCCCACGAGTCCCAGGCAGCTTCAAGGGCCTAGAGCGACATTATCTGTCCAGGCTGCATGTCCTTGGTGATGCCTGTCCAGAGGTGAGGGGCTGCTGGGGAGCACAAGTGGCAAAACTGTGGAGTTCCCAGCAGGCACAGCCTGTGTCCTTCTGCTCTCTGCCACTGTGGAGGGATCTCTGCAAAACACTGCGACATCCACAAGGTGGCAAATTCAGCTGAAGGATGCTACATTAGCATCTTATTTTTCTGTCAGTCTCCAATGAGGATGAGGATGAAGAAGAGGGCAAAAGCAATGAGAAATAGAAGGATCCAGAAAGGCTGAAAAGCCTCAAATTGTATCATCTTAAGCTATCTAGCAGAAGAGCTAGGAAGTTCATCCCTTGGATGATTTTTCCTTGGTTATTTGATTTTACTGTGTAATTGCTGTCAGCAGTGGTATGTTCATGGGGCAGGTGTCTGACTTCTTCCCTCTGCCAACAAATCAGGTGAGAAGTGCTCTTCCAGTGTTTTGTACCCTCTGTAGTCACCTCGGGCAGAGAGATGGGTTTGCTTGCTTGTTTTTCTTAATGGATAATTAACATTGCAGGCAGCAAGTGACCTGGGGGAGGAGAGAAAGTGTGCATGCAACTCAGCCTTCAGATTGTCCCCCATTTGCTGACCTTGGCATCTGGAGGGCCTTTCCAGTGACTTTGGTTTTCCTGATGCTCGCTTTGCTGCTGGATGGTGCCCGATGGATGCCAGAGACACGCCTCAGCCTTTCCCCATCATCCTTGTTTACAGGCCAATTAGTGGGTGCCAGTTCTGTTTTGCAGCCAGCACGTTAGCCACCCCAGCGATTTAATAACTGCAATTTTCATTTACAGTTGGCTTTGAACAGCCAGTTTTATATATACACGGTGAAATAATGGTATAATTAACCTAGGAAAATCCATTAAAAGGGTGCGGATGTTCAAAACATGGAGCACACAATTAGGAAACCCCATGACTGAGATTACTGCTGAGATCTAATTCCTCCTTACACAGCTCATCTCTACGTGGATTTGAGATGGGAGCAATTTTCTCTGCAAGACTTTGTCACCAAAAGTTTCACCAATTTTCTAAATGTTACTCCTCTAAGGGAAAAAAACCCCTGTGAATCAAAAATTAATTAAAATGCTTTGAATTAATGGACTTAATAGGAAATACCTCATGTTAATAATTTTGGATAGGTTGTATTTTAATAGTTTCAAAATAGTTTGTAGCAGTTTGGGCTTTTCCTTTCTGGTTTCTCTTTAACCTCCAATCAGATAATTTTTAAAAATGAGGAGACATTTTGAAATTTGTACATTTCTTCCTCTCTTAGAAAAGACCAAACACTTTCTTCCAACTTTCAAACTTTTCATTGCAGCCATTTCTCAAGTTAGTTTGTCAAGCTGGTTGTGTCCAGAAAAGCAATACAAAAGAGACTTCTTATACAAATCTGTATTCCCTCACACAAATGTAATTAAAAAGACATTCTCCACTAGTTATCATAAACAGTGTTTAATCAGGTGTCCACAGGCTGTTTGCTCCACCGGGCTGTTTGCACAGGATGGATAATATTCAGCAAGTCAATAGCCAATATTACTTTTCATGCTCATCAGGTAGCTTTTCCTGACCTCTCTTTTGGACCCTGCAAACCACCTAGATTAATATTCAAATTTGTGAACTTGGCTTCTGCATGGCACTTGAGTCCATTGGTCTGAAGTCCTTCCTCACTGGGGAGAAGGAGATGCCATCCTTGTTTCTGGTAAAGAAAAGTAACAAATTCTGTCTGTTTGGGGGAATATTGCCGTGCCTGAGAAATGTGGACTTGGGGCACTACTTCAGCAGCTTTAAAGCTGTCCCACTGATGTAAAGAGATGCCTCTTCATTCTGTTTTGGGTTTGTTACCAACTGAACCTTATCATTCTGCCTCTGTGTTGGATGTGAGCTGGCTCACTTTGCCTTGGCTCCTCTGGTAAAGTTCAGGGCAGTGTCTTTCGTGATGACACTGGGCACCTCACAAACAGGTACAACTCACTTGGGTGTCTCAGCTCCCACACCAGCCCCACTCAGAGCCCTGGGTGCAGCATCACCTACTGTCTGTCCCATCCTGTCCTGACACAGGGCTCCTACCTCTCACCCCTATCCACCTTCGCTGGGTCCTGCTGCAGTGGCCCCCAGTGAGCTCCACTGTAACAGCCACACTGTTACCTTTCCCTCTGTGCTTATGTTAATAATGCATTCAACCACTCAGGGCCAGGGGTAACCTCAGGCTCTTCACTATTAACCTTTCTGCCTGCTGAGAATTGGCCGTTTGCTCCTTCCCTTCCCTCCCTGTCTTATCTTGGTTTTAATCCATGTCTTGGCTTTTCCTCTCATCCTGTGGTTACCAGGTTTCCTTAATAGCCTCCTGCGAGGGACTTTATCAAAAGCCTTTTGAAAGCTTAAATAAATTATAGGCACAACTCCACCATTCCCTGCTACCTTGTTAACCCTTTTGGAGGATTCCCAGCTCAAGTGAGAGAGCAGAGCCCCTGCCTGCCTAAATGAGACCATGGCCAGCTCTGCACAGAGCCTCTGGGGCTCTCCCTTGTCTCCTGCCTGGTTCAAGAGAACGTGGCACTAATGATGATGAAGGATTTTCCAGTGCCACTTCAGGAGAAGGAGCTACTCCTGGGATATGAAAAGCCACCCATCAGTTCCCTTCACTCAAAAATATGTTGTGCTGTTTGGTGGGTTTGGGAGCATTTGATGTGACTTCTGTTTTAATTTTGATTGGTAATCATGACCATACATGGGCAAGTATTAGAGAAGGTACTTCCAAACAAAGAAAAAGTACTGTGCCATGCAGGTATTGAAGGAATTTGTTTCAACAATTTTATAAAGTTTTTTTTAATAAATAAATTTGAAGCAAGAAGGAATCCACATGAGATGAATCCAAGCCTCTGGTGAAAAAGCCACTTCAGGAATATGCAACATAATGGTCTTCCCCCCGATCCATGGCGTGTTCCTGCCCTTTGAGTTTTAGCTTAGCACTAGTCACAGATGAAGGAGGCACCACTGCTGTCGGGTGAGGACAGATGGTGAGCAGTGCTCCGAGGGAGCAGTCACAGCTGGCTCCCAAGCTGGGGTGCCTTTGAGTGAGCTGTACTTGTGTGGGTGGTGGGATGGTGGCAGGTCACCATCACCTGCAATTGGGAGGAGAACACAACCAGTATTAACACCTTCTCCAGGTAATCTCCTGGATGAGCCAGTGTGGGAAGTATGTCCTTTCAACTAGATGTGTCCCTGCCCTCTGCCTTTTCTGGAATTCAGTACCTGGATTCAAAGTGCATTCTGCAGCTTGACAAGAAGGGCAGGCATCTCCTGCAACTCCCAGGCTCTCCTTGAATATATATCCCTGTTGCTGCAAGTGGCCCCAGCACCCCCCCTCACTTCATCTTTTCAAACCTTTTCTGGGGGTGGTTGATGGGGTATTTAACACCCTCGGGAGCATGCTGCTGAGCTTCAGCCACCTCCTCACCTCTTTTTCCCTCTTGCCAGCTTTAGCAGTCATACCCCACCCTCCTGGGGTTTTTCCCTCCTACTTGTACATCAAGCTGCATCTAAATCAGAGCAGCTCAATTACATTTTTGCTGAAATCTCCTGGGTAATTTGAGTGAGATTGGCTCAGCAGGAAGCGATGTGTCGTCTCGGGCTGCACCAGGCAGCTCTGTCATTGTGTGCCATCTCCATGGCCATGCCAAAGCCCTGCAACTGCCAGCAGGACCTGAGCTGATCTCCATCCTCTTTCAAATTCCTTCCTGTGTTGCACAGTGAGAACAGGACAGCAAGCAATTGCACTGGAGTAAATGTAGATGGCACAGACGGGCAAGAGAAGAGCTGTGCTTACAGAGGAGTTCCCCCATCCCCCTTGGTGCAGGATAAACTCTCCATCAACCAAGTGTTTCCATGAGCAAGGCAACACCTGATTTAGCATTTAGTGCATTGCTGGGCACAAGGTTAATGTCTCTCCATCTGCATAGGGCTCTGCATATCTTGACGGTTTGCTGTTAATAACAAAAAATAAAAAGAGCTCTGCCATGTGTATGGACTTTCATATCCCAGGTACCCTGAGTGAGAATGCCTAATGCCTGCCTGATTATTATTCGCTTGGTATTCAATAGTCTGAAAAAATAAAAAGTCCTATAGTTAGAGAGTGAGATAGGACTGTTTAATTTCAGGCCATTATCTCCTGGTAATTGCTGGAGGAATTTCATTCTATGCCAGTGCAATGGAAAAAAAATCAGGTTTTTTCCCTGTTTATGCAAAAAAAAAAAAAAAAAAAAGACCCTGCTTTTCTCCGAGGGGTTCAGGGCTTTCAGGCCATGGCTGGAAGCAAGAGCTGTGGCTGCTTTATCAAATTCACATTTCATTTCCAGCATGCATCCAACCCGCATGTAAATTATAATGAGAAAAGGGGAAAAAAACAAAGAGATAGAGCTCAAGAGATGGGAAATGATAATGAAATCAAATGAACTCAGGGCCTTCGAAGACTAACAGAGCCACAGACAGACAGATATGTACATAGTGACAAAGATAGAGACAAGAGACACGCATGAGGAGACAGCCACAGTAGAAAACTGATAAGGGCAGACAGAATTGGAGATTTGAACACACAACATGCACAAGGACACAACATTGAGTGATCCTGGAAGGATCTCTGCTTCACACACACCTCTCCAACCATGGTTCAGGGATGTACAACTCAAAGGAGGCTTCAGCTGCCACTTTTCCCCAAATGTCCTGCCATGCTGATTCAGGAGTCCCAAGGGCACGTGATGAAACCTAACACCATTTTCCCCATGGGAAAGGACTCTTTCAAATCTACAAACTCACAATTCTGTCCTTCCCCGTGCAGCTAGGCCATGGAGATCAGCATGTTGGAAGGATGTGCTCACTGCATGACCTTATCTGCAGGTCATTCATTCCAGGTAACAAGAAAGGGGAAAAGTCCCAGAAAAATCCACTGTTTTCCAGTCACCTGCTTGAAGGAAAAAGATTCAGTGCTACACTGGGGTCCAGACTGAGCCTGGGACATGGAAGACAGCCAACCTCCCCTGCCCAGCTAGGGATGTGGACCTGAGGTTGGAGAATGGGAGCTGTTCTACTGTTGGGTGTAAGATAAACCTGGAGACATCCTTTCAATTCTACTGGATGCTGAGGTTTGGGTCACATCTTGTTAATGAGAGCTCTGGCAGGGATTTCAGAGAGCTACACTGGTACTGGAATAGGAAAAGATTCGCTATTCTGACTGTCACTTTTCAGCTTTGCCTCCAATCCCTGTAGTGTCTGGGGTGACCAACTTACAAGTAGAGGCTTGAGACCTGGTAAATGTCATTCTTCCAAGCCCAGCTGGCCAGTGGTACATTAAAGAGCAGCTAGGATCCCATCACCATGAGCAAAGTTTGGGGACCATGTATCAGTAACTCCATACAACAACAGAGAGAGAGTGGACCTAGTTCTCTGAGAATCATATCTGCACGACAAAGGGACAGACTCTGCACCCCAGGAGGCTGAAGGTTGACTGCCATGAGTGCACAATCCACCAGGACCAGAAAAACCCCATGAAATCAGTTTTCTTGAGCTTTAGCAAGCTTCAATACATGGACTATCTGCTGGGTCTAAACTCTTGGCACTTTACTCCCCTCGTTGATGGAAAGCTGTGCTTTGTTTCTAGGCACAAAAGGAAACAGAAGGAAAAAAAGAAACTTGAGCCTTCAAGTAGTCCCACTACCTAAACCAAAATACCTTGAGAATAGCCAGGCAAATATCAACACACTGACATCCAAATCCCAATGCTGCAAGCAACGTAATTTCCCAGCTGTCTGTGAAAATCACCTGTGCTTGCTTGAGTAACTTCTGAATCACTCGTGATGAATAACACACAAGTCATGAATTGTGAAGGATTGATTTAGTCATGTATAATTATTGTCTTTGTGATTATGGAAATAGCTAACAACCAATGTCATTGGTCGAAGAGTGGACAGGACTTGAAAATCCTCCAAAAGGTGCTACCCAGGGTGCAGGATGGGTAGCAAAGCCCTTCTGGATGTCTGAGCCAGAGAGAAGATCTCTCCCATCTCCTCTCAGTGAAGACAGCAGCAGCATCATGCATGAGAGTGAGCTGAGATGCACATCCCTGCTCAGGCAGGAGCAAGAGGTAGGCAGGGAGCAAACAGGGATGAATTCTCCCTCTGCTTCCTGGTGCAGGGGATCAGGATGCCAGCAGCCATTTCTCCCTGTCAGGGGTTGCTGCCTGGATGAGGATCCCAGAGGTTTGTCCACTCCTGGACAACAGTGGAGGACACTCCCTGGGAGAGTGAGATACCTGCTCTTGGGCATATTGGATGTGATGTGGGAGTCCATGGAGGCCAGGATGCTGGCTGCCAAGGACTGGAGATCAGCACAGTTTACTGGAGTGTGTTACTGAAATCCCAGGACAGGGAAGACAGGTCTTTCATCAGACCTCACGGCTCTCTGTGGATCCTATGAGCAGCAGAGTGGCACCAACAGCATCTAAATTTGCACAAGAATAATTTGAAAATCCTTCAGAACTTGCTAAATTCTCTTGGCTTTAACAAAACCAATGCAGGAAAAGCAGGATTAAAAAAAAAAAAAAAAAAGAGAGAGAGGGGAAAAAAAAAGAAAAAGGAAGAAGAAGCCAGAGATTGATTCTTACCTCATATCATTAAAAAATAAATTGCTGTAGCGCTATAACATAAAGTAAGAATCAATCTTATTTTTTAACACCAGAAATAACCTAATGAAATACAAGATTGATTCTGAATATGGGCTTCTTGGTGGAGCCCCTGTGGGAATTGATTACAAAATTGAATGTCTCAGAGCTGATAAGATGAATTTGGAATAAATCTTACTTTTAACTACTCCCTTTTTATGCTCATAAAAAAAAGAAAGATTGATTCCAATCAAAACTTCTTCTAAAAAGTGAGACAGTTTCGATTTGTTGAGGCAGTTTTTCAAGAGAACAGCACTGAACTTCAGAGCCAATCTCACCCCTAGTTATGCGTTCCCCAGGGAGGAAAAATACGAGGCACAATATTTCTGATTTACAGCTCGAAATGAGACAGTAATGATCATAATAATCAGGACAAGAAGAAGGAGAGAGCCTCAAGTGGATGGCAGCTCTTTCAACTGATGATGCCAAGGGAGGCAGTGGTTTGGAAAGCAAAGGTGGAGGAGCAGCTCCCCCTCCACTGTGCTGCAGGGGACTGCTGAGGACACCTCTCACTCTGCAGACTCCAGGGTCTAGCCTGTTTATCCTGCAAAAACAAAATCCTGCTAGGAGTTCTGCCAGTTTCCCAGGGCTGCACCTCCAGCCCTACCAGTATCTCCTGCCTGGCCCACAACAGCAGTAGCCCCGTGGAGCCCCCTGCAGTCATGGGTAGTACATTTCTGAATTTCCAGCCTCAGCTCAGTTTTAGACAATTTAATCCCATCACACCAGACCATACCCTACTAGGTGTTTAAATTCACGTTAGCCAGCTTCCAGTTCCCTGGGATGGAGGATATCCAGTCACACCAAGCTTGGAGTGTTGGGCTCATCAAGCTTTGCTTCCAGACTGGCTGTGATAATTTCCATACCCTCATTTCTAATTACACTCCACAACTTTGCTCCTGTGGACAGCAGCCCTGTCTTATCAAAAAATGAGGAAAAGTGCTCATTCAGTCTCTGGGCCTGTTCTGAGCTTTCTTTAATCTCCCTCTCCCCATCGGAGCTTTGCATGAGGCAGTTCCAGGACTCTTGTCGGTTGGGTAGTTTCTTCTCATCTCCAGCTTATATTTATTCATTGCTCATTCACACATGTTTGTTCTAGTGTCAATATTTTATTTCAGCTTCACTCGCTTCCTTTTCCACCTGGGCATCTCTGCAAGATGGTGCTTTGCTTCCATCTCTTCCACCAAATGCTTCCACAGCAGAGAGATCTCGCAAGGGAGTTTTTTCCCACTTTTTAGTAGAAATGCTATTCTGATATCTAGCTTGTGCCTGTTTTTCAGCTGCTGAAGAAAATTTGAAGACTATCTATCTGTTTTGCTCTTTCTTTATTCCTCTCTTTCCTTATAGAATCACAGAATCATAGAATAGTTTATGTTGGAAAGGACCTTAAAGGTCAGCTTGTTCCAGCCTCCCTGACATGGGCAGAGACACCTTCCACTAAACTAGGTATCTCAAAGACCCATCCAGCCTGGCCTTGAACATTTGGAGGGATGTGGCATCCACAGCTTCTCTGGGCAACTTGCTCCAGTGCCTCACCACCCTCGCAGTAAAGAATTTCTTCCTAATATCTATCTAAATCTCCCCCCTCTCAGTTTCAAGCCATCCCCCCTTGTTCTATCTCTACATGCCCTTGTCAAAAGTCCCTCTCCAGATCTCTTGTAGCCCTTCGGGTACTGGAAGGTGCTATAAGGTCTCCCCAGAGCCTTCTCTGCTCCAGGCTGAAGAATCCCAACTCTCTCAAGCTGTCTCCATCAGAGAACTGCTCCATCTTCTTGATCACTTTCGTGGTCTCCTTTGAACTTGCTTCAACAGGTCAATGTTCTTCCTGTGCTAAGGACCAAAAAGATGGATGTGGCACTCCAGGTGGGGTATCACAAGAGCAAAGCAGAGGGGTAGAATACTGTCCCTTGACCTGCTGCCCACACTGCTTTGGATGCAGCCCAGGATGTGGTTGGATATAGTTGCTATATGGTTCAATATGGCTCCTTCCTTTCAGTTCTTACAAAAAGGACATTTAGAAGGAACATCATCCAGAGGAACTTCTTCTCTGATCATAAATTTTTTTCCCACTGAACACATTTTCGGTGCTTAGGGACTGCTCACAGAAGCAGTTTGTGTCTCTCTTTCCCACAATTGCACAGTCAGGACTGCTTGGACACAGCCCCATCCCTGCAGTGTGTGAATCGTAGGCAACACCCTTCCGCCCTTGCCTGCATCTCCCACATTCCCAGCAAAACCCTTTAGCCTCTCCCTTCTCCAGGACCCACATACCAGACCCAGCTGGGTGATAGCTCTGACATGAGATGTGTTTTCCTTCTGACATATGGGGTCCTGGAGCAACATTGGTCCCAGTGCAGCATTCCAGCTGGGGAGGTACCGCATAGCAGGGCCAGACATTCAAAGGATCCTGTGAGCAGACACAGAGCCCCAGCTGTGCCGAGCACAGGGAGTCCTTCCCCGCCACAAGCCGGGCACACCAGATGTGCTCCTGACGTCCTCGAGTGCTGTGACGCACAGGGAAGACGAGGGAGATGCAGGCGCCTGCTTGACACTCACCCTGCACTCAGGGGAACCTTTAGTGTGCCACCATGGCCCATGCTGACCTGTAGCACGAGAGAGAAGAGGTGTTCATTCTCCTCATCCCCTCCCTGGACACCTGGCTGTGTTTTCAAAAGTGCTGCAGGTCA
Organism: Pachyramphus minor; assembly: GCA_013397135.1. Lineage (NCBI taxonomy): Eukaryota > Metazoa > Chordata > Aves > Passeriformes > Tyrannidae > Pachyramphus > Pachyramphus minor. The sequence continues at coordinate 346,731 of VYXB01010507.1, forward strand.
AATTTGTCAACGAGGACCTTGCTGGTTCCTGCAGACAGGGAAGCAGCTCACTGGTCTAGATGGAGAACAATTCCATTCTCTTATCCCAGCAAAATCTGGTCTGCATTAAAACTAACAAAAACTCTCTCAAACCCACTGTGTTTAAATAATGTTAAAGATCTGACTGAAAGCAAATTCCAAGCCCTAATGAAGAAGGATTGTCTGGGATGGTAATAATAATAAACTCGGTGCACATATGCATGTATGCATGTACATACAGAACAAGAATTTCATCTGAGGAGCTGAGAGCCCTGTAATTAGCCTGATCTCATGGCTGCACCAGGAAGCAAGGCAGGTAAGTGCTCTTGACCTGCTGTTTTCAGCTCAGTGGAGGCAGGCACAAAGAAAAGAAATGGCCTAGTGCAGAAGGGGAAAAACGGGTTGCCTACTACTCTGTCTTTACCCAGCTGCAGCCCTGGGATGGCTGCTGGACAAGGGATCTGTTTTTAAGCCCCTGCTTTGCTGTGGAGTCAAGAAGACCTGTGACAGCAAGTCTCTGTCAGGCCCCAGTCTAACGGAGGCCTGATGGCTGGGCCCGAGAGGCTGTTTTGCATCATGAGACAGAGGTGAGGTGTCCCATATGGGCTAGAGGCCTTGGGGTCAATTAGAAATGAGGGGAGTATGGGAAACACCGTGTCCATTAACCTCACAAGAGGGCAGAGTAGGAAGTGGCAGCAGAATGTGTGGAGGGCTAACCCCACACAGGTCACTGGGGCTGAGCATCCCAGCTTCCAGCCCTTGCAGCAAGAAGCTGTCCTTGTCCCACAGGGCATCTCTGAGATTATCCTTCCATGCTATGGGTTTGTTCAGCAGCTTTTTCACTGACTCAGGTGATAATGCTCCCAACCCTCCCCAGGGAACTCCATTCAGCAGTTTCTGTGATACTCCTCCACTTCATTATGCTTAACAGATCCTCCTGTGCCTTCCTGTTCATGTCCTTCAGCTACCTATGTGCTGATGAGAGGGGAAGGAAGGAACAAAAAAGCATCTTCTAGTTCCTACCTGTGCATGTAGTTGCACAGTAAGAGGTGGAAGGGTGATGCAAATGAAGCACAAGCCACAGGAGCGTGGAAAGCTTAACAGATGCCCAGTCACCATGGTAAAGAGTGAAGGATGGGTGCTGAATGGGCCAGGAATAGTGGATGGTGGGGGGACATCTCCCTCTGGGACACTTTTGTGCAGAGCAGCTCCTGAAGGTCATCAATAATAAGTCAGAGCCCAGTTTGTACAACAATGCATCTGGAGGTCTTCACAGCAGAGCCCTTCCTGGACCCTCTGGACTTGGGCAGCCTGGAGCCATGCTTCTCAGCCCTTCCACACTTCTCTAAGCTGAACTCACTTTGCAATTGTGTGAGGACGCTGTCTCCCAGAGCATTCTCCAGGAGAAACTGGCAGCCCATGGCTTAGAGAGGTACAATCTTCACTGGGTAAAAAACCGGCCGGGCCCAGAGTTAAATTGAGTTACATCTAGCTGGGGACAGTCACAGTGATGTTCCA
>VYXB01010507.1:348613-397969 GCA_013397135.1 Pachyramphus minor
GTGGGAAAGGACCTGGGAGTGCTGGTTCACAGTGGCTGAACATGAGCCAGAGTGAGCCCAGGGGCCAAGAAGGCCAATGGCATCCTGGCCTGTATCAGCAATAGTGTGGGCAGCAGGACCAGGGAGATGACTCTGCCCCTGTAGTGGGCACTGATGAGGCACCTTTAATCCTGGGATCAGTTCTGGGTCCTTTTTGACAAGAAAGACATTGAGGTGCTGGAGTGTGTCCAGGGAAGGGCAATGGAGCTGGGGAAGGGTCTGGAGCAGAAGCTTGATGTGGAGCAGCTGAGAGGGCTTGAGCTGCTTAGCCTGAAGGAAAGGAGGCTCAGGGAGGCCTTATAACTCTCTACAATGACCTGAAAGGAGGGTTTAGCCAGATACAAGTTGGCCTTTTCTCCAACATATTAAGAGATAAGAGAAAATGGCCTCAAGTTGCACCAGGGAGGTTCAGATTGGATAGCAGAAAAAAATTTCTTCACTGAAAGGGTTGCCAAGGATTGTAATAGGCTGCCTAGGACAATGGTGGAGCCACCATCTCTGGAGGTATTTAACAGACATGTAGATGTGGCACTTGGGGACGTATTTTAGTGGTGGACTTGTCAGTCCAGGGTATATGGCTAGACTCCATGGTATTAGAGGTGTTTTCCAGCCTAAACAATTCTATGATTATATGATCTCCCAAGTGCAAATCTGGACAAACAACTAAGCAATCAGAGAGATATGTACTTACAGTTACCTCAGTCTGCTCCCAAAGCCCCCATGGCCCTCTTAATCACCTGGGCTTGCTTGTGCTGTGCAATTTGCATGGTAATTATATTTAACAAGAACAGCAATAAGGGAAATAGAAAGTGTAATGTTGTTATCAAGGCATAATTATTCCTGAATAATTCTGTGATTACAGTTTGCTGTGTTTGGAACTAATTGTCACCAGCCCTTTTAGGTGTAGTATGTTCCTTCTCACTCCTGCAGCATCACCCCCAGAGTGTCTTAAGCCTTTGGCTACTGGACCTCTCCAGCCACCAAGATTGTTTAGACTCCCAAGCATGAAGTTTTGTTGCTGGCACATAGGCTTGCATCTAGCTGAGCAAGGCTGTGGAAATGAGTATGATGAACACGTCCTTCTCACAGCACTTTTGCTTCTCCACAGAGTCTCTGACACACACACTGACAGTTCAGGGCAGCACAGTGTGCCAGACATGCTTGGGCAGAGCAACAGGGCAACCCCAAGGAGAGGATGGCTCTCCCCAGGGAATCTCTGCAGGAGGGATGCAGCTAGGCACTGAGGGATCCCGGTCTGACTGAGAACCCCAGCACTCAAATTTCAGTTCATCACCCTGGAGAGCTGCATTAAGCTTCTGGCTGTGCAAGGCCTGGCTGGCTAAAAGGTGAAGAGCCTGCATAGTCCTCCTTCTCAAATCTTGGAGTGTATGCAGAGATTTCAGCCACTGGACCAGGGTCTGCCTGGTCCCCTTGCACCAGCCAGCCTGGCAATTGCCCCGCTGGGGTATTTCCCCCACAGCCAGCTCCAGTGAGAGGCTGTGAGGAAGGGCAGAGCTGTGGTGCAGAGCAAAACCTCTGCTCTTCCCTCGTACTGCAAGGAAAAGACAGGGACCTAGCTGGATACAAGCCAGATCCCTCCTCCTCTGTAGCCCAACACATAGACTTCCTGCACAGTGGGGAGCTGTGCTCTCAATTTTCCCCATCCAGACACCAAGAAATCAGAAAAAAATGCTGTCCTTGTCTGCCTGTGAGCTCAGGGAGATAAGGGGTGAGGGTAGCCAAAGGCTGATGCTGAGTTTCTTTCCAGGCTGCAGCCTCTGGCCACCAGTTCTCCCCGGGTGAAATGAGCCAAGGAGCTCTTGCAGGTGAATGTCTCACATGCATGGGCAGTACCTGCTTGCTCCAGGTCACACATGTCACAGGGAGGGAGAGAAGGTGCTACACAACTGTGGCTGGATCCTCATGAGCTGAGGAAGAGTTCAGCTGTCCTTCTGACTCCCAGAATGATGCCTGCTTGCTCCCTAGTGTGTTTCTGGGCACATATAGAGGACAACTCTTTTAGTCCTGTTCAGGACATTAAATCCTGTTGTCTTTCTGTGCTGGCTCACTGACGACAGTCCCAAGAAGGATGAGAAAGCCCCCTGGGTCGAGGATTTAAGTTCTGTGAGTACGCTGAGACCTCATGTTCAGGTGTCTGAGTCCAGCTCATCTTCTCAGCTCTGAACACTTGTAGCTGCTTCAAGGAACCCTCAGAAATCCCCCAATCCCCTGAAACATAAAAAGCAGAAGAAAAACACAACTTCCCTGGGATGTATAACTGCTTTGCTACCCCAAAGGTCTCTAAAAACATCAGGCAAGGAATTCACTGGAGGCAATGTGCTTTGTAAATTGTAGAGCACATCAGTGTTTAGCGGTCTGGTGGTGCCTGAATAGGATCAGTTAAGAGTCTGGTAACAAAGAAACGTGGGATAGACAGGCAGGAAGTGTTGCGAGGTGCCACCTGGAAAGCACAGGAGCAAGAGGAGGGAGTTTTCAGAGACGAAGTGTGGGAGGACATGAGCTCAAGACAGGCTGTGATCCATTGAAAATACTGAAGCTGGTGAAATGTCAGGCTGGGAATGTCATGCAGGAAACAGGCAGTTGAGATTGTCCCTCCTTCTCTCTCACCCACAAAAAATGCAGTTTGCAAACAGCTGAGTGCCAGTCTGCAGCCCAGTGCTGGGCACTCCAGAGCAGATCCAAACAAGGTAGGCTCCAGTGGGAACAGATCCCATTGCAGCCCTGAGCCCACAACTGTGCAGGACCTGACAGCAGGCTGGCTCTGCCCATGCTGAACCCTTCAGATCCTACACACCCTCCACAAAGGAAGTCCCTACAAGGTCCAGTGTATTAGTAAAGGTCTGGATCCTGCTCATGCAGCCTGAAGGGATCAGATATGGGAGGAATCACAGTGCTGGAGCCCATGATCAGCAGATACTCCCACTTAGCCCCCCTAAGTATGGTTTTCGGATGCAGCAGTTCATGTAGAAAGAATCTGTGCTTGGTGGATGTCAGCTCAGTCACAACCCTACAATGTTTCAGACTTATTGTGGCTCCACCTGGCTGCTTCAGTAGAGGGAATGCAGCCTTAAAAGGAGTTGTGGGGCCACGCTGCGTAGGACCAAGCACCAGTTACCCCTGTGTCCCAGAAGGATCAAAGTGAGTGTAACGCAATAAATCCTCCCAGTGCCCTCCCAGCCCCACTGAGCAAGGAGCCAGACTGAACCGCATGTTGTCCCTGCATATGTGAATTTCTTTGGTCTCTCTTTAAACCCGCACAAACTATCAGGTTTTTATCCCGCAGCAACCAGTTCCATAGGTCTGTCACAACCTGCACAGAGAACCACTTCCTTTGGCTTGCTTTTAATACCCTCTGTCAATCTGTTCTCTCCTCTGCTTCTCATATTGCCTCTTGCCACCTTACCGTGCTTTCCACCACATATCTTTGGTTACCTCTTTCATGGACTGTAAGCAAGCAAAGCTACTCATGCATTTGTCAGAAGGGGGACTGTTGCGGACTTTTCATTATCCTTCATGAGTCTTTTGCTGCCCTGCAGGATTCCTCTGAGAAGAAGGATCAGCACTGTGTGTAGTACCGAAAAGATGAACAAACAACAGGTTTTTGTAGTGACTGGTCCTGAATTTGGAGCCAAAGATCAAGGTACAACCACAGAGTGATCAGCAGGGAAAGGAGCTGAGGCAGCTACCAGATAACCTTCCAGTGGAAAACAAGGCTTATTCACATGATGGGTCTCCTTGGAGATAGAAAGGCTTGTTGAGGAGGGTAGTGGGAAGCCAGGGAAGCATGCTGGCACTGAAATACCTCTATAACCTCTTCCCTCTCCTCTGCTGCAGAGCAGAAGACAGTGTGTCACCCCTATCTGCTAGGGATGCTGGGTCAACCCATCTACTCCAACCTTGTCCTCTCTCAGTGGTTTGAGTTGGACTGGGGAGATCTGGGGATGGTTCACACATGAAGGCAAGACCTCTCCATCAATGCTGTGTTAACTCCCTTGGTATAGCAGATCTGCTTTGTTAATCATATCCATGGATTAGCATGGGTTTATGAGCTCCACAAGGAAGCATTTGGAATCATAAATTGCATTTTCACCACTTAGCCCCGGAGAATCTCTGGGGTTTGGTAGACAGATATAAAAGGAAACCTTCAGAGAGAACAAGGAGGATAACAAAGAGATTATCAGAACCAAACCTGAAAATTAATAGACCAAATCAAAATTAATTAATGGACTAAATCCAATTAATAGACTAAATCAAATCCTCTTTGAAAATGTGGTCAACTCATTCATTGATCATCTTTTCACAATCCCATGAAGACAGACAGTTCAGCTTCTTCAGCAAACTGGGTTAAGAAAGACCAGGCTGGAGTGGCAAGGGGGAAAGTTTGGGGCTTAAGGGTCAGAGCTACCCCTGCAAGCGGGAAGGCAGGCAGAGAACCCAGGGTGGGCCTGGCACAGGTACAGGGAATAATCCTGAAGCAATAAAAAGTTGGTATCTCTATAGTGAAAACTATGATGCTAAAAACATGCTGAGTATTAAGAGCAGTTGTCGTCCTGCTGTTTGGCTTGTATCTGGATTAGATTTGTGTTAAGGATGGAATATGAGTCTGGCTAAGCATTACTTTCCACAAATATTTGGCTTTTAGAGAAAGCCCAAATGTTCAGTATATCACATTCAGACCCAAATAAACTGGAGTGGATGTGAAGAACAATAAAAACTAACAGGAGAACAAACAAAGAGACACCAAGGGTGGCACTGCTGACCAGAGAGGGGGAAAGCACAAGGTGTGACTGGGGCATAGGAGGCTGGGAGCAGCCCTGTCATCATTCTGGGGGTGTCACCAGCTCACTTCAGGTCTCCACTTCCTCCGCATCAGTCCTGCCATACTACACAGCAAGACCCGGGGAGTGTCTAGCTACTCCCGGACCATGCATTTTTGGAGATGGAGCAGGAGGGAAATCCTGCCCTGGTGAAAACCAGCGTTATCTTACCAGCAATGAGTAAAGTCCATAATCACCAGCTCAGATGGAGGCAGCTGGGCCAGAGACTTTGGAATTTGGACATGCCAATCCCACACTCTAACCATCAGAAGAAAAGGGATCCAAACCAGCCTTGTAAATGAAGACACTGATGAAGGAAGACTTTAATATGGCATTTAGTCATTAGAGGGTTGGCAGAGGGAGTACCAGCCCGTCCTGGTTTTGCTAGGACAGAGTTAATTTTCTGCTTAGTAGCTAGTACAGTGATGTGATTTGGTTTTATTACGAGAATAATGTTGATAACACATTGATGGTTTAGTTGTTCCTCAGTAGGGCTTACCCTACATTAAAGACTTTTCAGTGCCAGCGAGCAGGTGCACAAGAAGCTGGAAGGGAACACGGCTGGGAGAGCTGACCCAAACTGGCCAAAGGGATATTCCATAACATAGAACACCATGCTCAGTACATAAACTGGGGAGAGTTGGCTGGGAGCCACCAGTCGCTGCTGTTGTGCATCACTTGTCTTTCATGAGTTTTATTCCTCCCTCCCCCTCTCCTTTTCATCATCATTGTCACCATCATCATCACCATGATGATGATGATTATTACTATTTTACTTTTTTTCTTTATTACTATTTTAGATTAGTGACCTGTTCTTACCTCAGCCCATGGATTTCACCTTTTTCTACTCCCCACTCCACTGTGAGGTGGGCTTGGCGTGAGTAAGCAGCTTTGTAGTACTTAGCTGCCAGTTAAGATTAAATCATGACACTTCCCTCTGAAAGAAAGAACTTTCACCTCTTAAATGATTGTTTAGAAACTCCAAATATGGTTGTGATTTTTGAGAGTTGGCAGATTTTTCCAGCTGCCTGATGGAAAAAAGGCTGCCCTCTTTTTCATGGTTAAAGAGTCCTCTTAGGATGCAAGGATTGCAAAATTGTTCTTAAAAATGCAGGAGAAGTCTTCTTCCCAAGTAACAGCTCCTCCCTGCCTCCCCCACTCCATGTCATCCAGTATGTGGTAACAAAATTAACCCAATCAGCTTGGTGTGAAGCCATGACCCAAGCATCCATGAAGCAGCCCTTGAGCATCCAGGTTCCTGTGTCTGCATCCCTCTTCTTGATCTGCCTGTTGAAGCAGACCCTCAAAGCAGCCAGCCCAAAGGCAGGTGATGTTATTCACAGAAAAGCCTGATGTGAGTTTTTTAGATGGAGAGTTTACTTGGCCAAAGAATGCAGTTTTGAGACAACTGAAACTATTAATGAATTCTTGCCAAAGATGGCAGATAGTTTAATTGGGGGAAGGGGAAAGCAAAAAAGAAACCAACTAAAAAAGACCACAATCAAAATGAAAGTCACATTTGAAGGCTTAAGTTTCCATTTCACATGACACTTTGAAACCCATTTGCTTAATTGTATTTATTGCCTTTCTCAAAAAACAAGCAGGGGAAAAAAGCTCACAATGAGGAAACAGAAAACAGTACTTCTTTTAATATAAAATGAATTAATGAGCAATTAACCATAAAAAGCAGGCCTATCTCTCTCTGGCTGTGCTCAGAGAAAGATAGTAACTCACTATCTCCAACTGACTAGTGACTTGCCAGCAGCACATAAGAAAGGAGGCTGCAAATGAACATGATTTTAATTCCCCATCCTCACTTGTGTCATCAGCACCACAGGTTCTTTGCTTTCATAAAACAGCCCCTCGAAAACAAGGGCATTGTGGAGGGGCTGTTGATGAGCCAGAGCCGTGAGCTCTGGACCAGTGACAGGCTGCGCATGGTGGGGAGCAGAGCACCCACTCGTGGAGGTGATGCTTAGGCTGGTATTGCCTTTATAGAAGACCCTGGCATATGCTGATTCCCCCAAACTGCACATATGCTCTTAGCCAACTGGATTCCTATTGGGAACCAGTGATCTTGGACATGTCACTGGCCCAGCTGGCTCACAGAAGTCCAAGGCAGTGCATATTCAATGCACACCAGTAAAGTCACCCCCGGAGTTCAGGCCACCTTGGCTCTTTACTCTTCCCCCAGGATGGGTTCCTGCTGTGCTGCAGGCCAGTCCCAAGCCTGGTTTTCCTACAGGAATTCACTGGAGCTGGACAGGAATTCTCTGGTAGGTACCCTGTCCACCTCCTCCATCAGACCAGCCTCTCTTCTCCATCAGCTATTGTTGTGAGGAAATTCGAAGACTGCTCCTCAGGAGAGTCCAGTGTTTCAAAACAGTCCTCATTGCAAAATGAAATAAAACAAAGGCAGAGTTTTCCCTGTGAACTGGAATTTAATGATTTTGAGTCACTCAACTCGGCGCAGTTGGATAAAATCAAAATGTTTTGTCCTGATTTTAATTACCCATTACTATTAAATTATTTTATATACATTACAGTGTATTATGCACAAGCATTTTGATGTTTTGACCACTTCCTCCCTTCTTCTTTCTGTGAGAATGTAGTTTCCTCACAATCCACGCATTTGCACAAGCTGTTTTGCTTTCAACAATTTGGCGTTTTCAACAGAAAGAACAAAAAAAATCTGTCTGAAAACCAGCTGCATTTGCAAATGCTGCAGGAGGAGCTTTATTCATTCAAAACACAATTTCCATTGGATCCCTTTTCTTGGTTTTAGCTGTTAAGAGGTCAAAAATCCAGCCATTCTTTGAAGCAGTACCATAGGGCTCCATATTAATTGCTTCCCTGTGACTTCAGATCAATTATAAAACTCTGTAAAGGAATTGCAATGCTCTTCCAAGCCTCCTGATCTGGAGGCTTGCCCACAGGTCAAGACCAGAGGTGTTTTTCCTTCCCAGGTAATGCTGCAAATGCCAGGAGCCAGAGCATTCTTCCTGATTTCCAGAGCACGATTTTGTGTAGCCCAGGATGCTGTCCTGAATGTACATTTTGAGTAGCAGGGCAGGTTTTGCTCTGAGCCCTGACCCAGCTGACAAAATACACCGCAACACAGAATGCCCAGCTAGGCATCTGCTACCCATGCTGATTTAAAGGAGGTGATATTGCAGGCCCTAGATTTAAAAAAAAAAAAAAAGAAAAAAAAAAAGAAAAGAAAAACACACTGCTTAGGATTTATCCTTGCAGTTATCTTGCCTTACAGCAGCATTACCTTCCTTAGTGGAAGAGGTTCTTGTTGCTTTCCTCCCTCCACGTGGTACTGACCACAGAGGTTGAGAGCTCTTGCAACTCCACAAGATGTTTTTCATCTCAATATTATTTTTAGGAGCAGAGGGGATAAAATATGCTTTTTTGACAAGCAAGAAAAAAAAAGAGACTATTTCCCTGGGAAAATTTTGTTTTGTTTAAAAATTTCCATCAGAGAAGAGCTAAGTTAAAAATGCCTAATTTTTTTTTTAATGGAACAAATGGGTATTTTTACTGAAGAATGTTCTTTGTAAGTCTATCCCCCATCTCCTTCGTTTTTCATCTTTGGGAGGAAAAAAAAGAAGTAGAATAAGTTCATACATTATTTGGGAAAAAATGGAATTGTCCACAAGAAAACCCAGACATGTTTTATCCAGCTGAATTGTAAAAATCTCCTTTTAGCCAATAAAGTCAGCAGGTCTGTTGTGGGGGCAGGCAGCAGAGGCAGTGGAAGGTGGCTGGGTGTTCAGGGGGCCTTTCCAGGCTGCGTGGGAGGTGGGCTGTAGCCAAGCTGGTCCCTGTGCCAGCAGTGCTTGATGTATTCTTATGGCCACGTTTGTTGTATTACTAATTTAGCACTTCATTCCCTTTGAGCACTGTACAAATTACTCCAGTTATTTATGCATCAGTGTCACTCTTTACGTGTTGTAAGAGCTTTATGTGTGGTAATTAATCCACATAAACACTCTCTGAAGCTCATACACACCAGCATAGTTCTGCCCAGGGAAACTGAGGCACAGGATGGGTGAGGTGGCATTCCGAGACCAGGGCACCAGCACCCACTTCTGCCACAGACATTCCCAACTGGTACCCCAGGCTCCTTTGCTGCCCGGGTTTGAGGGTTATATGATGCACCCACGAGGCTGAGGGATGGCTGGATGCTGGGACAGGGCTGGGGGAGGCAGGGTCTGTGCCATGTGCCACCGTGCAACCCCAATTTCCACAGCCACCACAGGGAAAGGATTAAGCTTCCAGATGGGAGAAAGAGGCAGCGGGAGCTGGCAAAACCTTCAGAAACAAAGATCCTCTTTCTATGCAAATGTCCCTTAGAAATAAAACTCAGCGGGAAAGAGCAAAAGGCGGGAGGTGACGTCAGTGGCTTCGTCTCAGCTTTTTTTATTCCCCAAATTTCCCGGGAGGCGAGAGCGGGTGGCTTAGGCAGATGTTTGCTGATCAGATATGCTGATGATCGTGCCCAGGGGGAGCGAAACTTGAAGCGATACAGTTTAACCCAAATGAAATAATAACACTTTCCAATTTCTTCCCCAGCTTTGGTTTCTAAAACAGCTAAAGGAATGTAGGAGATAATGATTAGAAACATCAAGAGGGGAAGCAAAGGCTTTGGAGGCTTGTTCTGAAGAAAGCAGGGTTAGGCAGAGAATTTTTCAACCCATTAAAAATTAATTGCCAGGAAACTCTCTGGTGGGGTTAATGACTAACAAGCCTTTGAGATCCTCCAAACAAGGCAAGCGTTTCTTAGACACTGAGGGCCTGGTGGGTGCAGGGAGGAAGACATTCTTCTGCTTTCTGCCAAAAAGCTTCTGAAAAGGGGACAAGATAAAAAGGAACCTGCTTGCACCACTGCTTGCACACCACATTCCTCAGAACAAAAGGCTCCCTGAAGCTGATTCTCCTGCAGTGATGGCTAGGAAAGGATATTCAGCAGTGGATTCAGCAGTGAATCAAGGAACCTGAGAATCTGGGTGACACACGGACCTCTGGAAGGGGACACTGTGATTTGAGTCACACCCCAAGCAGTGAGCTGCAAGAATTTTTCTGGCCATTTTTTTGAGGAGGAGACAGAGTATGATAAGAGTCCTGCTACATGTCTCTCCATACAGACCCTGGGACACAGAGCAGCCCTTAAATCTCCATGGTGGCAGTGGGAGAGATTAGACACTCCAGCACACAGGTCTCAGAGGATTCCATCCTGATGCATAACCACGTGAAGTCAAGATCCCTGCTCATGGGACAAGTCTGAATCTCACGCTGCTGGTGCTTGTGAGCACGTTTCCAGGTCCAAAAAGGGCCAGAAAGACGGGTTATTTTCACCTCTGGTATCAAAGCAAGTGAAAGTCTTGGATGCCCTGTGAAGGGCCTTCAGGCATCCAGACTGCATTCAGGGGGAGTGGTGCACATACCTGTGCACACACCCCTGCCTCTGCATTCAAATGTGACTGTGCATGTGTATGCAGAGGGCAGTGTGGGCACACAGGGGTATCCACAAATCCATTTCCAGGAATGCCTGTGCCAGCTGAGGGTTCTGGTTCTGCCCAGAAAGCCAGCAGAGTGGGCAGCACGCAGCAATAGAGGCAGGTGGGGTGGGGGGTGGCTATGGAGCCAGCAGGAAGGGGTGACACTTAAGCAGGTGGCAGGGGAAACGTGAGACAGGGTTGGTCTGGAACTAATGCAGCTCCTGCCAAATTTACAGCCCTCCTGGGGAGGGCTGTGAGAGCAGTGGAAGGAAAGCCAGCAGCAAGCCCAGGGGATATCACCAAGGCCTGGCTTTTTGAAGACATGTGCTCCTGTGTTACAAGTGTCAAGAGGGCACCACATGAACCTTTTTAATGAGACCAGGGAGCAGAGGCCGGGGGGCCATCCCACCTCTCCGGGAAGCACAGGAGGCAAACACAGAGTAAGGGCTGCTGCCGTGAAGGTGCACAGCACGGGGCTCAAAATACATCAGGAGAAGTGCCAGGAGAGCAGCTGAGTCCTGCATCCCCCCCCCCCCCANCTTCCAACTGAAACCACCGTGTGATTCCACGAAAAACTGGAGCCCTTGGCCAGAGCTGAGGCTGTGGGATGCAGGTGTAAAGCTCATGGGTTTGCTGCAGGAGGTATGAGAAGCCATTGGGCACACTGGCACCCCAGCCAATGTCCTGAAAGGCCATCCCTCCTGACTTGGGCTGCTTCACTCGACCAGGAGGCTGAGGGCTGCGTCTTGGGGCAACCAGCTTCATGACTTGCCTACAAGATAGAGGAGGAGGAAAAGCAGGACCAGGAAAGAAGCAGTGAACTTGTCATTCAAATACAATTACCTGCCGTAATAGCAGAGGGGAGGTGGGAAAATGATCTACCGGGGAAATTGCTTTGGGTAAAAATGATCTGTTTCTTGCTCCTAGCTTGCAGCCACAAAACTCCCCTGGCTCCATCTTCCATGTGATACACCAGCACCTGTGGTGTAGTTCATTGCAGTATCTACCAGGAGGTGACAATTCTTAGCATGTCTCTGTGACAAGGTTGTTAACCCTCTCCTGACTGACTTTTCATGCCTGAGTGGTTTCTACTTCTTGCTAGCAAACTGCTCTGAGATTGGAGGCAGACTTTGTTCTTTAAGACCCCTGATGCACAGCTGGTAGGACCCCTGCCTCAGGAGCGGGAGGGCATCCCACAATCACCGTCCTCCTGCCCCTGGGCGCAAGCCCCACAGAGAGACAGCAAGTTGAGAAACTAAATCACTCTCCATCCTCTCAGAGTGGCAGGCAAGCAAGCTCCATCTGCTCCGAACTGCGTCGTGCAATGCTCCCTTCTGCTGCAAGGAAACTCATTAAGCGTCAGCAGCGTGGGGCTAACGATGTGTAGATGAACACTTCCATCTCTGTCCGCCAGAAGGCTGCGAGCCTGGGAAGTCAGGACGGTGGCACACTGCCTTCTCTGACGAGAGTGTTGCAAGGATTAATTAGGAAACACTTGTGATGTGCTTCGGAACTGGAAAGCGCTAAGTGTTATTAATCAGTGTCACGATTTACATAGAAGAATTGCAGAAAATATGAGGGGGTGGTGAGTGGAAGAAATAAATCACCCTGTGGCTTTGATGGGGATAGGGAGCATAGGAGGTGGGTATAGGTCATCCTGACCCCACAACACTACTGCTGATGTTGATTTGGGTAAGAAAAGGTCCAAGCTTTTTGCACCACCTGGGGAAGTGAGCACGGATCAACCCAGCCTGCAGTGGCACCTTGGGGACCCACTGGACACGCAGTGCTGGTTGTTCTATACCCAGACAGGATGGTCCCTGTTCCCTTTGGGCTCTGCTTGGTTTGGAGAGAGATCACAAGTCTGTTCAGTATCCCCTCTTCATCACAGCCTGGGGCTGCTCCAAGGCAGCACTACCTAGCACAGCCTCTTCCACACACAGCATCCCCCACCACAGCAGGGCTGACAAAGTATTTTTGGTTTCTTCACAGACCCCAAAACCAGTGAGGGAAAAAGGGACAAAAAAGTGTCACATCCACTCCTCTGGGCAGAAATTCCCTGCTTGGAGAGAGTCTGCTCTGTCCCACAAATGTGGAGGAAAAAGAGATCTTTGCTCCCATCTATGGAGAACTGAGAGAAGTACTGCTGAGAGGGAGATCCCCTCCTCTCCTCCAACAGACATTTACTCTCACCAGGAGGATGTCCCACATCCCAGCAGGTCAGCGCCCACCATGCAGGGCTGAATAACAGCTCCTATTTTGCCCAGCACTGCAGTGACAAGTCCACACCAAGTCTCTGGGCATTGAAGAGACAGGAGACTGATAGGCCAATTGGGCAGGAGTTTTGGAGAGTTGGGATGTGGGGGTGCACAAACAGAATCAGCTAGAGTATTTCAGGAGCAGAGCAGAAGGGCTGAGCAGAAGCAGACACCACCTGGCCTCTACATCTGGCCACAACTGGGAAGAGGTTTCCCTTTAGAGCAGCCTGGAGGGCTACAAAGAATCCTGCTGACCTTGTAAAATCACACACCAGGCCATAGCCACATGTCTGAGCTCTGCAAACACACAGAGCTCTACGAGTCACACTCCAAATGTGATTTTACACAAGCACAGACCCCTACATCAGCCACTTCTCACACACCTAAATAGATGAGCAAAGTCAAAACACCTCACAAACAAATCCTATCCTGTTTTTCTGCCTAGAACATGTCTGGAAGTGGGTTGCAGACTCCTCAGATGTGGATAGCAAGCCACAGTTATTTAACATCCTGTTAAAATCTGTGATTTTTCTAAAACAAGTCACCGAGAGGCTGGTCCCTGGCAGCCTGTGCTGATAGGGAGGCTGCTTGGGGTGGTTTGACAGGTCCTGCTCCCCACCTGGCATTTGGAAATAGCCAATTCATCTCTGCACTAATTTGTGTGCTCAAGATTGTGACTGGCTTTCCCCAAATGTCTGCTCAGGTAAAACTCAATGGCTGTATATTTGCAGAAAGCAAACACGGGAGAGGGCACAGCCCAGACCCAGCAAATTCATTCTCCTAAGCAAGCAAATATTAAGGGGACTTTTTTTTTTTACCTGTGTTTGCTCATTTCTATTTCAATGATTTAAAACACGTGGGAGGTCAAATTATCTCCTCAGAAGAGTTCCTTCTAGGCTAGGAAGCCCAGGTTATCCCTCTTTTTCCTCCCCTCCTCTCCTTTTCCTCCCCTTTTCCTCCCCTCCTCCCTTCCTCTCCTTTTCCTCCCCTCCTTCCCTTTCCCCTCCCCTCTCATTTTCCCTGGTATCTTTTTTTGCTTTCCTTCCCTTCTTTGCTCTTCCTTTTCCTGAAAAGCCCAAGGTTTACAGGACAATTTCCCAACGGCCAGCTGGCAGCTCGTCTCTGCCCCTTGCCTGTTCCCTGCCTGCCCACATCTGTAGCTGCTGCTCACCCCACCTGCCCCCGGGGCCTCACACGAAGCCACTGAATTGAGAGTTAATTTGAATTTGAGTTGACAAACTCCAGGCACATCCCATCTGCACAGGCAGGAAATGGCCAATGTGTTAACCTTCCAGCAGGGAGGGCAGGGCAGAGGGGAAATGCTTTTACCCTTTCCTCCATTTAGTTTAGCTCTTAAAAAAAACCCCAAAAATTAGGGTCAAATAAAATAACACCTTGGGCTGACCTAAAGCTGAGGTGGAAATTCCCTGAGAACATCCAGAGGAGTCTGGGAATGGGAACAAAACCCCATCTTGCTGCTTGGGATCAGGGGCTGAAGGCAAAGCCTCCAGGAGGGGAGCCCAGGCTCAGCATTTCTTCCCATCTTGTCCCACATAACCCCATAGACATCTGCCCTCTTCCACCCCACTGCAGTGGGAGAAGCTGCCACCGTGTCCCCTCGGCCCCTTGGGAACTCTCCCTGCTTTGCTTCCTGCAAAGTCAGTGTACTTCGAGGCTGCTCTCACCACTGCAGCAAATTAATAAAAGTGTCTCTCTACAGGCAACAATAGATCCTTGGATATTTATTTTGGAGGTGGAGGTAGTGGTGTATTTAACCAGCTGTGAAGCCAGAGGGCCGTCAGGGCTGTTGCTCTACGGCTTGCAAGAAGTTGGAGGTGCCAGGGGAATCCATGGAAGTACTTCACATTTGTGAATGAAGAGGCAGAGCTTTTAGTAGATCACCTGTCCATACCATGTGGCCATGTTAAGTGCCCTAAGGCTCAATTTTGTGGGCTGCCAAAGCACAACCTTCAACTGCAGGAAAATTTACCAGGGCCAGGAAGAACCAGATTTTCTGCTTCGGTGGGAGGTGCTCAGGGCTGGGTGCTGCAGAAAGTTTGAGCCCTGACATCCTCTCTCCTCACCCAGCCTCATGCAGATACCTTCATTCTCTTCTTCTCAGCCTCTAACCCCCCACAGATTTTCAATCCTGCCTCCCACTGCTTCTCTGACATTTCTCTTTCAAAGATGGCACTTCCAGCTGATGTTGATTTTTCTATCTCTGCAACAGTGTTTTTAAGCAGAAGCAAGGCATCTGGAATAAAATTAGCATTATTTAGCATTACCCAGCACAAAAGGCACTTGACAGATGCAGAAGAACAAAGATTTGGGCTGGATGTTGGGAGGAAGCTTTCTAATGTGTCCAACACCAAAATGGGAGAAGGGGAAAGCAGGAGGAGGCTGGGCTCTCCTTCCCTGTGGAGCTGCTCAGCTGCAGTCAGACTGTCCACACTGGCAGTCCTGTATCTGTGGTGGCAATTCCCTGTGGGGAGATTCACCAACCTTATCAGAAAAACAAATGGTCATTTCTTGGGGTGTCAGGAGCAGTGACGGAAGTGTGGCTTTTACTGACAGGGTTGTTCCAGCATCTATTGCCTCATCCATTGCTGCACTGTCCTGCAGCTCAAGCATCAGCATCAGCATGAAGATGCTTCCATCTCCATGCCTTAACAGGTCCCCTCCCGCTAGCACCCCTGGGGTTATTGGCTTCTGTGGATCATGAGGAGGAGGGTGAGGATGCAAAATATGATGGGAAGAGAATTAGGGAAAGCAGGAAGCAGCAGGTAGAGGATTTAGGACCAGATCTGAGGCCCAGCCTGGAATCTACCCTATTACTAATAACTATGCCTGGCTAATTCCCTTTCTGGCTGCATCTCTCACCCACTGGGTACAGAAACAAACCAAGCCTTTGATGCTCCCTCCCTCTGCCACTAATGCCTGTAACGAGGCTTCAGTCAAGCACAGTATTGTGAGAGCTGCAGCTTGTCACCTTCCCTGTGGCCGCAGGCAACGTCAGGTTTTTCAGATGCTCTAACAGAGAACTGTCAAACAAACCTGTTCCCTCCAGAGATCCTCCACTCAGTCTCATTCTTGCACATCCCCTTCCTGGAGAGCACATGGCACCACTGCAGACTTAGGAGTGGGATAAACAACCTCTCTCATATCGTCCCTCGTTTGTGTGCTTGCTCTCCCGAGAACTTCAGTAATTGCTTCTTTGCCTTTAAATACCATGCTGCTCCTTTGGCATTTCCTGTTTAAATGTCTCCCGCTTCGAAGATGACATTGTCTGGAGGCAGATGGATTGGGGTGGTGTTTGTAAGGTGCAGTGCAGGAAAGCAACGGGCTGCTCTGCCTGTCTGACTTCTCCAGTGAGGAAGGCAGGGAGAGGCTGGATGGCTTTTGCAGCATAGCCATAGAAAGCTGAACTCAGGCCACGAGTTAAGATATCCCCCTTCCTCTGCCCTTGGAGGGGTTCCTCCTCCCCCTTCCAGGTGTTTGCACTTGCCTTGACTGCATCTCCCTTCCCTGGAGGAGGAATAGGGAAGGGGAAGTCATGCTCGGTTGGAGCCATCCTGCCCCAGCACAGGCTGAACATCCCATCTAGGACTGGGCTGAGGGCTCAGCTTTCAGCATCTCCAGGTTATAGAGGTGCTGTGGTCAGGGGAGCAGCCAACCTTTCCAAGCCTCTGTGATCACAGACTGCTGGATCCATTCCACAGCACCCTGCCGTGCACCCCAAATGTGCAGCCTCCTATTACCTACACATCCCATTGGGAAAGGACCCAGAGTGTCCCATACTGCAGCACTCACTTGTGGCTGCCAGTCCATGGCAAAATGTGTCAGCTCTCACCTCATAGAGTCCTGGCTTTGAGTGCTCCCACCTCTATGAATCTTAGAGCCCCAAGAAGGATATCCTCAGGATTTTACACTTACATGTTTTGTTTCCCATTTTGCAAACAATGGGCGAGCTGAAGAATTTTTGCAAGTAGGGACTGTGATTAGGAAATTTTCTTCCAGGGAAAGCAGAGAGGGAGGGGGCAGCAGGAGGAACGTCCTTCCTTATTATTTTTGGGAAAAGTGTAATTATTACCCCTTTGGTCTGTCTGCAAAAGGGATTAATAATGTCCAGCTTCACAGCTGTCAAAGCCCTGATTAATTGAGCTTGCTGTACTGAAATCTCATCTTGTTTGTCTTGTGTTGATGTGCAAATTGAAAACAGAACACAATAAATCTTACAGGCATCCTGTACACCTCAGCTTATCAGCCACCCTCCTCCCACCTCTCTTCTTCCAAACAGTCTGGAAGGGTTGAGCCTCTGCTGTGCAGCCTGGAGCTGGACAGTATCACCTCTGCTGGGTGCATGATGGGGTTAAAACACCCAGGGCACCACCTGCTCTGTGGCCTGGTGGGTGCTCATGCAGGATGTTTCATCCTTTCCCAAAGAAGAGTCAAATGAGGAGACAAGCTTAGGGAAGTGCTTTGCAACAAAAGTTTGCTTTTTGGCAGGACTTGACCCCCCCAGCAGGGACTGGCTATCCTTGGGGTGTATATGTGCCCACTATTCCTCCCAGGCACAGCTGCTTGCATCTGTAGGATGCATCTGCAGGATCTGCAAGGGAGAGAATGTTGCAGGATGTGAATTCATAAATGATGCCTTGCACAAGCCTGTGGTGCGATTAACCTCAAATAATTTTTGGGCCATGATTCATCCATCCAAAAGTCAGGATGCACCTGAGCATCACTGGTTGCACCCCTGGCAGAAGAGGTGAGTCTCATAGGCCTTGGTCCCATCAGCCTGCAGGGTCTAGGAAAGCATCCCAAGACATTCCTAGTGGGTCTTACCATAATTCACAGAATCACAGAATCATTAAGGTTGGAAGGGACCTCTGGAGATCATCCAGTCCAACCCCCCTGCAAAGGCAGTGTCACCTGGAGCAGGTGACACAGGAATCCATCCATGGATTTGTTTCCAAACACAGCCATTGATGGGTTTGGAATGTGTGCAGACAGGGAGACTCCATGACCTCCCTGGGCAACCTGTTCCAGTGCTCTGCCACCCTCAATGTAAAGAACTTCTTCCTCATGTTGAGGTGGAACTTGCGGTTTAATTTATGGCCATTGCTCCTCGTCCTGTCGCTGGGCACCACTGAAAAGAGTCTGGCACCATCCTCTTGGCACCTGCCTTTAAGATATTTATATGCATTAATAAGATCCCCTCTCAGTCTTCTCTTCTCCAGACTAACCAGCCCCAGCTCCCACAGTCTTTCTTCATAAGAGAGATGTTCCAGACCCCTCATCGTCTCTGTGGCCTCTGCTGGACTCCCTCCAGTAGTTCCTTGTCTTTCTTGTCCTGAGGAGCCCAGAACTGGACTTCAGATGTGGCCTCACTAGGGCCAAGTAGAGGGGCAGAATCACTTCCCTTGACCTGCTGGCCTCACTCCTCCTGATGTACACCCGGATAGCACTGGCCCTCCTGGCCACAAGGGCACATGACCAGCCCATGGTCAACTTGTCGCCTACTGATACTCCCAGGTCTTTCTCTGCAGAGCTGCTCTCCAGTAGAATCAGCCCCAGCCTGTGCTGGTACTTGGGGTTATTCCTCCCCAGGTGCAGGACCCTACACTTGACCTTGTTGAACCTCATTATGTTTCTCTGTGCTCAATTCCCCAGCCTATCAAGGTCCCACTGAACGGCAGCACAGCCTTCAGGTGTATCAAGCCCTTCCCCGAGTTTTGTATCATCAGCAAATTTGCTGAGGGTACATTCCATCCCTTCATCCAGGTCATTGGAAAACTGATAATTGACCCAAGGTGATGCAAGGCAGGGGCAGAGAAGCAAGCTGAAGAAGTACTTAGGAGTTACTCTGCTCTGCCCTGCACAGCCCAGGTACAGGATGAGACCCTTGGCTGTAGCCCCAGTACCAGCTGGTCTCCTTGCTCAAAACTGTGACATGAGCATGGTTTCAAAGCAAGACTTCCAACTTCCACTGAACCAGCTTCCACTGTACTTCCACCAGTTCCACTGAAAGATGTGGGGTATTTTTGTCTGCAAGGCAACATGCCTGCCCCTTGGTGCTGAATAAATAAATTACTGGGATGGTAAGGAAGATCATTGTTAATTAGAGTGCATAAAGAGCCTGGGAACCCTCCAGGGGAATATGCTGTGATGCATTGAGTGCAAATCATAGGCACTTTTTACAGGGACATGATATTAAAGAGGAATAGAGTTTTGTGGTAGTATTGCCTCAGAGAGAGAATGCACAGGGATCTGATGGGCCCCATCCCAGGACCCAATTCCTGCCCAGAAACAGCTCTGGAATGGATTTAGAGGACTTCCCTGTCCTCTACTTGGCATCCCACACCCTGCTGAGTGAGAACTGCAAGGCACAAGCTGTGCTAGGCAAAGTCAAGACTGTAGGGATGTGCCCCCATCCCTTCCCCAGTAAAGTCATGCCTGAAACACAGTGGAATGGGATCCCCCTGAGTAGACCCTGCAGAGACTAAAGGCAGGTGAAAGACAATACTCTAATTAAATACCCTATCCCTGTGGCTTTAGCTGATGCTCACAGAATAAAAACAAGTGGAAAACTAGCAAGAACACTGTGTTTACCATTTCTCATTGTATAATATGCAATGTTTTCTCAGCATGTCTTCAGGATACAAGCAGCTGGAAGCCCAGACTGGATGAAAAGAGAGACAGAACAAGGTGTTTGGCAAAAAAATGCTGGGGAAGTGGGGGGAGAAAGGTGTCCTCTCACAGACACCATACGGCACCCTATGATGTTCACCCTAACAGGAGGAGAAGCTGTTCCCATATCCACCCTTACAGTGACGGTTGTCAAAGGCACTGGGGCAGTTGGTGCTGCTGATCCCTGCTAGTGAACATAAATCTTCTTCCTACACCCCCTTTTTTCAGAGACGTCAGAAGGATGAAGTGGATTGGTCAGGCCATTTGCTCTCCTACCCTCTGGAACAGTCTCTTCTACCTTTATTATTCCCTGGACATGGCGTAGGCTTCCCTTGCCATGCAGTTGGGCTGTGCCCTCCATGGATGATCTTCCTGGGTCCTCTCCAGGGTGGGGCTCCTCATCAAGAATCTGAATCGGCTTCTCCAGATCAGATGTGCACCTCTGCATTCCCTCTCTGCATGAGCTTTTGTCCTTCCAGCAACCGGCAACATGGGGAAAAAGATGATGGACCTTGGGAAGAGCAGTTTGACATCCAGGGATCTGAGGTCTGCAACAAGAAACCAGGCCATAGGCAGGAGCCTGGAAGGAGACTGGAAAGGGCCTGCTCCTGTAGCAGGAAGAAAAGTGGTTTCTGGAGACCCCAGAGGACTTGGGGCTCCTCTCAGTCCCTGGCCCCTTTAAGGCAACTCCCCCTCACGTGTTGTTTGTGCGGATCTGCTGGGAACTGCATCACATTGAAGCCATTAGATCTATTTTCTGTAGCTGAATAATTTTAATTTTCTAGTCAGTTACCTTTTAGGTCTCGCTTTTCTCTTTCTTTGTGTCTTAATTGCCTTTTTGCGTGTATTGGCGCTCCCCTGACGTTCTCTCCCCTCTCCCTGTGCCTGCTCTCCTCCCCCACCTCCTCCCTTCCTCCTTCTTCACTCCACCTGCCTAGCTCCCCCCCCAGCCTATTGTATCTGCCCCCCTCCAACTGCTCTGCCTTATCCCAGAAGTGCTGCAACCACATGACATGTTGTACCAAGGAGCTTTGTCTCTCCTGGCAGGAGAAGGACCCTGGGATCAAGGGATCAGGCCAGCTAAACTGCAACTGCAACTGAAGGCCACTCATGTCAGGTCTCAGCAGCTTCCCTCCTGGTACTGATTAACTTTGGAGACATCTTTTTCCAGTTCCTCAGACCCAGCCCCTTCTCAAAGCAGTCCTGCCATATCCCAGCTGGGAGCACAGGCATCTTGACTCCAATTTCTGTGATGATGGTGGAAGAAGCAACGCCCAAACTGCATCAGAACTGCATGGCACATCTAGAAATGCAGATAAGCTGTTGTGAATAAATTTCTCCCAGCAGCTGGAGAACACCTGTCTGGTAGACACATGAAACTATGGAGAATGGTGTTTTGTGCATGCAAGCAATCAGCACGCAGCACACCATGCTGCCAGGATGTCCTCAGGCAGCTGTCTGCAGCTTGTGCCTGTTCTTGGCACAAGGCACTGGACACTGGACATCTGGAAAAGAGTTGGGGGTTGAATGGCTGAAGTCAAGTTCGCCCCAAGAGAGAGGCAGTGGAGGGGTATTACCTGTCCCTGCCGGTCTGATGAGCTCAGCACTGCATTGCTTCCTCCTCCTGCCTTGATTCAGTAGGTTTCCCCATTCCATTTCCAGCTGGGGGCTTCTGGCACCATGTCCTGAAACCCAGAGTTTGCACATGGTATCCACAGCAGACTCTGGATCCTCCCCACCCCCAAGAAGATGAGAGTGGCCTCACATCATGTGCAGGGCTCTGCCATTAGCAGGCAGGTTACGATGTGCCCATCCTGCTCAGTCACCCCAGAGGCAAGAGGTGCATCCCTACCTTGGGGTGGAGTTCCAGTTTCCATGCCTTGTCCTATATTCAATGTCCAGTCTCATGCTAATTTCCATCCCTTTAGACCTACCTAAAAGACAAGAGGTCCCTGTTTGCTCAAGGGCACTGGGCACCATGTGGTGGCACCGGCTGAGCACTGCACAGGAGGCAGCCAGTTCCTGAGCTGTGTGACTTGCCCTGACGGGCAACGCTTCCTTTCCTTTGTTTTGAGGAATTTCTCACAGCACGGCTCAGTTTTTCTTTCTGCAGAGGCACAAAGCAAAGGAGATCAAACCTCAAGCACACAGAGTCCCAGAAAGCCGTCTGCCAGCAAACCTGGGTGTGGAGCCGACCACATCCCTGGTACAGGGAATCAAAGGCGGCAGCTGATACATAACACAGTGCTGAGGTCAGGTGTCCCTTTGCTGCCAGAAAAATGGGACAAAAGGAAACAGAAATAATCAGCTCACTCAAAAGCCTCATTTGTGTTTTCACCTGGTTGCAGGGCTCCCTTCCTTGCAGCACTGTCCCCACTTCAGGCTGAGAGCACAAGGGATCAGGAGCTTCAGGGAGGCAGGGGTGCTGAAAGGTTTCCCCAGAGCTGAAAGTGAGGGGACAAGGCAGGGCTGCTGAGAGGCAGGGACAAGGAGCATTTGGAAAGCCAGTGCAGCAGGTAGAGACATCAGCAACCCTCTGGCAACTGGTAGCAGCGACCTGTTGCATTTCCAGACAGCTTGTCAGAACAGAGAGGATTAGGAAATGTGCTTCAGGTGTCTTTTGGAGGAAATCCTATACTAGAGACGCCAGGCTAGGCATAGCTCCTCAGTGTCAGTGCCTGCCTTTTGGAGCCTGCCCTCCCTGAGCAGCCTGAGCTATATGCAATCACCAGATCTGTTTTACAGAGGAGAAAAGCAAGACCTGACATCTCTCCATTGGTAATAAACAGGGAGCTTATCTCTGCCTTGCACTTTGCTCCCAACGAGGCCTTTGACACCCTCGTGCATGCAGCGTATGACACAAAATGTCACACGGGTCTGTGGCAATCCTTATTTCAACTGTGAAAGTGGCAGCCCCAGCACCATGAGACCCGTCTACACGCAGCACCCAGGGCTTGCTCAGCCCTTCCATTTGCCCAGGAGAGACCTGTGGCTGCTGCTGCTCCTGATTAGTTTTGCTTTCCTTGCTAATAAGGGACCTAGCAGTGATTTCTTACAGCAGCCATGTGGTGGGTAGGGATGCTGGAGAGCAAATGACAGCCTGTGGGTCAGGGCGTGTGTGGGTGGAAGATAGAGGGTGGGATGACACTGTGTGAATAGGCTGTGCTCAGGTGAGAAGTTGTGATGGATGCACAGCATCCATCTGTGTGTATGCACAGCAGAGCTGAGGAGGATCACTGTGCCCAGGCGATGGCATACAGGAGGCTTTTGCTCTGTGTGCTGCCCTGTTTGTTTGAAGAAATGCATGAGAGAGGTGATGTGTGGCTGTGTGTGATGAGGACAGCAAAACATTAAAGCAACAGGCTCTGTGGGCTGGACATGTGTGTTTGGGTGCAAAGAGATGCTCTGGCAATGTGTTCACTGAGTATGGTTGTGGGACAGGGAATGTGGGTGACAGCTTTCGCATACACAGTTGGTGTGGGAGATTGTGTGAAAGGTTTTTGTCAGGTGCCTGTGCATGCCTGGGGGTGTGGGTGCGTGTGTGTGTGTAGCAGTTGTGCCTATGCACCCCTACAGCAACATATGGGGTAGACTTTAGCCCCCATGGACCTCCTTGGCAGACAGGATGGGGTAAATCAGAGGCTTCAGTGGCCAGAAGTTAAACGGGGCATTCTGTCTTCTATTCCTTAAAAATGGGTTTAATTTATACTCCAACACTGGCCTCATTTCTAAACCCTATTAAAAAAAAAAAAAAAAAAAGACAGAAAAAAGGCCAGGAAGAATCAAAAGGCAAAGCCAACAGGCAAGTGCAGCCCTCTGAACAGGACACATCTCATCTGAGCACAGCACTTCAGACACAGTTCACAAGCCCTGTTAAGCAGCGGACATCTGAGCGCTTTGGCTGATTTGTATCAGCTCCCATCATACACAGTGCTTCACCCTGAGAGCCCATTCATCTGGGTCTGCTGGGACAGGACAGGTGCTGTTGACTGGTTGGTGTTTTATAGTGCCTGCACCCCCATCTCAGGCTCCTCTCCCCAGCCCAACCAGTTAATTAGCCTGGTACCAGCTTAGCTGGTAGAACCCAGCTAAGCCCAAAACAGTTTGGGAGAGACAGATAAATAACACAACCACAGCCTGGGACCCTGCACAGCTGGAGACCAAGGGGGTGTCACTGAGAGCACAGTGAATCACTCATCATCCAGCACTAAGCTGGCTGCTGTCACAAAGGCTGATCCCACATAGCTGGACAGCATTCTAGATGCCAAGCACTGTTAGCAGAGGGCTCCCAGCACATGGACTTGCCTGCTGGTGAGCCCTGTAAGCCCTCTGAATTGTCTGAAAGGGACCTTGCAGCTGCCAAAGTGATGTAGGCATCTGGGTGAGGGCAGCCAGAGGAATGTCCCAGAAAGCTGTAGCAGGAGTGCAATGACATGGGCAAGCAGAAGGAGGGATAGGAGATTCATCCTTTCCAAGGCCAGTATGGGGCATGGGTCTGTACTTGGGGTGGTGGGACCATGGAGAAGAACATGGGTGTCCTCAGCACAGGAGTAGGGAGATTAGCACAATTAAGGGAAGGAGAAATTAAGTCCTTTGAGGCAATGGTTAATTGGAATAATTTCAGCCACTGCTGGTGGAGACAAATGACTCTCTAGGCTGTTCTTTTCCCAAGGCTCATACTGCCTTGCTGCCCTGTTCCCTTGTCCATCCCACACAGAGGCACTGTGGGGTCAGGGTGGAGGAAGGCACAGGGCATCCTGCCCGTCCTCCCTCCTCCTGCAGTGCCAGATCCACAGGCACTGCCACAAACCCTTTGAAAAACACTGCCCACACCAGTTCCAGTCACATCCCTGATGCCCGTGCAGTCAGTGGTGTCATTTAAATATCCTGGGCAGGGCAGACTCTGATTGCTTTTATCATCAGGATAATCTGCCCCTCTGATTTCAAGAGACCTCCTGCAGGTTTGTCCTAATATTGCTGGAAGAAGAGCTTAATCCACAGGCTGTATTGTGACTCTGGAAAATACTCGGCATTCCTGTATTCCTCCGGTGTACACACACCCATCTAAACGCTAATGTCACCCAGAGGCCGGTATGCGCAGCGCATTGCAAAGAGGAAGCAGTCGGTGTGGAAAAGTCTGCCGCTCGCTTTCATCGAGCAGTGGATAATGAACTGTTTTTGCAGCCTCCCAGCGACTTCCCAGGGTTTTTGTGCAACCAAGGAGCCAGTCATTTTCCAGTGGGAAAGGGTCAGCCCCGGAGCAATTCCACTTCCACATATAAATAGGTGGTTTTTGATTTATTGCTATTTGTCCTTGGGATCCTGAACACAGGTATCAAGAGCAGCAGGTGAGAGGGGGTGTCTGCTCTCTGGGTTAGTGCTTTCCCAAACGTTGCTCAGACTTACAGTGCATGTCACAATGATGAAACATGAGAGTTTTACAAGTCTCTTAGCTTTTAAAGGGAATAACACAAAGGGAAAGCCTGGAGCATGAACACTGAAACCAGACTCTCTATCCAGAAGTTAGTTAAGGAGCCCATATCCCTCACCAAACATCCCAGTGAACCCAAGGATGTGAGAGGGAATGGAGATAACCTGCAAAACAGTAAGTAAGCATGGTTCACTTTGCATCATAATACATACTGAAAGAAATCTGATATACGAAAGGATGAGATCCCATTGGGGCAGGGCCAAATGACCTGGGAGAAGGGTCTGAGGGAAAGAAATATCAAGAAGCAATAGAGTCAAACTCGGAGAAATCTGAGCTTCATTTTTGGAAATGGGCTGAGCCAGTGCCTTTCCTTTTCTCCCTCTGAAAAACAGCTGTCTTCTCAGGAAGGAAATGTTGATTTCTGGCCCATTTTATCATCTCTTCATTCAAACATGCTGCTGTTCTTCTCCAGTTCTTCTGCAAATGCCCTCACCTGCAGTGTCCAGACCTGGACATAACTCAGACAAAGCAGAATTGCAGCTTTCAATGGCTTACATCCAACATTTATGCATCCCAGGAGGTGAGCTGCCCTTTTTGCTAAACCATCACACTATTGACTCATGCTAAGTTACTCATCCATCTGAAACCCCTGATCCTTTCCTGCCATCCTGCTGCCTCTCCAGGCTCTCCTGTCTATGCGTTCATGCATACATTTATCCCTCCCAAATGTGACACCCTGTGCTCTCTGTACTGAATTCCATCTCGCTGATTCCAGAGACTCACTCTGATCCATCTCCGTCATTTTGAATTCTGAGCCTGTACTCCAAAATTCTTACAGCACCCTCATTAATACACAGCCCTGGACTTATTTAGCAGATGCTGATATCAAAATGCATATGATTATTTCCAGTTAGCAAAGAAGTGTATCTCTTTAGCCAGCAGGAATGTTTTTATTTTTTACAAGTGCCTTGGAAAAAACCTTCAATTGCTATCACTCACACTGATAAAAATCCAGTGTAATAACTATTGACTCTAGCACAGATACTTCAAATTTATTTTGGTAAGTATTTGAGAACAGAGTAAGGCCCATTCTTGTCATGCACCCAGCAGCTGGTCATAACATGGGTCTACAAAATGCCTGCAATAGGTGGAGCTATTTATCCCACTCCCCAGTGAGGGATAACTATCTTTTCTTTTCTTCCTTTTCTTGTTCCTGTCTAAGCTGTTTGCAGGAGAGCTCTCTAAAATGGGAGGGGAGGAAAAAATCAAACAATAGAATAAAAAACAAATAAATAAATAAGTAAAGAACCCCTACCTCTGGACATGTTGCTTGGTAAATTGCAATCAGCTGCTGCTCAGAAAAAATGAGGCTGGTGAAAGAGTTGAGCTCTGTTTGGGCAAACTTGATGAGATAACACATGCTAAGGGGTATCTCTTGCTATGTTGCAGCAGATTTAAAATGTATTTCTTTTAATACAGAGCTATTTGTGACAAACATGCCAGCAGTGCCTGAGCAATGGTTCTCACTGTTTGGTGCCCTGCCCTGAGTCTGCAGAAGTCAGGGTTTTGATGAAATGGTGGTAGCTGAAGGCAGAGAGGAAGAGGTACCAGCTGAGAAGCAGTACAGAGGGTTTGTGCACTGGAAGAGCCCGGCTCAGCACTGAGGTTTGCTGGCACGGGCCCTCTTTTGCCAGTATTTGGGTGTTCACTAAAGACGTAGCAGCCACTCAGCTCAGGGACTTCCTGAGCAAGATTTAATTCCAGTAAAACTATGCATGTCTCCATTCTATAAAATTGTCCAGCCTCTCCTGCCATGCAAATGTTTAGCACCCATAACCAGAATGCTGAACATCCACTACCTACTGCTGGAAATATTATTTATTTACTTTGGAACCTGGCTCTGTTTAGCTTCATCCAATGGATCCTCATACCAGAAGAGGCAGCTTGCCCACCTGATTCATGCCTTGAATTCATGAGGAATTCCCTTACCTGCCTCTCACATCCTGTGAGTTTGCCCATCCGTACTACAAACCACAGGTAGGGACCAGTCCATCACACTTATCTCACAGGCTGGTGTTCCCCTAATTAGCAGCAGTAGGAAGGCTGTCATTGGGAATGGGATTAATTAGCCTGGTGGAGAGGATTCAAAAAGCATCAGGTAGGAGCCAGAGAAACCAAGGGGAATGCATGTGCTGGAACATGAGGCTCTATGTGAGGGAGGCTAGGGCCTGGCTTGGCTGCCCAGTATGCCCTGGTATGTGGTCAACACTGTTCAGGGGAGCAGGAGCAGGAACCTTCCTGTGCTAGACAGTGCCCACACAGCATCAGATAATTCACCCAGGGAGAGGAGGACTGGCTCAGCTGAGCATCCCATGGGGCACCAAGAGAAGAGGATGGGGAAATGGGGAAAAAAAACTCCAAGTGGTGATGGTGAAGTGTGGACACTGACTGCCCATGGCAGGCAAAGACCAGAGAAACTGAGTGAGGTGCCAAGTAGTGATCCAGAATATAATAGTGCTCCTGTGCTCAGATCACCAACCCCACGGGACACAGCTGAGAGCTGGTCTCTGTGTCAGGCCAGCCAAGGAGCAATTACAGTCACCCATGCTCAAGTAAGGGATAGAGAGGCAGCAAGGTCACAGTTGTGTCTTTGCGAGGTCCTGATGGCAAGATCCTCCTCCCACCATGGCAAGTTCCTCCCAGCACAGACAAAGCCACTCCAGATCCCACTGCTCAGCCCTATACACCATCCAACCCTCTCACTCATGCTGGAGCAGGAGACCCACACCATGAATCAGCCACAGGGGTATGAATGTTTCAGGGTTGGAAACGGAACCCTAATCCTGCAGGCTGGAATGAGGGGACACCAGCAGAGCTGTCACTGCTTGCAAGGACACAGATTGCACCCCCAAACTCCTACCCCACTGGCTTCACAGCCTTCCCTGTCTTGCTCATCTTTTTCTCCTCTCTGACAGTGCCCAAGCACAAGGGGGAGGGGGTATCCCTCCAGCACACACTCCAGAGAGCTCTTTTCATTCTGCATTTAAAAGGGAAAGAAGAAAAGGCAGAGCGAACCTGTCTCGCACGTAATCTGCTGCACAAATGCCAGCTCTCAGCAATCGATAGCAAACGCTCCCGGAGGGCTGTTTTCATTTCATAATATTTATTGGGTTGCTTTATTGTCAGAATCATTACAGTTCAATGTACTGCATGGATTTTATGCCAGCTGCGCTTAGTTTCTCTTGGTTTTAGCACTCCACATGCCTTATATGGGGCCATGGATGCACCTGGGTTGGGACTGCTCCTTGTGTAGGGTCCTCTGTGCGACATGGGGCAAGTTACCATCTCTCTCCGTGTCTCTATTCCCACTGTCCCTGGATAAACCATGGCTTGTTGAGCTATCCGTAAGCTCCCAGGGCAGGGATGATCTCTGCATGTACAGCATCTCTTATAAATGAGTCCTGATCTTGGTTGACCCATTGTATGTGAAGCAATCAAAGCAACAGAGCCCAAAACATGAAATGATTACAAAGGAACTGTGAGGGAGAGAGTGATGGGAGGAGGAGGGAATGGGGTTAGAGAAGGGATTACCAACAGCAGCTGGGGTTAAACACAACATCTTCCGTGGGCAAGAGTCCTGGTGAGAGGGGCTGGGATGGGAATCAGTCCAGGCTAGCCATTAAAGGAGAAGCTGCTGCACTCCTTGTGATGCAGATACTCTGCAGATATTCACAGATACAAACTCAGGGCTTGATTGAGTGCCAATTGTCAACATGTAGACATGAGCCAACCAAAGCGGTAATACGGAAACCACTTCCAGTCCCCATTCCATTGCCACCACCTCATTGTTTCTCAAGGCTGTCTGGAGATGGGGAGGTGAAGAGGAGGAGACCAAAAGGCTACCCTACATCCCCAGTGCTCCCCTAGAACAACTGGGCATAGGAGCCAGCATGGGCTTGGTGTAACAGCAAGAGTTCCTGCCCTCCCTGTAGGACAGCTCTCTGGACAAGATGGTCTGTTCCCCTCTTGCGGAGAGGGACCCTGGGACATAAAGAATGTCCACATCACACTTCATGAGCTCATGCCACAAATACCTGACTCTAGAGGATGACTGCCTCCCAGACTCAACAGTCTGGGGGCTGCCTGCTTGCACACATCCAGTTCAGCTGCTAGCCAGTGTTGGCAGTCTTAGGGAAAGCCTTGGCCAGGGCTACCTCCAGCTCCCAGATGTCTGGGGAGATATTGATAATTTTCCTGGGGATAAAATCTCTCTTGGGCATGGTCTGAGGCTGAACCCAGCAGGAATGTCAGGAGGAGCAGAGAAGGATGGGATGCCAAGGCTTTCCCCAAAGTGGGAGCTGGAAAGAGAAGCAGACAGTTGACAAGGAACAACAGCATCCTTCCTGCAGCAGGTATTCAGTGCTCACATTCTGCAATAGCCTATAACCTGGGCGTAAAAGGAGCCCTGGTACCAACTCATGTTCCACAAACCCTGGGGGTGATACGAGGTTTGTCAGATCCAAGAGAGGAGCACAGCGAGAAATCACCACTGGGACACCTGCCCTGCTCCCAGGCACACAGACCCCAGCCCAGTGCTGGGGCATGTCAGGGTCTCCTTGGCACAGCACAGGGCAGCTCCCATTCCTACTCCAGCTGTCACTGCTAACTTTGTGGTCGTGCATGTGTTGGGAGTTATTATACCAGCACATAAGCGGTTCACTTGCCTCTCGCTTTTTTCAATTACTGCCTGCACGCTGCCTTCCCAATTGCCTGGCAGGCCTTGACTCACCTGCCTGCTGAACATAATTTGTTTTTAATGTATGGCTCTGGCAAATTTTCTCTTCCTCCCCCTTCTTTCCTTTTTTTTTTCCTTTATTAAAAAAAAAAGATTTTTTTTCCAGCTCACATTTGTAATTAATTCCTAAGCTGACAGTGTCTCAGCAGAGCAAGGAGGGCTGAACTAGTTGTCCTCAGGGAGGCAGATACTTAGCATCTACAATTAACCTTGCATGCAAACGCATCCCCAGAGAACAGTGGGACATCTAAGGATGAACCTCTCTGAGGATGCATTCAGCCCTACCACGCCTGAATGCCTACTGTGGCTGTATCAAGCTGTTCAGCTTGCCTCTAGTCCAAAGGCTGTCAAACCTCTACAGGCAGAGCCAGCTGTCACACCATCTCTGATGGATTCCTCTAACCACAGCTTCACTTTTCCTTGCCTGACTTTTCCCTGGCTTTTACAGCTCAGCAGGATCTGGAGGCTGAATCACATGATCCTTTCTGAGGTTCAGCTGCAGCAGGTCCCTGGCTCTATCTGTAGGGTGGGAACATGCTCTAGAGAGGCCACTGATCATTGGAGACACACAAACTGCTGCCCTGACAGCAGCAGGTCCTTACATGAGGCAAAGCTTTTGGCCAGAGGCGCTGCTGGTGAGACCCTGTAAGGCCAAGGACAGTCGCAGAGATGGCAGTGCTGGGGCTGTATCACTCCCCAGGTGCATGTGGGCTTTCCAAGCCACCTCCAAGGAGGACAGGGAAAAGAAGCCTGACATGGGCTGGAAACATTGCAGAGTTTGTAACAAACTCTCTAATTGGTGGCAGCAACTCCGTTCCTCCAGGGTAAGGGGATATTTACGACCACCATGCTTATACTCCTTTGCATTGATGAGTAGTAATGAAAATAACTTCTCTGGCCTAGCAGGGCTGAAATCTCATCCGGAAAAACATAGCTCTTCCCTGAGGAAGAGTCATCCCATCAAGGCTGTACCAAGCACAGTACCTGGCTGTACCAGGGCTGCCTTGCTGCCTCAGAGGCAGCGCCTCACTCCCAAATCCCCAGGTGATGTTCACAGCTGGACCACTACAGACCAGCCCTTCATGCTTCCAGCCCACCCAGCTAAGCAGGCAGGGCTCAGGAATGTGAATACTGCCCTGGAAACTGCCCCTAATCACTCTTTACCCTGCCTATACCTCTGTCCTCACCGAGGGGTCTGTGATGATAAAGATGGTTCACTTGCAGCTAAGAGAACTATTTATGCAGAAGTTACTGTTTAAATCTAGTGCTGTGCATGCTAGCCAGGACACAGCAGGATTATGCTGACCTCCTTCCTTACACCCACCAAAAACTTTACATTTTCAAGAAGGTGCAGTAGCCAGGGACCCCCAAAACATCCTCACACAGCTTCTCAGAGGAGCAAGGAAAGAAACAAGGACAAAACTTCCTTTCAAAACACAAGTCAAGAAGGGAAAAACAGCTGCTCCTAATGACCCGATCCATCAAGCTACTGGCCCCAGCATTTGCCTTCTAAAAGCTCCTGATCATCAGTGATTATCAAACCTGGCCCTATGCATTTTGATCAGGCACAATCAAAGTTGAGTGCAGCTGAAAGAGCCATAAAAGCCTGTGCAGAGCAATTGGTATGGAGCCCTGGCTGGGGGTCAAGCTGCAAGCTGGCTGCCCACAGGTTGAGTTCCTGCTCTTGCCAACCTGCAAACAAACAGCTTGCTTTGGAGCTGAATGTAAAAGGGTAAAAATGCTGTGGATATCCATGGGGTTTCATTGACAACAAACATAGAAAGGTCTTGGGAAGTGGCCTTGGGCAACGGGTTTCCCTAGAGCATTGGGATATGTGACCTGCAGGAGGGAGTAAAATGCATCACAGGTGATGGAACTGACCCCACATTACACACACAAACAGTAGCAGGTGAGGCTCAGAAATTCCTTCTTATAACCCATCACCACACTACAGCTAGCCCCCTTTAGCCTGGCCTGAACTGCAGTGTTTTGCTTCCAGTAGTTCTCTTTCTGGTGGAAATGTTTTGGTTTTCAATCAGAAATATTTGTGTGTCCAACCTTCAGTGTAAACTTGCTGGCATTTTTCATGAGAGCTAAAGCTGGTGCATGTGTGGAGAGATCCCCAGGGCAGTCACTGAGAAAAAAATCCCACCCTCTCAATTGCAGTTGCTGTCAGGAGAGTATGGGCTGGAAAACAGTCCATGAAGCATCGCCTGTTTTGGTCACTGGTTTATTTGAGGCTAATGAGTTAATTTGTTCCATGCTTAAAGCCTTGTCTGTAAAACCAAGTTAATGCAAGGAATAAAATTCACTTAGAAAAGGAGATCTGCAGCCACAGCTTAGTAAAAGACCTGGCAAGTAGTGTGGCAGAATGAACACGATGCTGCCTGGGCAGCTAGTCAGTGCAAATGCAAATAAGATCATAGTAATTAGTGAATCATAAAGAGATGAATATCAGTCAATTAAATAAGTAGTTTGAGGCATGCGGTTGAAATGAGGTCTGTGTTGTGACTGGGGATCAGAGGCTGCTCAGGAGCTGGGTGTCTAGCTGCAACAAGACACCCAGGCATGGTTGCTGCTTTGATTTTCTATTCCTGGTGTTGTGCCCTCAGTTTTGTGTGCCAGGTTACCCTGCTTCTGCTGAGAGAAAGCTCAGGTTTGAAATGGAAACCTGTTCTGGTACTGGTGTGGGACTGAGACCATGGAAAAGAAATTATAAAGATTTGCTGCTCCTTAGGGTGGGCTCCCTGCTTTTCAGGAGGTGTTTGATGCAGCTCAAAAGTCTGACTTTTCCAGCATTTCATCTCATCTTGTTAGAGCTTCCAGATGTGCTAAAGACCGTCCTGTCGTTTCAAGATTGCACCACATCTGCTGCATTGCTGAATGCTGGGAGGAGACAAGCAGAGCTGAAATGGGCAGGAAGAAGAGAAATTCCAGCAGGACTCAAGCTTTTCATCCATTTTCTCTACATAAACAAGTGATGCTGTGTTGGATCAGAGCAGTGCAGCTCTGGCTCTCAGACTCCCCCCTGCCCCAAGCCAGGCTCTGGCCAAGCACTGTCCTCCCTGCAAGGGAGGAAGAAAAGTTGCCCAAGGTCATGGAACGAGTCAACACGGAGGCTAATTCAGGTATATTAACACATCCTTTAATTAGTTCCTTATGCATGTGCCTAGGAGGCTGCAAGGAAGAAGAGAGGTGTTAACAATGGGGTGGTGAGGCCAGCACTTGATGCTCAGGGTTGTCACTTTCCCTTCACAGTGCCAGGCTCCCTGCCTTTGGGCTCAGCCTGGTGAGGGGGGCACAGAGCACCTGCAGGGTTAACAATGCCTGTGATTAGCAGTTAATGCATTTGACTCCCTGGGCTTGATTATTTCAGCGTGATTAACAGGACCTGTAGAATGCTGCTGCAGACACAACATCAGCTGTTCCCTGACTGATCTAAGCTGTGGGTAGCAAGGCAGGGCTGACAGTGCTGTCTCTTCTCCATTTTGTGGAGGTTGTGATGCTGGGAGTGACCATGGGTAACCAGGAACCCCATGCTCCTGCCCTGAGCTGAGCCCAGCACTGCCCAGCCGGACAAGGGGCTAACTGCTTCTCTAGAACAGCTGATGAGGGCTCCTACCTCCTCCTGGTGCCTACCTCCTGTGCTGTGCTGCCCATATCAAATGGGAAATATCCCCTCATGCCTTACCTAAACCTTCCCTGCTGAGTACCTGCAGTTGGTTTTGTTTGTGCCCAGCGGAAGTGATTGCTTGTTCCAGTCCACTTCACAGCCCCTTTTTATGTAGCTGGACACCTTTCTCCTCCCCCCTCCGCCTTCTCTTGCTCTGGATTAAGCTATTTTTATTTTTGCAAGTCTTGCTCAGAGAATCAATCCCCAAAAAAGACTTCTGCAAGGTCCTGCTTGATGTGCAGAGCTGTAAGAGAAAATGTGGCAGGAGGGGGCTGAGAGGATGATTTCCAGTTGGTACCACTTCTCCATCTCTGCAGAAGATGTTCCCAACATGCTAGTGCAGAGCAGAGAGGATGCCAGGGCACCTGAGAGTGAAGACTAACTTCTGGCATCCTCTCCTTTGCAGTAAAATGCTCAGAGTTCAGCAGCTGTTCCAGAGCCTTCTTGAAATGTTAGGACTGTCATTAGCGTGATTAAAGCTCTAACAAAATGACATTGAATGACCAGTAGACCTGGCCAGCATGCTGCAGAAGGCACCTGGTGATATAAAGAGCTTTAAGCTTCTTCTGAAGAAGCGAATCTTTTTCTTTCTTTCCACATAGATTTGGCCCCAGGAGGATGTTTGAACAGACTGAAATTTCAATCCTGTATGCATTTGCCTCCAGTCAGAGCTTTCCAGAGCTGAGGAAACTGTGTCTAGTTGGGTAATGGCTGCATTTTTCATGTTGGATTCCTGTTTTTGTCTGTGGAGATAGCTTATCTCCTGTCTAAGGATATTAAAATCACAGCAGTACACTAATATCCCTTTCGGGGTCTCTAATGTACCCTGTTTGGGTCCCACCATTGCTCCCAGACCCAATGTGGTGATGACTTAAAATGGAGGTGAATGTGGGCAGCCATTCATGTCGTTTGGCTCAAAGCTATGGTCTCACTCCTGAGTGGCTCTTCAAACTTCTCATGAGGAAAAGTAGGTCAGTATTTTTCCATCTTGTTGTCCTGTTGGAGGACACATGGGAAGCTTGTGGAGTCCACAGGAGGTGCCAAGGCAATGGTCAGTGGGCTTTAACACACCATAAGTCTGCACCTCTGCTGGGAAATCCATCAGAAAACGTGTAAAGATCCACAAACTAAATTGGTTTGAAATGTGTTTTTTCAGGCTGTGTGGGAAATAAATGATTTGATCTGGCCAGGCTGGCAAACAGCAGCAGCAGGACGTGAGCCGCAAGCTTAGAGGAAAAAATCCTTGGAGCAGGCTTCCAGCAGATGTGGCATTCCCAGGGATACCCAGGCCCTGGCTGTCCTGCTGTCCCATCTCCTCTGCCCAGCCCTTCCTGCATTTAGTGAGATACTGGAAATGATGGAGCCATGAAAGTCACCCCAGCTGCCGAACAGCTGGATGTGGGCAGCACCCGTGGCACTGCAGGGGAGTGTTTCCTCCCACAGGACAGGGGCTTTGCCCTGTTGGTACCCACCAGCATGCTGTACCACCACAGCCCTGGCTCACCTGCCCAACACCCTGTCCTGGTGCACGTGAACACCCACGGACTCCAGCCAGGATGATCCAAAATGAAGTTTGGCTTCAACCCAATTCCTCCATTGGCATGGATTGCGTCAGATGGGAGGTAGGCTCTGATATGGGCTAATAAGACCTCTAGAGAGGCAGACCTCTGCTTCCACGAGCTGGAATATCTATGTGGTGTTCCCCAGGCCAGACCAGAGGACATCTGGCTGGAGATCCATGAACATCCCTGACCTGTAAGCGGGGGCTAAAAGCCTGCAACACCACATCCCCCTTCTGTCACCATACAGAGGAGTTCAGTGCAGAACATATCCGATACATCACCATGCATTTTTCACTCCTTTAAATTGAACCAGACATTTCCAAAGTCTGCAGCTTAGTGGCACATCCATGTCACAAAAACTTTAATGATGCCCTGCTTAGGGGTTGACACTTTGAAGGTACGTGGCCAGAGTCTATGTCTTTCAGTGGCAGGCTCTGTAATTTGACAAGCTGCCATACCTAATTGCTAATTAATTAAGATTTTTGCATATGCAGTTTAAATCAGCTGGCTGGAGCCGCTGACGGGACCCAGACAGCTGACAAACATCCCTGATGCACCACAGAAACATCTTGGTTCCTCTGCTCAGTCAGGTGAAGCTATTTTAATTCAGCCACTGGCAGGAGGTATTTCAGAAGCACTATGGAATACTGCAAATAAATAATAAATCTTAAAAATCCTAATCCAATGGAAATATTTGAGATTTTAGGAATGTTTCCTGTCTTGTAGTGAGACAAAAATTCGAGATCTTTCACCTTCTTGCTGGTAGTAAGAAGCTGGTCATTCCAAGGAGGAAGGAAGGAAAGAAATGTAAATTGGTTTGATCATTTCCAGTAGTTTCATGCTGGTCTCAATTTACTTGTTTGTTTGTCTAAATTTATTCCAATGTTGAAATGGGACCATTCAGATTCATCTGCAGCTCTCTGGTTTGGAAATACCTTGGCAGGCAGCTTTATTTTAATAGCCGTTGTTGCTTTTGCCCCCAGAAATTTCTGAGCTGGGAAAGTTGGTTTTTTGTGACTGACTTTGTTCTGCAAATAGTTTTGGTTTTGCTGAAGCAGCATGCTGAGCAAATGCAAAATTTGAAACTCCAGATATGTGGCATGTAAGTGTATTTCTGTCTGTGAATACAGACATATTTTTGTGTATTTGCTCAGTTGTGTTTATTTTAGGCAAGAAATTGAGGATTTAATATCAACTAGTTCCACAGAACAAGCTGGGAAGTTTCCATTTCAGATGCGATGGTCTGATGGTGCTGCTAACATCCCACACTTTCACCACTGTGGCTTAGCCTTTCCTCTGGCTCCAGCCTTGGCCTGGGAGGTGCTGGAGGCCCTGAACACCCAAAGAGCTCAGAGGGAGCCTATTTTCCCAGATGCCCTGGTAACTTCACCCAGACCTTGTGCTGTCACAGCCAGCATGGGACTCCTGGAGAACTAGCTACTTGTTTGGTAAAAAAACCCCTAG
Source organism: Pachyramphus minor (assembly GCA_013397135.1). Classification (NCBI taxonomy): domain Eukaryota; kingdom Metazoa; phylum Chordata; class Aves; order Passeriformes; family Tyrannidae; genus Pachyramphus; species Pachyramphus minor. Next base: position 384,868 of record VYXB01010507.1, read on the forward strand.
CAAAACAGATGAAGAAAAGGAGCTGTACATGACACAGAGCAGCATGTGAGCAAACCCAGAGGGTGGTCAGGCACTAGAACAGGCTCCCCAGGAAAGTGGTCATAGCATCAAGTCTGACAGAGTTCAAGGAGCATTTGGACAATGCTCTCAGGCACGTGGTGTGATTCTTGGTGTTGTCCTGTGCAGAGCCAGAAGCTGGAACTCAATAAACCTTGGGGGTCCCTTCTGACTCAGGATATTCTAGGATTCTAAGCCCATGTTCTCATGTCTCTCTGCTTGGGTGCATGGGTGGGAGACGGCTGTGGCTACAGAGAGCATGGTCCCATCCGCGTGATTTGTGATGTCTCATTAAGTCTGGCGGTATTTTGCCTGACCATTTTGTGAAGCCCAAGTCTAAATCCAGTTTGATTTCTGGGCCAGCCATGCCTTTCTTTTTTCCTGAATTTTACCTTCTTCAGCAGGAGAACCCCTAGCTGACACGCACTTAAGAATGAGCTTTTGTTGGGGTGGCTGCCTCTGCCCAGGGAGCAGGTTGCTGCAGCTCAGGAGGGGGTGCTCAGTGACCAGCATAAGCCATTCCTGGGCTCAGTGAGCACAAAGGGAGTAGCTGGAGGGATTTGCAGCTCCAACTGAGGGCTTCAAAATCATGATGGATTTAGAAAATGGAGATGAGGTCTGAGACTGGGGTATTTTCTACGGCCTCCTAAGGGTGTTTGATGAGGTTGGGTCTCGTTGTCCGCCTGGTTTTGCTCTTGTGCTACAGGACTAAATTAGCTAAAACTACCCAAAAAAGAACCTGGCTGCTGGGTGGGGTGACACACAGGTTGAACATACAACTGCTGGCAAAAAAAATTCCTGAGAATTGAATGCAGAGCACCTAAAGCACTTCTACAGTGCTGAGACAGAAGTTTATCTGGATACTGACCTGCCCACAAAGGCCATTGTGGAACTACAAGTGAGCTGGAGAAGGGAGGGAAGGACGACTGCGTACAGACAAAAGACTGTGTGATGGCTGGGGCTAGGGTTTTACCTCTCCAGCCATCCTGGGTTGCAGCCAGTCCTGGAGACAAAGTCCATGCAGGAGAGGTCTTCCTCCTTTGAGACACCCCACAAGCTGTGATGCATAGCCTGCTACCTCCAAGCCTGCATGGCCGAGAGACAAATACACCTCTGAATAAAATAAAAGTCTTTTTTTTTTGTTTTCTATCATGTTCCATTTCCAGCCTACAAAGTGAAAAAAAAAGGGCCTTTTTTTCTGAGAATTTTCTGACTGACTCCAGCTGCCTTGTGCGTATGGCTGCAGCCAGCGACGGGCTTAGAATATCAGGTTTAATTAAAACAATCTTTTATGTTCTGATGCAAGCCTTATTTCCTCTACCTGGTGAGAAATGGCCCTTGCCTCCATCAGCAATTGAAGTCTGAGATTGCTGTGCTGAGCAGAACGGTGGCCACTTTCTGTTAATTAAAGCTCAGCTCAGGGCGCTGCTGCCGGGTCGCTCAGAAAGCGGCACCCGAAGTTTGTCTCCAGCCTTGCAGGAACGGCAAAGGGACATGGGCTTTAACAGAATGCAGGAGGAAACCTGCTGGTTTCCATCCCATTGTAGTGACTTCCAAAACAAAACACATATATAATCTACTTTGCTGGATTGTTGGGGTTTTTTTCTCTGATAAGAGAGCTTTTGCAGCTCTTTGGAGAGCCTGTGTGAAAGGTGTGGTATCTCTAACTGCATACCCTGACTTAGGATTATCAAGTTGCTTTGCCATTCTCACCAGGACTTCTCCCTGGCCAATTTCTGTTTTTCCGCTGGATGCCAGAGACTTTGCTCTCCTCACTGTGGTGTCTGGGAAGTGCTTCTCCTCTTGGGGTTTCTGTTCTGGACACAGTGCTGCATATAGGTGTATTTGTGGGAGCTGGGCATTTCCCAGGGTTTAGTGTGAGGAGAGGAAGGTAAGAGTTTCTCCTGGCTGGCAGATGGCTCCAGCACACCAGCTCTAAACTAGAATTAAGGCTGAAATGATGGGATCACTAAAAACAGATTTACAATAGTGGAATAAAGTTACTGAAAGATGAGTACAACACTATACATTATTAAGACTGCTTAACAATAAAGATCCTCACTGCATCAGCACCTTGTTTAGCTTCTTTCTTCTTCTCACATTAAGCTGTAATCTCTCTCTATTAATGTAAGACCCAGTTTCTTTCTGTAAAATAACTATTTCTCTTTACCAGTTTCCAGCATGGGAAGACGAAGGTGGAAAGAGTCCTTTTGTCTGTGCTGTCCCAGGTGAAAATGTCCTTGTTCTGTTCTGTTGTCCAGGCATTCAGCAGCCTGTGCAATGACAGGAGGGCTAACCTTGCTCTTTCCAAAGGTCTCCTGCACCCACCTCTACCAAATACTCCCAAGAAGGTGTCCCTGGCTCTGGCTCATACACTGCTGAAAACCCCTGGAGACACACTTTATCAAGATTTGTGATCAAGTCATGGGTACATCTAAGGGCTTTCAAACCTAATGTTCACAGAATCACAGAATATACTAAGTTGAAAGGGACCCACAGGGGTCCCTCAGTCCAGCTCCTGGCCCTGCATAGGACAATCCCCAAGGGTCACACCTTGTACCCCAGGGCATCATCCAAACACTTCCTGACCTCCGTCAGGCTTGGTGTTGTGACCACTTCCCTGGGGAGCCTGGTCCAGGCTCCTGCCCAGCCACCCTCTGGGTGAAGAACCTCTTTCTAATATCCAACCTAAACCTTCCCTGGCACAACCTCAGGCCATTCCCTTTTGTTCTGTCACTGGTCACTACAGAGAAAAGATCAGTACCTACCCCTCCTCTTGGAGTGGTCTACCAACAGCGTCAGAGAGTTTTGGCTGAGGAGAGAGAGGGGTGCTCACACAGGTAAACCAGAAAGTATTTCCCTCCAAGCAGTGAACACCTGGATGGGCATCCCCTGACGCCTTTGGCATTTGGGGACCATTGCATAAGACTGGGGGGAAAAACTTCTCGTTCCATCACAGAATTTGGTGAGTGGTAGGTTTACCACTTCAGTGGTCAATTAAGTCCCAAAGATGCTTGTTCCAGGTATCTGTGAGTGTTTGCAAGAGGGGTACACAGCTTGTCTTTTTGCAGAAGCTCAGGTTTCTGCCTTCTGGTCTCTAGACCTTGGGGTCCCATTTCCAGTTTCCAGCCCCAGACCATGGGCTCCACGAAAGAGAGTTCAGAGGAAACAAGTCCTGTCCTGGGGCACACCAAATCACCCATGCCCAGTGAGGACTGGCAGTGCTGCAGCCAGTGCCAGCCATCAGGCAGCCTTGTGGAGTGCTCCAGTGTCACACTGAGACCAGAGTTCCCTCTCTTGACAGCCTTGTCTGAACGCCTGAACAGCCATTCAGGCCATGCAAACCACAGGAGAAGGGGCAAGAAACTGGTTTCTGGAAATGTTTGCAACATGTGGGATGTCACTTCTCTCCAGTGTGAGTGGAGAGAAGCTTTTCCAACAAACAACAGCCCCGCCAGCAGGTTTAGATCAGCTGGAATTTCCCATAACGGAGGAGCCAACAGGATCCCCCATCAGCCACCCACCAGACATGGGTTTGGCAACTTCACCTCCATCTTTTCATGGTGTGACTCTTCAGGATGGTCCTGTTCAGGGCTAAGGGTTGGACTCGATGATATCCTTCTGAGTCCCTTCCAACTCAGCATGTTCTGTGATCCTGTGAGTCTCCATCCCCCAGTGCCTGTGCCCAGCTGTGGCTCTGCAAAGCTGCAGTCACACAGTGTGAAATCCCTGCTTCACCCTGAAAGGCACTCGGCTGCAGCTTCAGTCACTCCCTGTTTTGCTCCCACGTGATGCCATCCCACCTTTCTGCTCTCAAAGGAGGGGAGATGAACATGCAGGGCTGAGGTTTTTGGATGCTGTTACAGGTGGAATGTGGTGGGATGGCTAGACCCAAGATGCAGACTCAGGGAAGGTTGTCTAAGAATGTGTCTCGGGAAGCAAATCAGACAGTCTGTCCACTGTAGCAGCCACTTGCATCACTGGATATTTCTTCCAGGGCATAAAGATCCTCTCCCACCACTGGAGCAGAGCACAGAGCAAGGGGAGGGGCATTAGCAGCAGACATTAGCAACCAGACCCCAGCAACACGGTTTCATCCACGGGATCTTGCAAAGCAGAAGCGCCGGGAAGCTGTCTTCCTTTCTCCAGAGATGTAACAATTCTCAGATATCAGATGGGAGAGAAGGTTTGCAGATCACTGAGGGCAGTAGTGCCACCTCCAGAATTCTGGGCAGGATCTTCTTGCAAGGTCATTTCACCTCATGAAGGCCCAGCTCTAGTGGGACCTTGGATGGGGCAAGATGTCCTGCATTTTTCTACCCTACGCTCTCCCAGAAGAATGGGGACATTCTCAAGGGTTCTGGACTTTGTCTCTGAAGAATTTGGACTCATTCAGGCTGAGTTAGGGAAAAGGAGGCAGAAGCGATGCTTTGCAGCTGCAGAAAGGGAAAGGGTTTCAGCAATGCATTTTGCCTGCATGGGCAGGCAAGGATCACATGGCAACCCTGTTACCACCACCTAGTGACCTGTCACTCCTTCAAGCCTCCATAACTCACCTTTGGGTTGGATTTATTTCCTAATCAGCTTGGCCACACCATTAACTACTCCTCATCTCTTCATGTTATAGCAGCCCTGAGCTTTCTGAGTGCATCAGAGTCCATGTACACCTCCACGAAACATGGGGTAACTCTGTATACACCTCTGCTCCTCCACCTCTTCAAGGGTTAACAAAACCTTTTCCTTATTCAAAACAGGTCTAAGCAGAAGTTTTCCAACTATATTTTTCCAAGTACAGCTCTGCTGGCAGCACACACATCCCATTCCCTGCAGCACCAAGGCAGCTCTGCACGCAGAGCCTGCAGGAAGCCTCAAGCTGGCACTTCCCAAGCCAGCTCCATCTGTGCTAGGGAGAACTTGCAGCCTCATTCAGATGCTGTGCTCCCCCAGATTTACATCTGCAGGACCCCCTACAGGTCAGATGCACCTGCAAGAGAGGCAACCCTCTTGCCCCAAATACACCTGGGAGGTTTATGTTTGTGTCCATGTTCACTGGAAAGTCATTGAAGGGCTTCTCTATTCCTAAATATTCCTCAGAGGTCCCTTTGCCAAGCACAGGCCAGGTCTACCTTACTTAGTGAGCCGGAGCTGTTGTCAGAGTTGACACTGCTTAAGATTTACTCCATCCGGTGTGGAAGGAAAGACCAAACCCTCACATCTGAGTTAATGAAACAGGCTGAGGAGACAATAGTTCCTGGCGCTGCAAGAGCTTGCATTAGTGAGCTAGTGTTATGGAGAGCTCTGATCAATAAATATGTTGCCACGGCTTTTCGAAGCATCCATCACTTGTCAGGAAATGCATTTAGGCTAATACCTGCAGAGGGCATAAACCAGCCATAGGAATTAAAACCTGCCACATGCCAAATGGTAATGCACAATTTAATGATCACAGGATCTGATAAATAAGCAAAACTGCGAAATGAATAAATACACTCTGGCATCAACATCTGCAACTCGACCCGACCACATTGAGAGTCTCGAGATTAACCTGCAAGGTGTTTCTCTGGGCTCATCTGTTTGCAGCACATAGGCAGCAGAGACAGCAGCCCACAGCCCTTTCCCAGGAGAGCCCAAAAGACTTTCAGAACCAGCATTTCTTGCCACCAGTGTAAGTAGGAAACTATCAGGCTTTCTGTGCAGGGAAGCCTGCAACACAAGTCAGAGCAACAAGCTCTTCGCCATGGCTGTGCTGAGCAAAGCAAAAGATGGAATGACTGAAACTGCAGCAAAGAAAGTTTAGGTTGGACACCAGAAAAAAAGGAGCACTGAATCATTCCAGACTGCCAGAGGTGAGAAGTGAGGGGTATTTTAGGAAGAGACGAGATGCAAGGCAGGCTAAGAAGAGCTGGTCATGGGACCAGAGGCTCCAAAGAGCCTCTCCAACTCATCTGCCTCCACATAAGGTTCATCTTATGCTTCTCCCAGCACCACCAGCACAGTCCAAGATTCTCATTGCATTACCTGGGAGCAGGTAGAACCAGCTAGAAGGAAAGGAACTAGCCATGAGTGAGAAATAACCCCTTTAGAGAGCAGGATGTGAGAAAGACGCTGCTGAGAGTGCTGCTCCTGTCCTGCTCCAGTGCCTACCCAGGGGAGGGCTCAGAATGGGGAAGGGAGGATAAACAGCATGAAATTAAGAACGGGAAATTTTCAGGTCCGTAGCAAGAAAAAAATTTCCTGACAGGAAGATTTATGAGACTGAGGAGAAGCTTCTCCCAAGGAAAGCCTGGGACATTTGAAATGAGATTAAACAGTGAATCCAAAGATGCAGACAGGGAAAATATTTGTGCTGCAGGAGAGTTAGACTAGAGGGAGCTCAGCAAGGTACTGCCTACTGCTAATGTATTCCTGATCCACTGGTTATCTATGTGCTCTCCTACCACATTCATCATCTGACTCTCCCTGGTCCTTGAGAATGTGGAAGGTGGCCTCCATTGCCAGCATGGATCAGGGATCTTTAAATACTCCTTTCTCCCAGCTTGATGAACAGCTAAATCCCCTTGGCAGCTTCAGGTAGCTCAAGCACCGCCCTGCAATTCCCATGAGAAAGCATGGCATGTGCTGCTGATCCCCAAGAGACGGCCAGTAGAATTTCAGCAGCACTTCAGCAGCACTTCAGTCAGAGCTGTTACGTTACAAGGAGATATTGGGTCCCCAAGACAGGAAGGAAATTGACCTGTTGAACCAACTCCAGAAAAGGCCACCAAGCTGATCAGAGGGATGGAGCAGCTCTCCTTTGAGGAAAGGAGGAGACAATTGGGATTGTTCAGCCTGGAAAAGAGAAGGCTTCGGGGTGACCTAATTGCGGCCTTCCAGTACTTGAAGGGAACTTACAGGAAAGATGAGGCAAGACATGTCGTGACAGAACAAGGAGGAATGGGTTGAAATTGAAAGAGAGTAGGTTTAGATTCAGTAATAGGAAGAAATTCTTTACTGTGAGGGTGGTGAGGCACTGGAACAAGTTGCCCTGGGAAGTNATGATTATTATTTATGAGCCACTGGTTAAACACTGAAGACTGTCATGCGGTCCGGACCGTCTCTTTCACCTGCGACTCCCCATGTGAGGTTCTGTCCTGCAGCTGCCCTGGGCACAGCCTGGGGTGGATAGGGCCAGCACATTGACCAGAGATCTTTGCTGAGCACGCCTCAACTCACTGCAGACCCACTCAAGCAGCCCACACCACAGTCTCCACAGACAGCCTCTACTTTAAGCTCAGTCAGGATAGTCCAAGCCCAAGAGGCGGAGGGGCAAATTCAAGCCCACATGAGTGTAGATGCTTGAGCCAAGATCTTCATGTGGGGACAGTATAATAGCAGGGGTTCAGCAGTTCAAGCTCTCTAATGCTTGTACTGCTGCAGGTAACAGCTCACTGCTAGAGAGCTCCTGAGGTGATTGAGGGGAGCAGAAGGTCTCAGGTTTGGCTTTGCTGCCCATCAAAGTGATGAAGCTGTTCCCTGAGCAACAGTCCAGTCTGCACCCTTCATAACCCCCTGCTTGTGCACCCAAAGTCATACCATGGCACAACAAGCCTGTTCATGCAGCTGATCCATCTGAAATGAACCTGGCATGCTCCACACCCCACAAAATACTTTTTTTAGCTAGATCAGTGCCATTGCTTGGCTCCCCATGCAGTCACAAGAGCACCGGTGATGGAGGATGCAATAGAGTGTTTGACAGGAGGGCAGTACCTGAAAATCCTCTCTCAGTTTTTGATGTTGTGCCACTGCTTCCTACAGTCAGTATCCACATGGTCTTTCAGGGGATCTGTGCCTTCTCACTGCCCCTGTAGGACACTTTTAGGAGCACAAGCCCGCTTTTCCCAGAGAGCCCATAAAAACTAAGGTAGGAAAAGTTGGAAGAAATACCTCAACCCCCACTCACAACACATGTTTGAACTGGGCTCCATTAGCCAGACTCAACTGTTAGTCTTTGACCACTTGCTTGCTTTCCCTCAGGGAGCACATGCCTCGTCTTGTGAACACCCCCCACATATACTTTGAATGTCACCTCTAATTCTCACAGCAGCCTCTCCGTGATTTTATTGTATCACCAGCAGTTTGCTGTCTGATTAGCCCTCCTGCTGCAATCCCCAGGACAATCCTGTTGCAGAGTTGATCAGGCTCTCCTGCCTGATCTCCATTAGGACGCCAGTCTGCCCCATAACCATCCCTACTCAGCCTAGGAAAACAGACAGGGCAGAAGCATGCTCTGCTAAGGGGCAATGCCATCAGGGTGATAGGCCACACTCAGATTTCCAGGGGAGATTTGTCTTTTCACATCCAGCTTCACCTAAAATTTGTTTTTGACTGCTGGGAGTGTCTGCCTACCTGAGAGGTCAGGATGTTCACCCCTTTGCATCACTCTCTGATGGGTGAGCTGCAAAGACTGTAGCCCCTGTGCATGGCTCTCTGCCAATTCCCCTTCCAGACTGTTCCACCTATGTGGAATAATTTGTGAAAGCCTCTTCTGACACCATGTAATCAGGCAGTGATATGTAAGAGGGAGCTCTCATCCCTAGCTTCTGTGTCATGACAGGTGAGGAATTAGGAAAAATTATAACCCAGCACAGATTCAAATGAGAAAATTGCACCCTGTCTTTCCAGGACCCTCATCACTGCAAACAGAGGAGTGCTGCCTCCTCTCCCAGTCTCAGCTTGAAATAGCAGAAGGGAGATGGGTCTGCAAACACCTTCCCCAGCACAGCCCCAAGGCACACGTACCTTGCACAGGATAAAATCTGGGGATTGAGTTTGTACATGCTGAAAGCGTGTGGCACAGCCATCCCTGATGTGTAACAATGGGATGGGAAGGGAACAGATCCAGCTCCCCACGCAGCCTGTGGAGCACAAGATAGAAGTGGTCATTCTGCTGATGTGCCCTTCAACATGCCCCTGCCTCTAGAGGTGTGTGGTGGTGAGTGCACCCTCTCACCACACAATCCCAGCGTCCCAGCAGCGAAAGAATGAACAGATCTACAGATATTAACATTGCACACAAATGCAGAACAGATGTTCCAGCAACCACCAAAAAAAAAAAAAAACATAATTAAGAAATAGATAGAGGAATCCTGTTCCTTTTTCCATTGTTTTTCTTTTTCGTTTTTTTTTTTTCTTTTTCCCTGGAAAGTGCTGTCATAAGCCTGAAGGCCACACCAGTGGCTTCCTGCAATGTCTCAGCATGGAACGGGTGAAAGATTCAGGATGCACCAACCCCCTTTTGGGATGAGTTATCCAAAAACTGGACTTCTTTATTTGACATCTGCTGCAAGAGAAGCCAATGCAAGGAAAGGAGGAGTTCTTCTGTTTCACCATCTTGTAATAATTCAGGATAATCGAAGGGGAAAAAAACACAAAACAACCCCAAAACCCGAAGGAGCAGGGGAAGAGAGAACAACTCACAAGAAGAAAAAGAATCAGCCATTCCTAAAAACAGCAAGGTAGTGCAGCCAAACCAAACAGCAATGATTCATTGACCTGTCTTCACCCTTCATTTTTCCTATAATGAGCAAAGAAACCACAGAAATGTGGATCCGAGGTCTCTCTCCACTCCCAAGGAATGGGGAGGAGGATCTATAAGACTCCACTGCCCTTTGATGGGTGTCACTGTGGCCCAGCTCCTGTGTGCTCAGCTCAGCCCCGCCCCACCACCAGCCTCCAGATGAGCCCATCTCAGCTCATCCCAATTCATCCATCATCCTTGTTGGCCTGGGCTTGCTTTCCACCGCACTGGGGAGGTGGAAACAGGTACCGCAGCCAGGTCTCTGCTCCTGCCTTTGGTGGGGCCAGCTGGACAACAAATACGTGTACTCCCCAGCCAGCTCCACTCACAGCTCAGCCTGATGTCACTGAGGCCTGCAGGAGCCATCTCCTTGCCAGGCTTGAGCAGCATCTGTTTGGGAGCAGATGCACACCCCATTTGGATGGCCCAGCTGCGAAGCACCCTCCATCTGAAAGCCAAAGAGACAGAGCTGGAGGCCCCCAGGGAGGGAGGAGACTGAAGACCATGGCTCAGCTGGCTTTTGAACATGACAGAGCCCATAAAAACCATGGAGAGATTTGTCCTATGCAAACAGCTGCAAAAGCTCACTCTTCTTCCCCCACCCCAAAGGTTGAGGAGCCCTCATGCTCCCTGCCTGCACACTCTCACCTCCTGAGCTGCACTGCATAAAGCCTGCTGAGTTGTGCTTTGCAGAGTTGGCAGAGAAAGGTAGGGATGACTTCCCTGTGAACCCTTCTGTAACAAGGGAGAGTGGAGACCAACAGCATCTTCATCCTCACCTACCGGGCTCCAGTACAGCCTTGAATTTCCAGATGAGCTCTCTCAGCCACCATGGTGGCCACCTATTGCCTAGGGCTTTCAGGAGAGGAGTGTCCCTCAAGGCTTTAGAACGTTGCCTTCTTCATTTCACCAATGTGTGATGGAGCTGGCAAGGGCTGTCTACCACATCCCTCCACTGTAACGTGAAGAGAAAGGGTGATTCAGTCTCTCTGAGCCCATGCTCACTCCCTGATTTGCTGTGAGATTGTGGGGCTCAAAGCCCTCGTTGAAGCCATGAGTTGCTTCTCTTTTCCTCCCAGAGATGTTGATTGCTCTCCAGGGTTTACCAGTAGGTGGGCAGGTCAGAGCCAAGTCAAAGCCCAGGAGGTCCCAAGCCACACACTCAATTCAGGGACAGGACGGTCCATTTCCCAACACCATTTTATCTCAAGGGAGCCCACCAAATCCCATCAGGGGGAATCACATCAACTGGACAGCAGAGAGCTCCTCTATACAGAGGCCTGTCAGGATACAACTATTATCTGGGCATGTTATCAAGGCAGGTTTAATCTCAGCCTCCATCCTTGCTTCAAAGCATGGCAGCAGAGAGTTGGCCTTGCTACCCGTTCATTCAGCAGTCTGGGCCAGGCGTTGCTTGAGTCTCATGAGGTCTGGTCCTGCCAACTGGCTAACCATGTCCTCTGGTTTATAGCAGCACTCCAGTCACTGTGACCCTTCAGGGATGTGAAAAAAATTCTATCAGATCCAGCAGCTCAATAACACTTTCCCTTGGACTTCTGCAGACGAGCAGCAGGGACCAGAGGGAGCAGTAAGAGTTGCAGGAGAGCTGAAATGGAGTATTCCTTCCAGTTATATTTCATTTTCATGCTGTCTCTGCAGCTTCTCATTCAAGTCAGGGAGAAAAGAGACAAGTCACTGAAGACAAGCTGCTTTACAAGCCTTCCTATTCCCATTTTGTGGCCCCTGGGGGTTCTTCCTGCACTGCCCCCAAACCTCGTAGCAGACAACTTGACGTTTGCAAAGGTTGCTCACCTCCTCCATGTGGAAATGCAACTGTTTGTTCAGCCTCTCAGGGGGCTGGTTATCTTATTAGATTTGTAAGAGCATTTAACAGGTTGCTTAGCCGCATGCCCTTGACATATCTCAGGCAGCATCTTTCAAAAGTACTATCAGCATCATGCTGGGCTCAAGCTAATTATCCCCATCTCCCAGCAGGACATTTGGCTCATCCAGCACAGTACTGACCCAGCCACACTTTTGCCTCCATGGGCATATCTGTGTCTGGCTGTCTCAAAGCCTGGGCAGGCATCAGCTTAGCATTCCTGCTTCTCTCCCCTCCTCAGTTCCTTGCTGTTCCTAGATGAGGGGCCAGCAACACAACTGCTCTGGAGATCGGCATCAGTCCAGACCAAGACTTCACGTCTCCTGGCATAGAGGTTGTAATGCCTGGGAGTAGCCCGAGAAAACATCCCAGGCTTTCAAATGTGTTCTTGATGTCTCCTGGACATCCTCTCTACCTAGGACAGAAGTGACATGCCAAAGAGCTCACAATTTCCCTGTCTGGTAAGTCCCATCCCACAGGCTTCCTATGGGCTATCACAAAAGTTTTCCTTCCTCTCTTTCCTCCTTCATCTCCAACTTCATGCTTTCTAGCCTTTTCTTAACATTATCCACTGGAGTACTTGCTTATTCCTCATTAGGCCGATTTTTGGTCTGCAAAAGCCACCTTCTTGTACTTTATAGGTTCTATGAAAATCATGTCAGACCTCCTCATCCCTTCCATGCTGAGAGCCTTGTCCCCTTAGCATCTCTCCTGCACTGCACTTTTCCTGCTCAAACAGAGCAGAGTGGTCAAGTTAGGCATGATTTTCCAAGAGGACACCAAGTTCCAGGGGCCATTGGCAATCTGGTCTCCATGCTGTTTCTGCCCACAGGATCAAGGCCAGCACAGAGCCCTGGCAAGGCCCTCACAGGAGCTGGGGAAAGGGAGAATCTGGGAGACACAACAACCATGTGGGATGAGGCCAGTTGCCCCTGGAGCAGTAAGTGTCCCTGGTGCAAGCCATGAGTCACTGCATGCTTATTAGCAAGATCCAGCTTGTTGCACCTCCTGTGTAATTCATAATTGCTTAACAAAGCTGCTGATGTCAAATTAGCCAAACATCAGTAAGCAGGGAACGTGGTCATCACATTCATCCCGTTAACTGGTAGCTAATTACCTCACTGTGCCTCCCACATACTAATTGCAAGCTAACTCTTCCCTATAGCTCTACCGGTACCATTTGACCTTTAGGAAGGATCAAGGCAGCAGATGCATTTCTCCAGTGCTTTTTACACTGCTGTATCTACCCTCTGAGTTCCAACTGCAGTACTGAAGAGCTGGCCCTCCCCAGTTAACAGCACTAAGGTTTCAGAGAGCAGCTTGCTGGCACTTGTACCATGGCCCTTTTGCCTTCTCAGCTCCATCAGAGGGTTATGGAATGCTGCCAGAGCCCCTTTGGAGGATAGAGGAGCATGATGCAAAGCCAGGCTCTGGGGGCTGGTGGCAGAGCTAAGGAGCTCCAGGCTACAAGCAGCTGCCAAGCAGTCAGCGCAGGCAGCAAGAACCTCCTTGCTTCATGGGTTGCAGGTAACTGCAGTTACAGGGAAGGACAAGGCATCTAAACACCCTGCCCTGTGCTTATCACAGAATCATAGAATCATAGCGAG
>VYXB01010507.1:398157-422976 GCA_013397135.1 Pachyramphus minor
AAAAAAAAAAACATAATTAAGAAATAGATAGAGGAATCCTGTTCCTTTTTCCATTGTTTTTCTTTTTCGTTTTTTTTTTTTCTTTTTCCCTGGAAAGTGCTGTCATAAGCCTGAAGGCCACACCAGTGGCTTCCTGCAATGTCTCAGCATGGAACGGGTGAAAGATTCAGGATGCACCAACCCCCTTTTGGGATGAGTTATCCAAAAACTGGACTTCTTTATTTNACACCCTCGCAGCAGCCTGACGATATAGGGCTGGAAACGCACCACAGAGCAGAGGAATAGCTGCTTTCTGAGTCTGGGAGGTGCTGGAAGGGAAACCTCAGAGATGTTTCACCCAGCTGCACATGCTGTGTCCAACACCAAGGACAAAGCAAAGCAAACACTGCCAGAGTCGTGCAACTTGCCTCCAGGATATTCTGAAATAGAGCTCCATGCAAGGCAGCAGGGCCCCACAAGAAGGACAATGCTCCCAGCCTGATTTCTTTGCCCAAATTGCCCTCCTCACCTTGTGGTGCCCATATTTTGTCTGATGACTGATTGATGCTCCTGGGCCCCCTAATTTTGGAATGCCTGTTTTCCCATCTGGACCAAGAGTGAGGGTCTCTCCAGGGTGTGCAAATGGTGACACACTGGAAGGAAGAAGCTCTGAGAGGCAGCAGGGGAAGGACTCCTGAAAGCACCAGCGATAATGAAGTGGGCTTCTTGCCAGACTCTCCAGATGTTTAATTAATACTGTAAGACCCCTGCTCATGTGGCTGGTCCCAGTGCAAAAGGCTCCCCAGCGCAGCCTCAGCTTGCCTGTGTGATGGGATGGAGGCAGTTGGAGAGCCGCTGGGCTTGGAGCTCTTCCCACTGGCCTTTCTCCTCTTGCCTGATCTGGGTAACCAGTATCTCTGTCTGCTGGGGAGCAGTGGGACACAAACCTCAACATGCAGGCCCAAAGGGAGCTGCAGCAGAGCTGTACCCAGTCCTTGGGAGACTGCTATACCACCCCTGCTCACTGCACTTGGTCTGGTTTCCAAAGAAGTCATGAGGACCAACAGCATGTACGAAATATCCCCATAGGGCAAACCAACGCAATCTGGTCAAATCCTACCAGCCATGATGCAGCTTGCTGTGAAAACATCTTACCTTTCTGCTCCGTGTCTGCTGCCAGCATAGAAGAGTGCAGCAGTTTTGGGGGAAAACTCCTGCCATAACACAGCTGCTCATGGGGGACTTCCCAGAGTCGGAAAACGGGCTAAAATATTGCAAGCTGCAAAGTCACTAAAGACAACTGTGCTGCTGCACAAGTAAAGATTGATAACAAGAAAATTAAAAGGAGGCCCAAGACACATTTCTTCCTCATCTAGCAAACCATTTTTAATGGCTGGAGAGCCGTTTCCCTCCAAAATGACCACAGAAAGAGATCTCATGGAACTAGGTGGATACAAAAGTCCTCTTCTAACAGAAGAAAGGGGTGTCTGCCACACTCTGCTGCAGTGCAGGACCAGTAAACATTCAGAGCTGTGGACCCAGAAAGAATAGAAATAGGCCTCTCTTGAGGGAGGAGGGGCAGAAAGTGGTGAGGAATCATAGAATCACAGGACCATTTAGGCTAGAAAAGCCCTCCAAGATCATTTGACCAATCATGACCTTGTCAACTAGACCTCAGCACTAAGCGCCGCATCCAGTCATTTCTTGAACACCTCCAGGGACAGTGACTTCACCACCTCCCTGGGCAGCCTATTCCAGTGCTTGACAACCCTTTCCACGAAGAAATTCTTGAGGACAACACTGCTGACAACTTCTAGCTTAAGAACAGCTCCAGGATTCCTTCTTACTGTAGCTCAAGGAGGCCTTTGGAACCAAATAAGAGTTTCCAGACCATTTCCCTGTGTGATGCTGACACGATTTTTTTTGTGCTAGGGAGGATTTTACACAGAGCACTTGGTCCCCGAGCCCACAAAAGGAGCCAATAACACTTTGCTCTGTCCTCCAAACCAACAGTATCCAAAACCCACGTGTAAGGTGACCATCACATACATGAAGGGATGGCAAAAGTCCACCCTGTCAGTGTCTCCTTGAGAAAAGTGAATGACATCACAATGAGGATATCCATAAAAATGAGATAAAGAGCCAAAGAGATATGTCATGTGCAGGCAGCACAGGGACTGGTTAAAGATGCCCTTTCAGCGGCTCAGCACAGGCACATTTCTCCTCACAGAGAAAGACCTTTGAAAGGCCAGCTGGGTAAACCTGCAGGGCAGAAGAGGAAACGGGACAGTCTTCTCATACTGAAAGCTTGTCCAACTAAGGAACTTAAAAAGAGTACAACCTCTGGCAGGTTAAATGTAAATGCACAATAAGACAGCAAGAAAACAACGTGAAGATCAACTTGCTGTGACGGTCAAAATGAATGGTCCCTCTGTCAGACACGGAAGTAGCAGAGCCTGCAGGACCACAAGCTCACAGAATCACAGAATCACAGTATCACAGTATGGGTCAGGTTGGAAGGGATCATAGAGGGCCATCTGGTCCAACATCCCCGCTCAAGCAAGGTCCCCTAGAGTACATTGCACAGAATTGCATGAAACAATTCTGAAATATCTTCAGTGAGGGAGACTCCACACCCTCTCTGGGCAATCTGTTCCAGTGTTCCATCACCTGCACAGTAAAGAAGTTCTCCCCCATCTTCTGGTAGAACTTCCTGTGCGTCAGGTCCTGCCCGTTGTCTGATGTTGTGTTGCTCAGAAGCACCAAGCAGAGCCTGGCTCCATCCTCTGACATGCTGCCTTCAAATACTTACAGAAGCCAACGAGGTCCCCTCTCTTCTTGAGGCTGAACTTGTTCAACTCTCTCAGCCTTTCAGTTAAGAGCAATGCTCCAGTCCCTAAATCATCTTCATAGCACTCCACTGAATCCACTCCAGGAGCTTCATGTCCTTCTTGTTGCAAGGAGCCCAGAACTGGGCATAGTTGTGTCCATTCCAGATGTGACCTCACTAGGGCTCAGTAGAAGGGCAGGACCCACTCCCTCAACCTGCTGGTACTGTTTTTCCTAATGGACTCCAGGACACCATAGGCCTTCCAGGCCACAAGGGTACACTGCTGGCTCAGGGACAGCTTGTTTTCCATCAGGATTCCCAGGTCCTTATCCTTCTGCTTTCCAGCTGGTTAGCTCCCAGCTTGTGCTGGTGCATGGGGTGATTCCTCCTCAGGTGCTGGAGTTAGTCAGTCGAGGGCAAGCCCCCAGCAGGACAAAGCAGAGGACCACTGTTACTCAAACGCACTGCAAGCAGGTTTGGAAAGGTTCCCATCCGGCAATTTTTCTTATGGCTCACCTCAAAACAAACCTGAAGGTGAGCAGCAAAGTGACCCCTAAAGGAATTGGGATGGTGGCAGAAGAGCAGGGAGGATTTCTCCCTGTTAGAAATGGACAAACAGGCCAGAATCCATGTCAGTTTCTCAGCAGGATGGCACAGCACTGAAAGCAGGGAGCACAGGGACCTGCACTGCTCAGAGTGTTCATGAATGAATTAGGGAAGGAGATAGACAGTGAGGTGACAACTTCTGCCACCACCATGTGTGTAGGGTGACCTGATTTTTAAAAGTTGCCAAGAGATCTGACAAAACTGCTTATGAATGAAATGACAAATGAGATATGGGGTTGAGGAACAGAGTGGCAATAAACTGTTTGGGGCACTGCCTGGATCGTGGGCTGGGTGCTGCTGTTCCACATAACAGGGAGAAGCACAGGAGTGGTACCTGTTGTCAGGAAATAATAGGACTATCAGGAAATAATAGAAAAACACCAATATCACAGTGACACAATGTAAATCTGTATCCAGGGTCCGTGTGTGTGCTTCTGCTCTCCCAGATTTCCAATCGGAGACAATCCAAGGTCTGGGAAAGCTTCTGCATCATGAGGAATTGATTCAGGTGGGACACGGCTGCCTGGAAAAGAGATTGTGTACAGCCATGGAGAATAATAGTCTGTAAAGGCATGGAGAAAGTACAGAGAAAATAAATATATTCTTCACTGTCTCAATACAAGGAGAGGGCAGTGGGTGAACTTGTCATCCTCCAGCAATCCTGGTGTTTAGGAGAGGGAGCAGGTTTTTCTGGGCATTTCCTAGGCATGGGCTCCACTACTTGGACGAGCTCAGGTTGTGAGTTTGGGTGTCTGGTCCAACTTTGGCTGTGATGTGTTCAAGATGAGGCTGGGTTGTTCAACAGTGCCTCTCCTTCTTTGAAAGAATAAGTGTATCCTTAAGGCCAGTGGGATGCAGGAGGAGATAGTATCAGGACCAATAACTCCAGGCAGTCATCTCCCTGCCTTCAAAAGAAAGGGGGTGTCTGATCTCCCCAGGGCTCATGGTCTTCCTGCTCACCCTAGGGCAGGCAGAGTGATAACAGGCTGAAAACCCAATATCCATCCCCTCCTCTTCAGGAATTTCACTCCACACATCCCATCAGCCTGCACAAATACCTTGCTGGCTCTATCCCAGCTGATTTGGGTGTCCTCTCACTCCCAGCATCATCCTGTACATCACCCAACACGCTGTAGGTGAGACGTGCTGCAGGCACCTGGCAAGTGCCCCCATCCTTCATCTCCTGTTGGTGAGGTAGTCAAGGCTTCAGATGCTGGAGGTGACAAGGTCCTGGTGACAAGCTGGAGCAAGTCTCACTAGCCCAAACACTCAATTAAAATGAATAGTGCACCTACTCTCACTTACAATGCTGGGCAGCTCACAGCAAATATGGTTGGTCATGTCTGCGATGAAACTCATGCCAGTTTTGCCTGGACAGTAATGTCTGGATCAATGGAATTTGTGGAAGAAATTAAATGCAGTAGAGGTAGCTTCCATGTGCCTGCCTGTTACAAATACACACCACAAATGCTGGGGTTTAAGCTTACATTCCTTAAATCAGCTTCTAAATAAGCTATTATTTCAGCACAGCCAAGCAGTCAGATGAGATTCTTGCTTTTGTATTTTGATGATTAAAGAGGATCTGACACATTTGATGCTTCTGATCTAGACCAGAGCTTTCTTCTGCACCTAATCAGCTACAGTCCCTGTACCTCAGCCCTAACGTGGAGCAGTGAGAGGCTTGAGTTATCAACTAGGGAGTCCAAAACCTTTTCTGAGAAGTGGCCATCATCCTCACAGAGCAGCTTGGGCCTCATCAGGACATCTGTGGTGCTGGAGGCATGGAGATGAAGTACTGTTTGTAGTGTGGCCAGGCATGGCATTCATGCACTTTCCAGGGCAGCACATCCCTCTCAAATTAGGATTCTCTCCCAGACTGGGTGTTAAACCTGGTGCTAGAAAAGCAGCAGACACCCCTGATACGCTGTTTCTCAAAGAAGCAGGATGCTCCTGATTGTCACTATGTTGGGCCCAGGATGAGGCATTTCTGGAGTCTATCTGCCCTCTTTTCAAGGGCAGGGAGCACAGAGGAGACAGCACTGAGAAGCTGTTCTGTCCACCAGGCATCTCTCCATGTGCTGCAGCTCCTGGTCTCGCTGAGCCCCATTGCCAATCTTCTGATGAGGTTCTGTACTGTGCATTGCTGAGCTTCTTCCCTAGTCTCAGCTGGAATATCCTGTGAGGAGATACCAGCATCTGTTATGATCTGTAGAGCAATCACCTGTCTTTGGGAAAGCAGTGACAAATTGCAGCTCTGACGAACCAACTTTCTACATTACTCGAGCTCCAGCTTTCTCAGCTTGTTTACTGGGAGTCTAAGTCCAACTTTGACACAGACCAGAGATCACAGCTGGCAGAATCAGACCCTGACAGCAGACCAAGTCCATGCAGGGTGTGCAGGATGTTTCATGTGAACACAAGCTGTTAGTCCCATGCTTCAAGGTCATTGGCAGGGCACATAGTTTCTCACCATTTCCTTTGGAGTTGAAATGCAAGAAGGGTAAAGACATGTGACAACAGCCCAGCTGCTGCAGAAAAGCATCCTCCAAACTAGTCCCTGCACACAGGTACTGCAGGAGGCTGAAATGTACCTGCCAACATTGACAGAAAGGCTCAGGTTGAGCAGGGCTGTGGGAGTCCCATTGGGAAATACTTTTCCCCAGGAAGTCCATGAGATGAGATGCAATGGTCCATCCTGGGTCTCTTTGAGTGACAACCATGGAGGGTGCTAGAAAAGCACCATTGAATCACAAGCTGAGCCAAAGGCACATGGGTAAGGCTGCAGCAAAACTGGAGCAGCCCCATTTTCAAGTGGACATAACAGCAAGGAGGAAGGAGAATTATTCCCAGAGCCACTTCATAGCAGACAGTCTGTAAATCCATCTGTTACTAATGACATTAATAGCAGAGTGTCACAAAAAGGGGAATGCCCCTTTCCCTAAACTTTGGGGATCAGGAACTGCAGACAAGTACCTCTCCCCTTCGGAGTGACTGCTGCTTCACTCCAGACACACAGTGCTGGAAGCAATAGCAGGATCCAGTCCTGCAACCCATTTAATATGAAACAGAAACATCTGTTTCTTTGATTAAAAAAAAATCAAGAACAACAAACAAACAAACAAGCCTCAGACAGCAGCCTGAGTGGCTTCTTGAAGATTTGGAATTCTTTCCTCTTTTAACAAAAGGTAATTTCAGGCTGATGAAAAGGCAGTAATGTGACACACTGACTACACAAGTTGTCTACACAGAGGGAATGCAGTTGATGCCCAGGAAGGTGGGTGCTTCTCCAAGCCTTCCCCACCTATTGATACCACATCATTGCCCTGGGCCTCAGTTTTCCCCTGTAAAAAAGGATGCTGTTTCTGGAAAAGCAAGGAGGTGGCTTGGCAGCCACTTCTCCGTGTCCCTGCAGCTCTCTGAGGACATTTCACAAGGCAAGGTTTCCTTCTTGGCACTTTCTTAGCTTCAGGAAAAGCCACCAGCCTCACCCCTTGGCAGGGAGATTTCTCCCTTATGCTTCCCTTTAAGTCAGGCAGCCAATTTCAGCAGAGACTCTGATCCTTAGGAGTCAGAGTGTAGTCCACCTATTCACTCCACTGTGCAGAGTTGGCAACAAACCTCCACGCCAGAGGCCACTGTCCCCATGTCCCTGTCCCGCTCCCAAGAGACACCCACTCTCTGCTACCAAAACTGAACATCAGAAACACTGCAGCTTGTTTTCATGTCCTTGGGTTGGTTTGTTTTTCCACGGGATATTTTTATTCTTGCCCTTATCCCAGTCATACTGGGGATTTAAAGTTTCAGCCAAAGCAATAAGAAGCAAAGAGCAAAGAAAGTGAATTGGGATCCAGAGCATTTCAATAAATTAAAAGGGAAAAAAAACCCTAAAGGATAAAAAAAAAAAAAAANCCAGCACGGAGGAAGCAAAGCAATCAGAGCAAAAGCTGTCAGCTTTGCCAGTTCCCGTTTGTTTGCAGATCAAATTCACTGCCTCTCTCGTCCAAAAGTAACAATTCCTAAGTCTCCCTCACGCTCCCAAGGGAGGTGGTTTCTATCTTGGAAACAAATCTATTTTGACACTCCTGATGTTGTTTTACCCAAATTGCCCTCTGTCAAGCTGCCTCTGGCGTTTCCCATTTGCACCACACCATGTTCCTGGTTCAAGCCTGGAGCCAAGGTGAACTCAGGCATTGCTGGCATCAGTGTGGGCTTGCACTCTCCCAGCCAGTGGTTCCTCCAAGGCTCTCTGCCACCAGGTCCCTCTCCAACCCATCCCTCTGGCCTTTGGGAAAATCAGGCCCAAAGCAAAGCTTATTTGACAAACGAGCCCTGGATTGTGTGCAGGGAAGGGTCTTGGTGCCGACTTCCAGCAGGCAATATCTGCTCAAATGTCCTTTCCCTGCAGCACCCTGAAGCTTCAAGTCTCCAGGAAAAACTTACTCTTCCCTGTTGGGGTTTGACAGTTAGACAAGGAAAAGAAATCAAAAAGCTTTACAAGCAAAAGGATGGAAAAAGTCCCTACAATCCACTCTGGCTGCAAACACCCTCATGGCAGCTTCACAGTCAAGTATCTGACTAATTGTTACAGGCATCCAGGTGGGAATTTCAGATGGCCCTGCCCTATCTGTGTACCTCAAATTGCTGAACTCCACCCTAAAGGAGGCAAGTCTCGAAGCATCCCTGCTGCAGCAGTGACCACCCTGTGCAGAGACAAGAGGTTTGTAAGTCAAGAGTGGGAATGGTCACGTAGAATGGTCCTCTGTATGTAGTGAAGATATTTAAGAGATGCATTTCGTGTACTAGAGGTGTCAATGGTACTGAATTATGCATGTTCTGACAGTTCGGGTAGGATCATGGCTGTCCAGATTGTAAGAACTGAGCAAGATAACATTTGGCAGAGTCTTCTGGCCCAGCTGAAGACACAACAGCAAGAACCCTTGTGATGGAGACTCCCATCACCACCAAATACTGCCCAGTTATCCTGTCCAGGGGATTGATTTCCCCATGCAACGCTTATCCTATGCCATTCCAAGTAAATTAATTTGTTGGTTGTTTTTTACCTTTAGCACTGAGTGACTGCAATGCTTGAGATACACACCAACAGAGATTTTTCTCCTGCACACACCCCTCTGGATGGCTGCCTTTTGCAGGTGCTGAACTCATATCCCAGAGCCTTTCAGAGGAATTAGGATTCTGCTGAACTGTTGCAGACCCAGCCTTGTTAACCCATTGCCCAACCTGGTCTTCACTGTGACTCCAAAGCAATGGGATTTTGATCCAGCCTTTCTAGGAACCATTTGCATATGATCTGGTTTCACAACTGTCCTGCAACGGTGTGGATCACCCCCTCCATCTCCTAAAGTCTTTGTAGAAATGCGCTCAGCACCATCAAGACTGAGGCAGAGACCATAATGAGGGGAAAACTAAATCATGAAACAGTTTTTAATTATCAGCATCCCAATTAGCTGACAGTGGTGGCAGCCAGTCACTGGGGGAGGAGGACCAGCATTCCTGCAACACTGGTGCCTTGGCAGGCATGGAGCTCATCTTCACCCTGCCTGGACCCACCCCTCTGCCCACTGCTGAGGGCTGACATGGGGACACACACGGGGACACTTTTCCCTCCTTTTCCTGGTTCTGAGACAGCATTTCACTGCAGCAATCACTGGACTGGAGTTGTGGAGAACTGTGCTGCCTTGTCTGCTTGAGAGCTGTACTCTCCTGGTGAGTTCCTAGCAGCTAAGGGATAAGGAGGAAGTGGAGAAGTCAGTTTAATATCATTTTCCTTATTATTATCTCTAAGCTTCTCCCCGGCAATTTGCTCAAACTTCTGTAGAACTCCTTGCCAAACAAGCCCCTGCCCAAATAGGCCTTCATGTCTGCAGGACTCTATTTATAACCAAGATCCCATTTAGCAGATAAGCCAAGGGAATTCAAGCAGGATTTAAGCTGAGCAGTTATCTGTGACCAGCGGCCACAGTGTGCGTAATGTTAGATTTACTGGGGATGTGAAAGGCGGAGGGACAGGAGAGCAAACAGCCTCCGGAGCAGCCAGCCAGAACCCCGAGGGATGCAATCACTGCTGGCACAGACACTGCTTGCAGAAACTTCACGTGAAGCCAAAAACAGTGAGCAAACCCCTTTCCCCAGGATCTGGGGAGCCTCCTACACACCCCAGTATCCTGCAAGTATCAGCATCACTTCTCCTCTCCTCCTTCATGTTCACACCACCTTCCTTCCCAGGCATGTATTTCTGGCAAGGGTTTCACTTGTCTTCCCAGATAGATATTACAGTCTAAGATGATGCACTTAACAGGGTTGTGAAATCTGCCATAAAGTTTACTGCCCTACATCAATATAATGCCCTGCAAAGTTAATACGGAGGTACCTATTTTATAACAAGAACAAATAAAAACATATCCCATTAGCCCCCAGCATCACGAGTTGCATTCCTGATGGCCAGATGCTGCAATGAAATGGGTGGAGAATATTAATGTACAAATATGTATAGAGCTATGCACACGTAAATACACACACATATATACCTGTTTAAAAATTAGAAACTATTGGATTTGCTCAGATGTTCTGCAGAGTTCGGAGGGCTTCAGGAGAGATTGGCTGCAGATCCAGAGACATTTCTCTGCTATTACACCATGTCAGTTTTTCATCATCTCAGAGGCCCTTGTCATAGAAAAATGGATAACTTCAGATGGATCCAAGGTCACAGTTCAACACCTGGACGTAAATGTGGCAAGGAGTAAAAAGCAAAGAGGAACCAGTTACTTCCCATGTAAAGCAGTGACACTGGGAGCATTCAGGATGCTGAACTTGAGAAATTTGAGAAACCTCTGGCCTCTCTAGGGAAGTAGGGGGCTCCTAGAAATAAAAATTCCCTCAATATCTGTGGGTATTTCCACATTGAAGAGCAGTGAGGTGGAGCACTGTGCCCCTCAGCTATTCTGTTCTGACAGCCATGGGGGTGCAGCTGGGAGGCTGAGCATCCCTGGGAAGAAATGGAGCTGCTGGCTGCAAACCTGGCAATGCCAAGCTCAACCCAGCCCTTCATCAACACCAGCCAGGCTCCAGCCCAACATAACCAGCCTGCATACCCTCAGCTACCCTCTTCCCCTCTTCTGGCTGTCCTATCCAAAGATTCTGGGAGAAACATTCCTGATTTCTCCACTTCCAGCCCCAGCATGCCCCTCTGGTTCAGCTTGGTTGCAGTTCTTGGGAGAACTAATGAGTTTTTCCAGGATCTGTCCCAGTGCCTTCCCCAGAGGCCAACAGGGGGAGAACTATGGCACTGTGGATTAGGGCACTCCAGCTTCCCAGTCCACCCAAGTTTCTCTCTGCTCAAGTATGCCCACAGCATCATCCCCATCCATCTCCCAAGCAGCAAGTGCATCCCAAAGCTGGCAGAGGAGGTGTTGACTAAATCCTTCTCTCTGTTCCTTCTTGCCTCTTCCTCAGGCCCTCGCCATCTCCATCCATGTTCCCAGGTGCCAGGTCAACAGGTGGGATGCAGCAAGCCCAGCCTTCTGAGTACCACCAGTGTCCTGCAGGATTGCATCGAAGTCCTGGAGAGCAACAACTGAGCTGAAGTTCAAGTCCCCGTTGCCTGGGGAAGGCAACCTCAGGTGAGGGCAAGCCAAAACCCCCTGAACAGGAAGATATCTGCCATTGCCTTCCTTTCTGGTGTCCCACATGCCCCATGTCTTTAATACCCCTGCTGTCTCACTCCAGACACCATCCCTTCAGAACAGGTATTATTATGGATCTTATATTTTTTAGTCCTATTGTCAAGTGCTCAAAGCTGTAAAATAAAAGATATTAAATACAGTCGAAGAGTGGTAAAACTGTGTCAACTAGGCTTGCAGGGGTGAAAAGAGGTTTTGCTTGTGTTCCCTTCATATGAAAGTCTACACATGGCATGGCCTGGAGAGCACAAAAAGGAGAACAAGACCAAAATAATGCCAGCCCTGCCTGCGTCCAGTGTGGCAAATATGAAAAAAAGGTTTTATGATGGCATGAACCTTCACTGAAAGCCTGAGAGATGGATAACATCAACCTGCAGCTGACATTAAAAGCCTCCGATAAGAAAAGGCCGTGAGGAATTAGTTATACATCACCACCACCTGCTGGGTACCACGGGAAGGATCCTCAGCTGCTGCCAACTCACCAGGAAAACCCACCCCAAAAAGTCTGAGGGACCCCTTGAAAAGCAGCTGCCTGTCTCTCTGTCAGGTATCTCAATGCAAGAAGAGCGATCTCCTGTCGACATCCTGCGAGCACCAAGAGTTCAGAAGTGTGTGTGAAGCCAATCTTTTTTGTTAATGCATGAATCCCAGCAAAATAACAGGCAGCTGGTGGAGGATGGGATTAATAAAGAGTTAAAGAATGGTGAAATAATTAGGGTCCTGCTCGTGGGGCATATGGAGAATGGGGCTTGTCAGAGCAGCTTGCTCTAATTTTTCATGGAGATTACGAATTTCAGTGGAGAGAGATAATAGCGTTGCTGTAACGTACTTAGGCTCTTGTAAGCCATTTGATCTGCCCCTGCCTGACACTCTGATTAATAAACCAGAGCGATAGCAAATCGACATGCCACACGAGATGTGCAGGAAAGCAGAAAATGAGGACATCCAAATGGGATTAAAGAAGGGGAACAACCTCCCAGAGAGGGTTTCCTGGGGCATCCCAAACTCCCATCCATCACATGTGCACATGGGATGGAGGCAAGAAGATGTAACCCTCCTGGCAGTGGGGATGGTGTGGGCTGCACTGAGCATGTGAGCACCCTGGTTGGGGGCAGCAGCTCTGCAGCATATCTGGATGCAGCCCCATGGGATGTCAAGCTCAGTCCTTGGGTTGTTGGAGCTGCAAAGGTTATTGCAACCCTGGGTGTAAGGAAAGATCATGCAAGAGCAGAGGCAGACTGTGTTACTCCAGCCCCAGTGAGTGTGCACTGCCAGGACCCGGGGCTGGGGGACGTGCAGACGTGAGACCCCCACAGGAAGAGCACAGCGGATCACACCCAGCAGCTCTCTATCCCCACTGTCCCTTCACAAATCCAGATCCTCCTGCCTCCCAGGATTTCAAGCAGTAATTAGAAGCAGCTGCTATTGAAAGTTTACACTAAGGCCTCAGTGGTGGGCTGCCCTCCTTCCTCGAGAAGTTACACAAAGTGTGATAAAGGCATGAGAGATGCTAAGGGACTGATAATGAGGAGCTGGGGAGTGCTGTGCTGGAGATCTGGGCTGCCCCACCTCACCTTCCGTGCTGCCTTGCAAGGACCACAACAGAGCTGCACCCACCAGCTTGGTCACCAGCCCCCAGGTCCTGGCATCAAATTTCCCAAGCCACCTCAAACATCCTCCCCAGACTGCTGGAGAAATCCCAAAATCAAGCTCTCTCCCTCCACAGCTCTCACGGCCCCTCTGCTCCTGCCCTGGAAAGGGCTAGGCACTTTAGACAGAAATGCTTTTTCATCCAGAAAATGCCAGTTCATCAAAACACTTCCTAAGAAAAGGTCACTTCAGAGAAATTTCTCTTTCCAAAAACGTTCTGGGGGAAAAAAAAAAAAAATAAAAAAAAAAAGAAGGGCATGCAGTGTTTTGGTTATCCTGTTTCCACAAGTTTAAATGAAAAATAAATCTTTTCTCCCCCACCCCGCCCAGGTGCCAAATGACTTCATTTGGAAACACGAGATCATTATCTTCCTTAAAAAAAAAAAATCTAATAGAAAAGGGTGAAATCAAAAGAAAATCTCTGGGAAAACTTAAAGTGAAACATTCTGCTGAGTCCAACACAGCAAGTGGGAGCTGGGCTGCACCCTGTCAGGTTCCCTGGGCTGGCTTTCATCCCAGTTTGGGGCAGGACAGGATTCCCAAGTCTTGACAAGAATCCCAGGACAGTGGAGCTGGTTCCCATGCCCCAAAGCACAGGCTTTGCAAGACATGGTGTCACAGCCAAACATCTTACAGCCCATGAGCTTGTCAGGGGCAGAGATCCCACAACTTGCCACATGTCAGAGCAGCAGTGCTTCACAGGCTGAAGGTGGTGACAGGGCAGAGGGACCACGGAGGGAACAGGCCTCAATGAGATGCAGAACAGCCCAGATACTGGAGTGGGAAGCAGGGGGCTGCTGTTTCTCTTACAGCCTTGCCACACATGCTTGCAGTGTCCCGACATCATCCCCAGCCTTCAGCTGTTACAGTTTAGGCTGCATGGGGAGCGGGAATGCCAGTAATCAGGCATCCAGAAGGGAATCCAGGCTCGGTTCAATATTGAAAGAAGAAGGGCTTTGAAAGGAGTGCACTCATTTCCCTGTTTCGTCCTTTGCCAAGAAAACCGGGGGGATGGAGGAAAGGGCGAAGGGGTGGGGGGAACAGTGGAAAAAATGTTTTGGCTTGGCCCTCTCTTCCTTTTATCTCGTGGGCAGCCTGCCGAGACAGGGTCTTCCCCCCACTGAGCCCGCTGGCAGATCAAATGGAAGGAGAGAAGAGTTATAACCCCCCTCACTGAGGCCCCCTCCCCTCAAAGAAAAGGAAAGGAGGAAAGAGCAAATGGTCCTGTGATGCCAACAGTTCCTACCCCAGCTGGATGGGAAACATCATGAAAAGTCAGCTTCTCAGCATCCATGGGGAGTGAGGAGATATTCTCCTCAACCAGCAAAGGGAAGCTCAGATGTGCTTGGAGGGTAGGCTGTGTCCCCATAGCGGGGACAGCACTATTCCATGGCCTTGAACCAAGGGGGAAGGCCCCAGCAAGCATCTCCCCAGGGTCCAGCTGTGCCTGTTCCTCCATTGTGCCAGACCTTTCAGAGCCAGCTTCCAGCAAATAGCTTAATTAAATGCCTTTATTCCAAGGACTCCCTCTGTGTGTTTGTGTATTTCTGGCTTAGCAGTTAATACAGTAACAGGCTTTATTGCAACTAAATTGATTTCTTCACCTTTTTTTTTCCTTCCTTCTGTATGCTTTTTTCCCCTCTTCCCACCCACCAGCGTTCTCTGTCATCACAGGGCTTCCCATGCAGATCCTCACCTTCACTGCCAGATGGTGCTGATAAGCGTGTGAAGGGGAGGTGATCACAGAAAGAACCTATCCAGAGAGATCTGAAGGACTAATGATGTTGAAGGCATTCTTTTTTCAGGGTGGGCAGGTAATTAAATTGGCTGCATTATTATATGGGGGAGAGAAGAGATCTCTGCCGTGAAGTGGGTGATTGCCTTGACAGGCACCAGTGGAACAGGTGGGGCGGGGGAAATCTGCAGCCATCCCCAGTCTAAGGACACCACATTTCCCAAGACACTGAGGCCACAGATCCCTAGACAGAAACCTCAGCTCCAGCCCCAGCTGCAGACCCCTAAGCTTGGCAAGGTCTGTGCAATCCCACCACCTTCTTCTTTCCATTGAAATTCAACTCTCCTACACTATAATTAAATTGTTACCAGCCTGTAGTGTGTTGGCCCTGTGCTTAACTTGAAGGCTATGACTGCAACATATCCATGTGGAATTAAGATCAAGGAATTACAGACTTTGCTAACCCATTGTCCAGTATCTCCAGACCACTCCACAAGCTCATGGTGTTCACAGCTTCTTGCTGAGGTTAATTAAAAATTTAGCTAAGTTGGTAAATGCAGTGATTACTCAAGCTGGGGCCTGGACACTACTCTGGGCATCTCAGGATGGGCACACTCCTTGCTGCACTTTCCTTCCTTTTCCTTTTCCTTTTCCTTTTCCTTTTCCTTTTCCTTTTCCTTTTCCTTTTCCTTTTCCTTTTCCTTTTCCTTTTCCTTTTCCTTTTCCTTTTCCTTTTCCTTTTCCTTTTCCTTTTCCTTTTCCTTCCTTCTTTACAGCTTACCTGCCTGCTCCTTCCCGCTTTCCCTCCTTCACTCTGTTCTCCCTTTCCTCCCCTTCTCCCCTTTCCTTCCCTCCCTCTTGCCTTGTGCCCCTTGTCCTTGCATAGCTGGCAGGGCTGCCCTCTCCCCTTTCCCTCCATGGGCAGTGGGAGCTGAAGCCATAATTAAACTTGGCTGGGAGGAACGTGAATCAAAAGGCTGTTAAAAAAGAAAAGAAACAAGGGTACCTGTGGGATTACGTGAGCCAGAAAAATGCAAAGCCGGCTTCCAGCCGCCCATAAAATAGATGCAGTCTCCTTTCCCATTGGCAGGGTTTGGTTGAACACAAAAGGCTAGGAAGAGGATTTTTATGGGAGTTATTTATAGCCTGGATGAATAGTAGTGTGTCTGCCAGTGTGTTTCTGCCTCTCAGTGTGTGCTGAGGGTGCCAGCCTCGCCGGGTGACACCACATTGGGGTAGCACCTGCAAACCTGGATGTAGCCTTGAGACCTAGGCAGACCTTCCTGCAGGGGTGGGGGTGACAGCAAAAGAGGAGAAATCAAGACAGGAAAAGATGAGAGGGAGCAGCTGAGAGAAGCTGCTGTTTGCCCCCCAGCAGCTTGTCCTTGGCCAATGTCACCATGTACTTGTGTGGGGACAAGCAATGGGGTCCAGCGCAAGAGCTGCCACTCCAGGACCATCCATGGGATATCCATTATTCCCCCCTTCCTAACATCTTCACTTCTAATCTGGCTGCTTTTTGTCTGTTCTGGTTTGATAGAGATATCTGAGAAGCCTTCCCCCCCATTTGCACCAGGAGCCAGCACAAAGATTCATCTCATTGTGAATGAGATCAGTTTAAAATCATCCCCAAACTCCACGCAAAGCTCAGAAGTTGGCACTTCAAGAAGAATATTCATTAAATACAGGGGGGGGGGGGGAAAAAGAAAAGGCAGAGAGGAGGGGGAAGAAAAAAAAAGATTACCTTGCTGAATTAATCAGGCTTCACTGTAATGTTCAGCCTCAGATTTTATTTCCTGTAATAAGCCCATTAATACGGGTGTCTATAGCAGGGGGCTTTTAGCAGCAGGCACCATTAGTGTAACGAGGAAGGGCTAATAGAATTTTATTGGAATTTTTACTCCAACATCACAGCCTTTTAAAACAGCTGTCTCAATAGGCATTATTATTCTGATTAACATTTAGACAGCACAAATCATAGTGATGCCCTTGGTGTCCCGCAGGTTTTATCATAATCATTCCAAGTTCTTGATGTGTCGGCTAGTCCTTTTGGGGGTGGGGGTGAAATTTTAGACCCCAGCAGAGGCTGGGGATCATTTCTCCTGTGCCAATGTATCAGCTACTTCTAAGGCGACCTGTTGGACTGTGATGGAACAGGGTCCTGCTTTTACCAAAGAGCTGTGGAAGCAGCTGGAACCAGAACAGACGATTTTTGAGGATCTCTGATCCCAGGGGAAATTGAAAGTGGGATGGGAAGGGTTAAAAAGCAAGCTGGCATCCTGGGGAACCATCCTGGCTTTGCACCCTCTCTATTTCCTGCCCATGTGGGAATTAAACATTTCATTTTTAAAATTAAAATAATTTGGGGGGGGGGGGTATTGTGTTAATTAAATACTGAGCCAGCAGATTGGGGGCACACGGTTTCCTGCACAGCATTGTTTTGAGGCTGGGGAACATTTTCCTCATATCTGCAAGAGCTGTGCTGGATGGGAGGTAGCCAGGTCTGAGCTGGAGGCGCCCTAAAAGTGTCTCACTGCAGGTGTCCCAAGGATCCTCTTAAAGCCCAGAGGCATCCTGGCCAGCTGATGGGGCCAGATCTCTGTGTAACTGATCCTATTTGAGCCATGAGGAACCAGAGGCATGAGGAGGGACAGCAATTTGCCCCCAGGGCAGCCCAGGAGTCTTGTCTCCCCTCCCAAGCAAGTAGCCGTGAGAGAGTGGAGGAGCTGCCACAAGCTACAGACAAATGCGAGCAAAATAAAGGAGGTATTAAACACCAAAAGCAAACAGGCTGCAGATGGACTTTTGGCTTTCATTTGTCAAGTTTTGTTTCATGGGGGTAATTTATGAGGACATTTTGTTGTGGTCAGGCATGTCAGTGTGCGTGGGGAGCAGCAGCTGGTTCATCCCTGCTCCAGCCATCCCCTGCAGGACTTGAACCACCCTGGGGAGACTGAAGCAGGTGGTTTGGCTTGGAGCCGGGCAGGAGAGCCCAAGGGCACTGGCAAGGCTGGAGACCTACTAATTACTTTCTTATTAGCATCTAATTAGTATCTCTCCACTTCCACCCCTCTCCCAAGGGCTCTGCCTCTGCCAGGAGTCACCTCATGCCCGGGTGAACCCCAGGGGATGATTTTCCACCCCACATCCACGCTGGTGTTGCAATGTCTCCCCACTCCCAGAGCTTTGTAGCAGACTCCTCAGTATTGCTGATGATAATCAGCAAAATATTTACAGATTCCTTCTCTGGAACATCAGAATGAAGGGGGATCCTTCCTTTGGGGCACGCACAGATGTTTGTGAGCTTTCACAGCTGGCTCTAGCAGCAGGGTGTGCTAGGCACAGCCAGGGTGCCCAATTTCAGCCATGCCAGATCCTGGGTGCTGCAAGGGCTCCTCCCGTCTTCCAGCATATCCACTGCAGGTGGATAACCTCCTTTCGTGATCAAGCATTTTGGCTGACCCTAGCTCAGACCAGTCCCCTGCCCTCCCATCCATACCTGCTCCTCTCCCTCCCCAGTTAGCTGTGTTTGGGTTCAATTCAGTGGGAATCTGGACCCTGCTGTGGTTTCTCTTGCTCTAAACAAGAGGCTATTGACTCCAGGATGGGATTCCAGGATGGGAGAGAGTCTCAAACAACATGCAATGCCAGGTCCCCATTGGCAAGACTTGAGCCCCAAGATACCTCCCCAACCCTAGGCAAGCAGGAAATTTGGAGGGAACTGGGGGAAGCCACTGCTTAGTGATCACATGGATGCTGCAGTGTGACGGTATTTAATTACCTGCATGTATCAGATTATTAACAAATTAAATTCCACCCTTGGGGCTGCTGTCCTAAAGTCCATGCAGAGCTTGGCAGGCAGCATCCAGACGTACCATCGTGTCCACCTGGGACCAGCAGCCCTCCCACAACACATGGTCCCCAAGGGCTCTGAAAATGCATTGCAGGAAGTAGTCAGTGACCATCAGTAGAGGAAAAAAGACCAGATGTCTGGGACACGAGCAAGACACCTCCAAAATTGTTTCCTACTGGTCTCAACCCTTTGGAATGTCCTTGCCAAGACAGCTGCCGAGCCCAGGACAGACACACCACATGGCCCAGGACAAGGTGGGTGCTGTTTGCTGGCCCAGTTGCGCCCATGCTCCTGCATGTCCAGCTAAGACAAGACTTAGAAGGGGTCTGGGTTTCGCTTTTCATTCTCCTGGCACAGCAGACCTCCCCACTGCACGAAGCTCTCTGCTGCAGGGCACCAGTTCAGCATCTGCTTAAAATTTTTAATTGTTTTTATTATAAGGACCTGGTGGTGTCCTTTAGATAGAAATGGGAGGGTTTGGGACTTCTCTCCCTCTCTGTTTCCCATCTTCCCCTTCCTCGCTTTTCTCTCCCTTCCTCCATTTCTTCCTTGCTTTAATCCTTCCTCTCTTCCTCCCTTTCCTTCTCTTCTTCCTGCCTAAAAATTTACTGATTTCTTCCTTAATGCATTGACAAAACCCCCACTCAGTCTCAAGCAGCAACAGGCAAGGAGAAACTCAACGGTAAGGGCAAAAACAACAGTAAAACTGGAATGAAATGACAGCCATAAACCTGGTACCAGGAGGAACAGTAAAACTGCACTTTGGCAGGAGCCAGCAGGCCTGGACTCGTAACTTTTTTTTCTGATTAAAACACTCTGGTCACAGATTAACTTCCTTTGCTCAATATTTATTGTCTCACCTGCACTGGAAAGCAGGGAGGAGAGGAAGAGGGGTAGCCAGGACTGGGGACTCGGGATTTGCAGCATGTCTGCAGCTTTGCAGCCTTTGGCAGCTGCCAAGGATACGGACATGTAACCAAAGGTGATGAACACGTCTCCAGCAGTTGCCTCTACCATTAAGTGCTCATTCCAAATGGTGCCTATGCACCAGGGCAGCATCCCAGACCAGCATCCCAGGACTCAACCGTGTCTGCAGAAGGATTCACTGTCAGAGCTGCAGGTGCTCTGGGTCTCTGTGCAGGACAGGAATGATGATGGAGACAGCCACTGCTACAACCTGTGCAAGCACACTGGCTTGTCTCAGTTGAGACAAAACCCCAGGAGCTTTGGGGAAGCCGTGTCCCTTGGCAGATTGACCCATTTCTTTCAGTGTCATCAGAAAATGGAATCGAAATGAGAATAAATTCCTGGCCATCCCCTCTCAGGCATCTCTACATCTCCCCATCCGCCACTGGACTTATCCCTTGCTCCTTGCAAAGCATGGAACATGCCGGCCCAGTGCAGAAGCACTGCATTCCTTTCCTAATCCCTCACAGACATATTAATGCACCAAAGAGGGTGCAAACACCTCCAAGGGACCTTGATGCATTTTTAATTCATTAACTCCATGCTTGATCTTAGCCTTAGCTCCTCTTGCTCTCCCCATCCCCCACCTGCTCACTCCTCCAGAGCAGCTCAGGGCAGGAACTGCAGATGCTGGGGGATGTGGAGTCAGGAAAAGGATGATCCAGTCACAGGAATGCTTTTCCCAGGATTTCCAACAGCTACCCTGCAGAAATGAAATGGCATTGAGGAACATCCCTACAGGGAATCCCAACGGGCCTCAGTTTCCCTTTGANTTAATCTCTCTGCCGTAAATCACTTTTTAATTACAACTGGACTGTAACCACTAATATATAAAAGGCTTTGGGGCTTTACAGCACACCAGCGATGGTTCCTATGAATGGCAATGCCCTTCCATCCACAGTAGCTCTGTTTGCACCAGCCTGATGCCTCCTTGTGCTGTAGGAAAGTCTCATTGCCCCTTTCCAGCCTTTCACATCCCCATGCACAAGCTAAAAATATCAGGGCAAGAGCAGGTGGATCTGTTGGGAGGAAGTGGGAAGCTCAGTATAGCCCTGCTGTCACACCTGGCTGTATCCCCTGCTCCTCCTCTAACTGCTGCTGGCTTCCACTCCGAGTTTTTCAGATCTGAGAGAAGGTATTGAATTTTTATTTTAAAAAATAAAATCAATTCTCAGGCCATCTCAGAGTCATTTTCAGCAGCAGCTGAACTACAGCATCCACTACCTGCAGCAGGGGGCACCCCAGAACCGGCACTCTTCAGCAGGCACTGCCTCCCCAGCCTCCACCCTAAATCACAACACAACAAACAGGCTGTTCATTAGGTGCTGTTTAATTAAGCAATATGGATCCTGCCTCGATATTTACAATCCCACTTGCTCTGATTTACTGGAGAGAGCCTCGTTTCTAAAGACGGCGACTGTAAAGTTTAATACCGCTTGACTTAACTGCGGGTTTCATTTACGGTCCCGGGCCGAGGTGCGGCAGCTCGGCCTGGGAGCCGCTGGGCTATTAAATCAGAGCTAACTGCGCGTGCAGGGAGATGACGAGCTTCGTTACGACCGGTTCAGCGGCTAATTACCCCAATCTGGATTGCCACATTTAAGCCAATTTGTTGCCGCTTTCCCAGGACCCCGGAGAAATGCGCGGTAGTTCAGAGGTTGGAACGCAGGCACTTGTTGAGATGAGAAGGGAGGAGGGGCTCCGATCGGGAGGGCTCCAGATCCCAAACGGACACCGCTTGTCCCAGGAGCGAAGAAATCAGTCTGCAGAGGCCAGATTCTGACCGGGGCAACCCCTATACCAAGCACAGGGCCATTGTGTGCAACGAGGGCTCCAAGCTTAAGGGTCACCCACCAGCTCCTCCCCAAAACCGTGGGGCACCTGGGGAGCCCTGAGGTCAGTCTGGGATGGTTTGTGGACTCCAGGATGGGGAAATCCAGGCAGAAGGACAGGACTAGCATGTAGTAGAGCATCCAGCATCACAGCCCATCGCTTTGAGTGCCTTTCTGCCTGCCCCAGCCACGTGGATAGGGATGCACAGGTGGGGCAGAGGGAACACAGCCCTCCACACAAACTCTTGTGTTGTAGGTAAGAGGAGAGCATTTCTCTCCTTGCAATGTATCTCCAGCCCTCAGGAGTCCACTCACAGACTTGACAAGGGTAGAGGTCTCATTAGAGAGCTGTGAGAACAGTTCTTTAGTGACAAATAAAAACTATTTGTGCAAAGACACAATAGTACATAGCACAGCATCCCCCCACGTTAGCTATGGTGGCATCACTGTCCACAACCTACCCCTGCACAGCCCCAGGGGCTTTCCTGGAGGGAAGGGCTGCTGCAGGTGAATGCAGTATCCCTCAGCTCAGCCTAAGGACCAGGCTGCTGCTATCCCACACCATGTGTGGCCATGGGGAAGGACAAAGGGGGCAGCAGCACCACCATGAAGAGAGCTGACCCACCAGTCCCTGGGTGTACCCTGGCAGCCCCAGCACTCACAGCTAGCACCATGAAGGCCACAGGCCAGCAGTCCCAGGCAAAGAGGATGAAGCGGAGCAGCTCCAGGGCTGAGCATTCCATGCTGTGAGTTTGCCAGGACTCAGTCCTCGCCCAGGAGCTGGCTAAGCCTTGGTCTACATCCATTCCTCCCTGCTTTGCACTCCTCCCCAAGCCTGCAGCACTCAGAGACAGACTCAGAGCTCCCCCCATGGAAGAAGAGGAGGCAGCACAGAGGCAGGGCCAGGAATAAGAGGTATGGGGGTGCCAGCACATCCCCTGCAGCCCCCAGTGTTATCCCACTTCAGTAGCTGGGGGTCCCCACCAGAGACCCTAAACCTCCCACCCAGGGCTGAGAGCCACAAGGGCACAGGCAGAGGCACTTTTGCTTCCAGGTTTTATTGTCCGGGGTTGGGAGAGGGTATGTCCCTCCACAGGACAGGAAGAACTCTTAGCCTCACCAGTGAGACTGGACTGGTAGGAGTGTAAGCCCTTTAGTGGTGGTAGGAGCACGCTGTGGAGGCAGAGCCAGAGCCTGGGATGGCAAAGGAGATAGTGAACAGCACCACCTATGTGAGGATGCCACAGGATTAGGCCTGGAGTACCTGAACAGGCAAAACCAGTCCCAAAACCCAGCCCATCCGTGACAAGGCTCAGGAGAATCTGGGAGCTCAGAGGGGTCACAAGTGACATGAGTTCCCAGGCCTCAGCTCTCACCACTGCCAGTTGGCTCCTGGCCTTACCAAGTACATAGAATCATAGATCTCTACCAGCACTGCCAAAGCCACTACTAAACCACATCCCAAATGCCACATCTACATGTTTTTTGAATACTTCCTGGGATGGTGATTCCACCACTTTCCTGGGCAGCCTGTTTCAGTGCCTGACCAACCTTTCCGTGAGGAAAGTATCCCCAATATCCAATCTAAACTTCACCTGGCACAAGTTGAGGGGGTTTCTCTTGTCCTATCACTTGTTATCTGGGAGAAACCTGGCTATGACCTCCTTTCTGGTAGAGTGGGGTAAGGTTTCCCCTCACACTCACATCTGAGGACTGGCTCTGCTGCTCCCCATCACATCTCCTTGTCCCTCTCTTTGTAGTGCACCTCAGGGAGGCTCCTCAGGCGCTCAGCTGCCTGCAGGGAACAGCACAAAGGGCAGCCAGTGGCTGGTCCCAGGAACAGCCCTGCCACAGGACTCCCTGGTTCCCCCAGTCCCCATGAGCTGCGCTCACCTGCTCTGGGGTGAGGTCCCTCTGTGCCTGTGCCAGCATCTCATATCCCACCATGAACTTGCGGACAGTGGCAGAGCGGAGCAGTGGGGGATAGTAGTGGGCATGGAGCTGCCAGTGCCTGCAGTCCTCCTCCAGGTGTGGGCCCATGGGGGCTCCTGCCACANGGCCTCCTGCCACGGCTGCAGGTGCTGCGTGAGCCGGGGGAAGGGGATGGGGATGCAAGCGAGACAACTGTGGGGACCCCCCAGCCACACCACTCACCGTGCCAGCCCATGGAATAGGGGAAGGAGACTTCAAAGAGGTTGTCGTACTTGATAAGCAGCCTCTTCATGATGGAGGCCAGGTCTGCAGAATAGTGGCACCCTGAGCTGGCCAAGCCCCTCTGAGGGCAGGCAGCATGCCAGGCAATCAGAGGTGTCACCCTCAGCACCTCTCCCTAGGTGGACATTGGTGACAGGCAAGAGGGTTGCACTTGGTAGTTGACCCACTCCCCATCCATGCAGACAGCACAAGCAACACAGGAGTTCCCCCAGAAGTAGGGAGCAGCATGTGCTTCATCACCCCAAAAAGAACTCTGTTCTCACCCACAGAACTGCCTGTGCCTGGACACTCAGCTCGTATCCCAGCAAAACAGGGGTGTCAGTCCCCCCCTCCGCCAAACACGGTGGCCGCACACCCCAAGGGGACAGGGGCCCTCCAGCACCAGCTGCCACAAAGCTGCCTCCTAATGAAGGTCAAAGCCCAAAGAACACGAGAGAGGGTCTAACAAGGTTCAGGGCCACTCACTGTCCCTCTCGCCCTCGCTGAGGTCCTGGAGGCGGCAGACGTGGCGGCGGGGCAGCAGCAGGGTCTGGTAGGGCCAGGTGGCCCAGTACGGCACCACGACCAGCCAGTCCGCATTCTCCACCACCAGCCTTTCCTGCAGGACACGGTGCTTGATGGGGAATTACGAAATCCCAACACCCCAGGGCACTCCTGGGGCCCAGCTCTAGGGGGCTGGGAAACCTGCCCTGGCACATAGCCAGCTGCCAGGGAGGGGATATTGGACAACAGCCACGTCCTGACCTTTCGGCGAGCCTCCTGCTCAGCGTACTCCAGCAGCATGGGCACACCATGCTGGCTCAGGTGCTCACGCTGGGTCCGGTCCTCCAGGCGTGCCTCATTCGGGAGGAAGCTGCTGGCCCACACCTGGGAGGTACATCGGGGCACAGGGCTGGGGGACTCGCACGGCCTTTGCAGGGGTAGCCCCAGCCACACTGCCCATCTGCAGGTCCCTGCTGCCACCAGGTGGAGAGTTCAGATTATGGCAGCCACAAGCCACAGTGCCCCTGGGAGGGGAGGTAACTGGACAGGCATGGGGTCTCCTCACTGCACGGAGGACCAGGGTGGGGGGATTGCTGTTCACATGTTGCCCCGGGGGTTTGTTGTAGGGTCGCCGACAGGGACTCACGGTTTAGCCAGGTCACAGGTCGGACAGCCTCACCTGGCAGTGGGGGTGCGGGTTGGAGCAGCCCATCATCGCTCCCTTGTTCTCGAAGATCTACAGAAGAAGAGGTGCAGCTAGCAGCTCACAGCTGCAGGGGCCCACTGCAAGTTGCTGTGGTGTCCTCAGCAAAGCAGGGAAGCATCTGCAGGGAAACAGAGCCTCACATCCACATGGAAAGGCTCAGTGGGGCACAACACGGGGACAGGGGACCAACACACACACAACTAGGATGGTCCCAATGCCCGGTGCTGCCAGAGTACCCAACACTGGCCCCCCACCTCCACTGCTGGCA
>VYXB01010507.1:432580-446920 GCA_013397135.1 Pachyramphus minor
CAGCCGGCAGTGCCCCCCGGGACGGCGGGGCGAGCCCCGGGCGGCGCTCGGAGCCGGCGGCATGGTGGAAAACCCCAGCCTGGCGGCCAAACCCGCCCTGGTGAGGGACGGAGCGGTCGGAGGGGCCCCGGCAGCGCGGGGGTGCGCGGCGGGAGCGGGGTGGGGGCACCCGCGTCGGACAGCGAGCGGGATGAGGGTCCACGGTGGGAGCGGGAGGAGGGTCCCGGGAGGACAGAGCGCCCGGTGGGAGCTCCGGAGGGATCGGGACGGCGTCCCCGGCCGGGACGAGGCGGCGAGGGGCTACGTAGGAGAGGGTTCCCGGTGGGACCGTCGGGGCGGAGGTCTCCGGTGGGAGCGGGAAGAGAGTACCCTGTAGGACGCGGTTCCCGGTGGTACAGGGGCGGGCGTCCCAGAAGGGGACATGGGTCCGAAGCCGACCTAGAAGCGAGGATTCCCGTAAGACAGTGACGGAGGTCCTGGGTCGGACCTGTCCCCGGTAGGAGCGGGGAAGGCGTCCTCCGCAGGAGCGGGGATGTGGTACCGGAGGGCCGGGCCCCGCGTAGGGTGGTCCCGGCGGGGGGAGGCAGCCTCTCCAGCAGCGGGAGCCGCGCCCGGCGCGGCCACGGTTCCGCGGACAACTTTTGGGCAAGGCCCCCGGCAGCGGCTGGGAGAGCGGGTGGGGTGGGGGGTGCTTCCTCTCCTCCCTCCTCCTCCTGCTCCTCCGCCGGCGGAGCTGAGGCCGTGCCCTGTGCCCGCAGCCGGCCGCCCCGCCGCGGGGGCCGGGGGCTGCGGGGGGGCTGCGCTTGGCGGCGGTGATGGAGAGCCTNCCGCGCCCGCCGACCGCCGCTCCGGGGGAGGAGGAAGAGGAGGAGGAGGAGGAAGAGGAGGAGGAAGAAGGGGAGACCCGCGACCCGCCGCCGCCCCCACACCACGAGTGGACCTACGAGGAGCAGTTCAAGCAGGTAGGAGGCATCGCTGCCCGGCTCCAGCACTGACTGTTCCGGGCAGGCATTCCCGGTGTCCCCCCAAGGAGGCCAAATGCGGGGTTCAGCCCTCCCTGAATGGGCACCTCTTATGCCCCCGATCTGCTCCCAAACCCTGTCTGTGTCCCACCCTAAATGCACAACCCCACACCCTATCCCAGTCCCACCCCAAGCCAAAAGCCCCAGTAGCCCTGTTAACCCAGACATTATCACAATGCCATGCTAAATTAGAAACCTCTAAGTACCCATCCACTGTCCCCAAACCTCATCCCGGGAAAGTACAGTCACTGCAACCCAGCATCCCAGTCCTGGATACTTGTCCTCCTCTACAGGAGTACTCCCTGAATGCTCCTCACTGCCCCTGTTCCTAAGCCCTGCCCCACCCTAATAGGCATCCTTATATGCTCCCCATTTCCTTGCCATCTCACCCCTGCTTCGTGACCCCTCCTCCTCAAAGTGTTCCCTTTGCCTGTCCACAGGCCCTGCATCATGATGGGGTGCCCAGTGTCCAGGCATCTCCTTGTGCCCACCCTCATCTATTCCAGCTCCATCTCTGGTGCTTTTCGTAATGGGTATAACAGGCTGACCCCTGTCCACAGAGGGTTTTGCAGAGGTGAAAAAGGGCAAGGGCTCCGGTGTGTGTGGTTATCCCAAGGAGCCAGCAAGCCATGGAGCTGAGCTCCCTTGTGTCCCTGCAAGGGCCGGGGCATATTATGGCTGGTCAATGAGGCCCATTGATTTCTTACATTGGAGGGAGCAGCACATTGACCCTGTTGCCTCACTCCTGGGGGGCATAGGGGAGACCCCTGTGCCACCAAAATCCGGTGCAGGGAAAGGGCTCCACGGGCTCTTACACAGGATGGAAGAAAGATATGCCTGTATTTAATGTGCCGAGTTGTGCAAGCCCTGGTTTGTGCACAGCGGGTGCCACTCCATACAAGGGTGTGGGCATGGAGTGCACAGCACCAGACCAGGTTTGTGCTCCCCAGGAGCTCAGCTTCATTCTCAGGGGGAGAGGGGCACAGTGGGTGACAGGGAAGATGTGGTGAGGGGAGAGGACAGAGATGTCTCTGTACAGCTGGTGTGTGGCATTTAGGAGGGCATTGCTCAGGGACAGGAGAGTGAGGACAGTTACTGTCTCATCCAGTTCTGGCAGGAGAGGATGGGAACAGCAACAGGGGCTCAACTTTTGGCTGTTACGGGGCCTTTTTTGTTTCAAGAGTGGTCAATACGTTGTTATTTGGAGGGGCCAGGGCTCCCCCACTGGGCACCTGCCTGCCTGTGAGGCAGCACGTACAGGGCACAGGCAGCACCTGCCCTGCGGCTGTGCCCGGTGATGCTGCCAGTGCCTGACACTCCTTGGATCAGCCCGGGGAGGGCTGGGGTGGGTGAGCTGCACAGGCCGAACAGCTCGTCCGGGAAGTGTTACATTACACCCCGCTGCAGAGAAAAAGGCTGACTGTCCGGTTCCTGGGGTCAGCCGGGAGGTGGGAAGCGGCTCCTCCCTCCGGGGGAGGCTAAAGAAAGCATCCCCGGCATTTCTCGTCCTTCAGCCTCACACCCTGCCCGT
The DNA here is from genome assembly GCA_013397135.1 of Pachyramphus minor. NCBI lineage: Eukaryota > Metazoa > Chordata > Aves > Passeriformes > Tyrannidae > Pachyramphus > Pachyramphus minor. The sequence continues at coordinate 435,134 of VYXB01010507.1, forward strand.
GGCTGGGGCTGCCTGTGCTCCTTGTGCAGGGCAGGACCGTTTTGAATACTGGGAGAGAAGTGGCAGGAGAGGTCGGGGTGCGAGATAAATCCTACCATCACTTCCCAGAGGTGGCTCCTTCCTTGCTTGCTCTCTTTTTTTTTCCAACCATGATTGGAAAGGTGACGGACCCCTGCTCTGGAGACTCACACCTGGGTTCGTACCTGGTGGCATGTTCCAGCCAGCCCAGGGAACAGTGGGATGTCCCCTTGCAGTGCCAGCTTGCTTTGGGGTCTGCAAGGTGGCTGTCCCTCCCTCCCTCCTCTGTTATCATGCAGGAGGGGACATACCCCTGCCTGGGAGGGACGTGTCCTTGCTGGGCCCTCCCCATGCTGCAGGGCTGTGGCTCACCCAGCCTGGGGAACAGGTTCTCTGCTCTCCACGGGGAGTAATGGGGGAGGCTGTGCTTTGGCTTTTGGAGGTTTCCCAGGGGCTGGGCTGTGATGCTGCAAGGGGGAAGTGGGGGCAAAGCATGTGCCTGCTGGAAAGCTGCTGGGGCACTGGCAATGTGGTCATGGCAGCCCTGGAGCTGGGGAAAGACTCTGTGGTGACCGAGGCTATGTTTCCCACCAGGATTCTCTGCCTGAAACTGCCCCAAGCCATCATGGCATCACCTGGGATGGGTCTCGGCATTTGTCCTTGCCGTCATCCTCCTGGGTTGGAAGCACAGCTAAGTGAACAGGGACCACCAAATCCTGGCTGTTTTGCAGAAGGTGGGCAGGGAGACACTTCCCCATCTCTCTGGGGTGGGGAAGACACCCTGACGGGGATGAGTTGGGAGATTGGTGCAGGACTGGCCACAGAAGGGTTTCCACACAGTGCAGTGGTGCTGAAAATGGGAGCAGAGAACAAGGTTGTGGTGGATAAAGCCACTGAGGGTTAATAGGCAAATGCTGCTTTGCCTAGAGGAGCACTTTGGGGAGATATCCCCTGTGTTTGCCCTGGTTTTATATGCTTCCTGAGATGCTGCTTTGGGGAGGTGAGGTGGGCTGATGAGACCTTTGCTCTGACTGGGAGCGCCGCTCTGCTGTTACGAGGTGGAGACCCCCCTCACCCCTGCCTCTTGCATCAGCCCCCGGCGCCGGTTTATGTACATTGATAAGGACACATGGGTAGAGATCTGGGCAAAGGTCTGGGAGGTCTCCACACCCAGGGCTGTGAGGCAGCCCCAGCCCTGAGGTGGGGGGCACTGTGTGGGGTCTGACCATGCACTACACATGAACCCCAACTTCCTCGAGGATGGAGATGCCACCAAGTTGCAGTGTTGTGGTGCTGCATCACATTTAACTGGATGGCACTGATTAAGAGCTTGGCATTGCTGGTGCTAGCTCAGGTCCGTGAACACAGCTTTCCTGCCAGGGGAGCTATGCTTATACACAGGGATGGGTGCCCTTGTTGCCTCCAAGTGATGGAAGAACAGCATCAGATCCCCAGGCTTCCTTCTCCATCCCCCAGGGCAGGAGGGAATCAAACACCTGGGCTTTGTGTCCAGCTGTCAGTGGAGTGTTTGCTGGCAGGAGGATGTCTTCCTTGCCGGGGCCCCACCAGAATGTTCAGACCCATGTGTGGCTGGGGGAAACAGGACCCTCTAAAGCTCCTTCCTCCCTTCCCAGGAGCAGCTGAGAGGGGTGAGCCCCAGCTAGGGGCTCAAGAGCCCCAGCCCTTAAGGGACTCTCAGGTGTCTGGTAGCCTTAGCAGTGAATTTAGGGGTGGCTGGTTTTGCCAGCAGCTGTTTGCCATCATCCTCGGCCTAATCCTGATATGGCTGTTCCTCCTCTCTCCTGCCCTGCCTGTCCCTGATACTTGCAGTTGCCTCTTGCAGCCACCTGCCTGTCCCTTACATGCATTTAGGGAGGGCTTTGCCGGCTCTGAATGCATGCATTCGCATCTCAAAGCCTAGAGGAAAGTGCCACAAGTTGGCTGCAGCCACAGACCACCTCGTGCCACAGATCTCCACCCTGGAGTCATCCCAAAATGTGGTGGCAGGGTCTGTGGTTCGCTTTCTTCTGTGGTGGTGTCCCTGGGAGATCGAGGGAATGAAGGCAGGAATGTCCAGGGAATGGAGGAGGCTGAGGAGGGGGAGCCTGGGGACAGGGAAGTGGTCTCCATGCCCCAGCCCCCTCCTTGTCTCCAGTGCATCTTCAAGCCAGGTGCAGCAACAACAACTGAAGGGCTCCCAGGGCTAAATTAGAGAGTCTCTGGTTACACTGTGGAGGCGGGGTGGACATGGTGTGTTTGCTCCTGTCCACGTCTGCCTGGAGGTTTCTCTCCAGGAAACCTGTGGGCAGAGCTCTGCTTCTAGTCTGGGACCACCTGCAGCGAGAAGGTGGCATCAGCAGCAAGGTTCAGTGTGCTAATCCCCAGAGCTGCAACAGCTCCAGCAGCTCAGCACAAATGCAGGGCACAGAGCAGGAGCAAGGGGCTGCTGGGGTACAACCAGGAGTGAATACAGAAGTCTTTTGGGGGTGTGTGTGCATACAGACCAGAGTGAGTGCATGGACCCATATTAGTGCCCATGTAAATGTGGGGGTCCGTGTCTGATCCCGTGTGAGTGCTGATGCGTGTGTGTGGACATGTGAGTGCCCCCGTTTTTAGGGATCCGTGGGAGACCCTGTGTGTCTGTATGGATCCATGGGATTGTGCAAATGTGTACAAACCCATGTGAGAGCTGGAATGTTCTTATGGATCTGCATGAGTGTGCAGGTGTGTATGCGCCCATATGTGTGAGTGTAGGGATGTGTATGAGACCATGTGTATGTGCGTAGACATGCACCACACGTGTGGTGTGCCGGTGTGTATGTGCACATGCATGCACATACCACTGTCTCCAGGTATGGAATTGCATGGACCCATGGGTGTTTGAGGCAGGGTTTGGGGGCTGAGCCCCCTCCAAGACCACCTCTGAGCCCCTTGTTCAGCCGGTCGTGCTGAGCGGTCCTGGTGTGTGCCAGCCCCGTGCTGCCCTCCCAGGGCACTTCACAGCCCCACTGCAGCCTGGGGAATGCTGGGAGCCTCAGGAGCTGCCATGACACCATTTTCCAGCTGGGGGTCCTGATCACTTGAGGTTGGGGGCTCCAGAGAGGACATGTAAAAACTAGTTGAGGGTGTGAGAATAAAGGTGCTTTGGAGGGGAAAGGAGCACTGTCAGGAGCTCCCATCCTGCAGCTGCCTCTGGCTCCCTCCTCAGCCACCTCCCTGGAATCAGATGCGAGTGAGAACTTGGAGGGTGATGCACCCCCTCCCCAACCTGGGCCTCTGATAATCCACTAGCTGGGGTAATAGTGGAAGTAAATTCCCCATGCTGGCAGTTGGCTGGGCAGGGTTGCAGAGGGGAGGTTAGATCTTGGGTGGTAGACTTTGGTCCCAAGGGCATTTTGCAGCTGTGTGGGGGTGTGGGAGCGAGCTCAGGTGTTTGTGAGAGTGAGTGTGCATGGGGGATAGGCTGTATAGGATTTTGTGAGTGTGCACAGGACAGATATGTAGGGGATGTATGAGCGTGCACAGGAGGGGGGGAAGTGTGTGAGCGTGCACATGATTAGTGGTTGTGCATGGGGAGACTGTGTAAAGGAGCTGGATGGATGTGCACAAGGATTGCGTGTGCACAGGAAGAGTGTATAGGGGTGCGTAAGTGTGCACGGGGTCTGAGCAGAGGGGGAGCATATTTAGGGGCTGTGTGAACGTGCATGGTGGGGCTGTTTGTCCAAGGAGAGCATGTCCAGGGTGAGTTGCACAAGGAGAGTAGGCACAAGATTGTGTGCATTTGCAGAGGACGCTGTTGTGTGCATGAGTGTGCAGAGGGTGAACATATCATTTTTCCTGGGGCACAGGGCACCCAGTGGGGATGCCTGCTTTGGTGGGGCTGTTCTCCCCTGTAGGCTGCAGCTTGAGGCTGCTCCATCACAGCTCCACACCTCACATCCTGGATCTGTGGCAGGGTGTGAGTGAGCACCAGCCCCACATGCTTTTTCTGCTTGGGCACTCAGCTCTTTGGAGGCCAAAACAGGGGCTGGGGTTGCCTGCATGGCAGAGCTGGATGGGGAAGAACATGAGCCCTTTCTTCCACATCATCCCTTCAAAGCAGTCAAGAGGAAAGGGATGGGGCCAGAGGTGCGTGAGGGGGAGTGGGTATTGAGCCAGTGCACATCCCAGGCACACACACAGCCCCCCTGGGTGTGCACCCCCATACGCACCGAGTCCTAGTGCAGATGTGTCCATGCACAGAGCCCCAGGACGTGCTCTGTGTGCACACACAGGGTGTGCATGTGCGTGTCCCTCGGGGACAAACGGGGTGGTGCTGGTGATGAACAGGGTCCCAGGGCTCTGATCACCTGAGGAGGGATTGAAGGCAGGGGGGTGTCCCACGACTTCAGTCACCCAGGGAAGGATCGCGGGGGAGACAAGAACGGAGGAGGAGGTAGAGATGGGGAGGAAAGCAAGGCTGGAGGAGGAGGCAGTGGAGTGGCAAACGCCAGTGGGTCAGGGAGGTTAACTCGAACAAATCCGCTCATTGACTCCCTGCCTGCTCAGCCATGAACGAGTAACAAGGCGCTGATCGTGGGGGACGCACGTTCTCCAGGAAGCAAGACCACCCCACGCCACAGCCTGAGACAGATGGAGCACACACAGCAGGACAGGGCCATGGATGGCACCCATGGTGGCACCCCACAGCGTGGTTCCTCTGCCTCCAGCCCTTGGGGGAGCCGAGCTGGTACCCCGTGCCTCAGCTTCCCCTCCTGCAAAATGTGTTGAGCAGGAGGCTTGGGACCCTGTGAGCGCCCCTCCAACTTCACCCCGGGGCTGTGGGCAGGGGGCTGCCCGTCTCAAGGCCAGCTCTGCCAGCACACAGTCCCTCACCTTGCATGGAGCCGGGTTAATGTTTGCAGCAGGCAGCCCTCCCGGGAGCGGCAGTGCCTGCTGCGGTGGGGAGGGGGGGGTTTAATGACCTGCCGGATCTGCCGCATTATCAGCGCTGATTAAACCTGCTGCTCTATAAAGCGCCGTTAAATATTAAGCATGATGAAAGGCTCTTAGGGGGGGAGCCACTGCTCTAGAGGAGGTCTCCAAATGGAGGTGTCCAGCCCCACTGGTGGGGTGACCGCTGGGGTTGGCGATGTTGGGGTGAGCGAGCACCTCGGCACCCGTCGGGGCTGTGGGGTCAGGGGAGCAGCGTCCCCCCAGGAACCGGCAGTGCCTTCGAATGCAGCCGGCATCCCGGCAGAGCCGTCCCGTAACCATTAACTTATTAACAACTGGTGGCAGAGGCGAGTGGTGGCTCGCAAGGTCAGGGGGTGGTTTGTGCCCGGCGGGAAGTGAACTGCCCCCCAGCTCTGGCGGTAGGGATGGGGAGGAGGGACCCACAAGCCCTCAGCTTCCTGTGTGTGGCCTATGGCTTGGGAGCTCTGACTGTGGACACTGTTGAGGTCCCTGCACCCCAGGGTGTACAGGGCTGTGCCTCAAATGGGAATAGCCAGTTTCCTTGATTATCTGCAGGGTAAACTGAGGCACCCGTGGCTATTCCCCATATGCCATCAGGGAACAGGGCAAGACATTCCAGTGTCTGGGTGCCTGGTTGGTGTGCACCACCTCCCTGAGGGAAGAAGCCAGAGACCCCTATTCAGAGGCAACAGTGATGTTCCGGAAGGGTGCAGGGACTTCAAAACAGTGCATCAGTGGTCAGCCCCCCATGGCGTGTGGCTGCACACCAGGAGGCCAGGGGAGCCAGGAGACAAGTGCTACCTGAGTGCCCTGCGTGAACAGGGGCCAGATGGAAAAATTAGCAGTGTGGATAATCAATGTGGTGCATATTAAGCGGCTCAGGGTTAGGGGGGTTTGCAAGGTGGGGGGGAGTTGAGCTGGGTCTGTGATCGATACAACTCATATTAAGTGGATTAAATCCTGGCTTCCAATCTGAGCCCTGGCTGCCAGCAGGAGGTGGCAACTGAGTGGGGGCTGCGCAGGGTCCCGCTGAGAGCTGAGATTGCTTCCCTTGGCAGCAGTGCCCTGGGGGGAGTGTGCAGGGACTCACCAAGGCAGGGCAGCCTGGAAATGCCTGTGGGGTGGCTTTAGCACCTCACCACATCCGTCCTCTGTCTAGGGAATGAGCTAGGCTAAGTGGTCTCAGGAACCCCAGCTCCATCCCTGCAGGCCCCCCTGGCTCCAGGAGAGGCATCTCCGGTTGAGTGAGTGGAGCTAACAATGTTATTTAATTGCGGGAAGGAGGAGGAGGAGGCACAAGGTCTATTCACATGCCTTTAATAAACCATGTTCGACCCACTGACCTTTAACCTGCCTGACAAGCACCGTTATCCCCATCTCTTAAGGAATATAGATGTCGCTATGGCAATGGGATGACAGGAGGGAGCAGGCTCCCAGGGCTGCACTCACCAGAGTGGAGTGGGGGATGAGGACGTTCTGCTCCAGTCCTGCACTAGCACTCAGGCAGTTGTGCCGGGTGGAGTTGGGGTGGTGCTGGAGTTCTGTGGCTGATGGGGTGGCCAAGCACCAGGGACCACAGGGTCCCCGAGGTCGGCAGAGCAGAGCTGCACTGTGCACTGGTGGGATATCGATCCCGGGACCTGACAGTTTAATACTTCTGTTTATAGAGGAATATAGTTACATCGATGGCGTTAAATGAGTTACTAATTATATCAATACAAACACGATTAAAAGGGTCCTTGCTCATAGGTCACCACAAGCAGGAGCTGCTGCTTGTGTTGCACAACTGCCCCCAGGCTGGGGCGGCGTGTGCCCCTGCAGGATGGGGGGTGTCCATCCAGATAAGGGTGCCTGGCTGGGGTTGTGCATGCATGTGTGGGATTGTGTGGATACAGCTGTGGTGTGTGTGCTGCTCTGGTGTTGTGTGTTCCCGTCTCGGGCTGTGTGTGCCCATCTGGGGTAGTGTTTTCCCGTCTTGGGTTGTGGATGCACATGTGGAGTAGTGTGTGCACGTTAACAGCAATATGCTTCTTCCATCCATGGTTGGGCGTGCATGTTTAGGGCTGTGCATGGCTGTCTGGGGCTACATCTGTCTGTATGAGGCTGGTGTGCCCCTCTGGGTTTGTGCAGGCCTGTCTAGAGTTATGTGTGTCATATGGGGTGTGTGCCCATGCAGGTCTGGGTATGCACGTGTGCGGTTGTGGATGCTCGTGCAGAGTGGTGTGTACCCATGAAAAGCCTGTGCATGCCCACCTTGGGGTCGTGCCAGCCCACGTGGGGCTGTACATGCCCGTGGGAGGGTGTGCACATCCAGACATGGTTCCTGTGTAGGGATTGGTGCCTGTGTGGGCTGGGTGTGCATGTGCAGGCTTGTGCACACTCATGTGGTGTTCTGCTGTGCACACTGATGCAAGGTTGTGCATGCCTGTGCAGGGTTCCACGTGCCCGTTCGAGCTTGCATGTGGCCCTGGGGGGGATGTGTGTCCGTGTACAGGGCTGTGCATGTGCTTGTGTGGAGTTGTGCAATGCCCATAAGGGGCTGTGCACACTTGTGGGGGCTGAGTATACCCACACTCATGGGGTTGTGCAAGCCCATGCGTGGTTGTGTGTGGCTGTGTAGGGTTGTATTTGTTTGCATGGGCTTGTGCACACCCATGTGGGGTTGTGTCAGCCCTCATGGGATTATGTACAGCCAGGTGAGGTGTGTATGACTCGGGAGGGTTGTGATCTGCCTCTTTGATGGTCAGTCCCCAGGTGAGGTGGGAGGGGACCACAGTCCCCACCCTGCAGGAGGAGGAGCAGGGTGAGCAGCAGGACCTGGATTATGGATGGAGTTGGATCCTTCTTTGGGGATAGAGCTGAAACATAGGTCTCTTCTTGCCTGGAGTCTGTAGCAGACCACCACCTGTGCCACCACTCACGCTACCCCTGTGTCACTGCTGTGAAGCTGTGATGGCAGGATGCCTTTACCATCCTTGTCTGGGATGGGACTCAGCCCCCACCCCCCATGAGTGGGAATCCCCCAAAACCACCTCCTCTCCAGCCTGAGCATCCCCAGATTTCAGGGAACAGCCAGTGCACCCCAGTGTACCCAGGGACCTTGCCTGCTGGTTCCCTGTTACTCAGCTCTGCTCTTGTCTCCACTTAAAAGGTGACCTTTGCCCCCCGTTCGATGTAACATGTTTTTGCATCTCAGTGCCCCACAGATAAAAGGTTAGGGGTTAATAAACAGTGGAAAAATAGAACCCAGCACTTGGAGGTCACACCTGTTTTCGGGGCTGGAGTCAGTAGCAGCCCGTTCCGGGTGGAATCCTACCCGCCTTGTAGGAAGCAGAAATACAAGTGACACCTCGGGGCCCAGCAGAGGTGTGGCTGCAGAATCTCAAACACTGGTGATCCCAGGGAAGGCCGTGGCTTCCCCTTGCTGTGGGATGAGTGGTGGTTGCCAGTTTCGGGGGGGTTTGTTCCTGCTTTGACATGTCAGGAGATTTCAGGGGATGTAAACAGGTTTGGTGTGGAGCACTGGGGGTCGGAGCCCTTCCACAGGCAGGGAAATGCAGGCAAAGCCTGGCTGACACAGCCTTCCTGGGGCAGAAATCAAAGCAGTCTCCTGGAGCTCTTCTCGGAGCCTGACCTAGTTACTGTAATCGATGGCTAGAGGAGCTCCTGGGAAAGAACTGGCAGTGGGAAGGGGGCACCGAGCAAGGCAGGGAACACCACGGTGGAGGAGAGGGACAGGGTGCTGGCACCCATGGGTCAGGGCACTCCAAGAGCAGCACTCCAAGGAGGGCACACCAGGTGCAAGGATGGGTGAGTGGGATCCAGAGAGCAAGGAAGCAGCACAGATGGAACACCACGGAGCCAGAAAGTTCAGTGCCAGTGGGTGTGGTGGCAGTCTGGCAGTAGCACCCACAGACCAGTTCAGCTACAAGCAGTTAGCACCCTGACAAGGGACAGGCAGCTCCACCCCTGTGTTAGATGAGGGACTGTGTTAGATGTGTCTGTTCAGTGACAGGAACCATGGGATGTCTGTAGGAATTTCCCTTCATCCTCACGTCCCCATATGGCCTCACATCCCTTCCACCCCTGCATCCCCACATCTCTATGGCCCCCAAGTCCCTTCATCCCCATATCCCTACATTTCCATGTCCCTGCATTCATGTGTCCTCATGGCATCCCTACATCACCCCGTCCCCCTGTTCCCCAAGTCCCTGCAACTCCACATCTGTACATTCCCATACCCCTGCATCCCTACATCCCCATATCCCTGGATTCATGTCCCCATCGTGTCCCTGCGTCCCCCCCATCCCCACACCCCATGTCTTTGCAGCCTGACGTCCCTAAAGCACAGCTCCCTTTATCTGTCTCGTGAATGATGTGCTGGCGGGTGGGGGTGTGTGCTCCCTTTTTATTGGTTTTTTAACGGCCTTTCCCAGCACAATTGTTTTTTAAACAACTCTATTTTGTGCCTGACTTTGTTTTCCAGCTTGCATTTCTTTGTATATGTTTTGGAAATCCATTCTGGACTGCTGAGTTTTGTTTCTTTTCAATGGCTTTAAATTCTTGCCGGGCTTGCTGGGAGGAATTGGTGTCTATAGCGTCTTCGATTGGTGCTAATTTTTCCTTCATGTGCTCTGACTTTTACTGCTGGGCCATCGATCCGGCGGGCTCCAATTTGTCATGGTCATTCAGGCGCTGTGCTGGAATCAGGCGAGCCCCGACTTTCGCACAGAGCCGGCACTTCATGTCCCTGGTGTAGGGGCTGCACTCACCTCCCTGGTGCTGTCCCTCGGCTCATCTCGGGGGTTGTGTCTGTGTGTCTGGACCTGCATCCGTCCAGCACACTTAGGTATCCTCACAGTGTGCCTCTGTACGACTGCGTGCTCACTCACCGGCTTGCACTCGTGTTGGTGCACCCACCAACTTGCTGGGATATACCAGCACCAGTGTCAGTGCACACACTGCACGTGTGTCTTTGTGCTCATGCATGTGCACAGACTGCACTCGTACCGAGTTTTGCACGCCCCACTCCCACTGTGGGAAGTCTTCGTGCCTTTCTGACACCCTGGTCCCAGTGCGCACCTAAGGAAGAATGATTTGGGGTGGGGTGCCTCCACCAAGCCAGGGGAGATGGCTGTGGGGTCACCATGCCCAGGTGAAGGGGAAAGATTTGACAGTGGGACACTTTGTGAAGGTACCTCACGCTGTCTTTGGCCACTGGTCAGGCCCAGTGAAATGCAGTGAAATGGCTCGGGCTGCACTTACCAGGGGCTCAGTAGCCTCGTCACCCTGCGCCAGCGGGGCAGCCCCGGTGCTGGCAGCTCCCTCACAGTAACCAGTGCCATGGCCAGGCCAATTTTCTCTGCCCTGGCATGGAACCAGCATCTCCACTGTGCAGGTGGACATGTATCCCTGTGAGGGATGAAATCTGAGGAGGATACTGATCCTGTGCTGGGACCTGGTGCTGATCCAGAGAAGAGTTGAGCAGGGCTGAGCATCCTGATCCCAGGATCCTGCCTGGGGGCCTGGGGTTTGCTGATGCCCCTGAGCTGAAACACTGATTTTTCCACCAAAGAAGGCAAGGGGTAGTGAGAAACTGAAGCACAGATTCAGCATCTCTGCAGCAAAAGTACAGAACAGTGGTTTGTGCCTCTCCCAGGCATAGGGAGAGTCCAGTGTCGCAGCACAGAGGGTGTGTCAGGGGGTTCTGGCCGTGGTGCAAACAGAGCCTCTTGTTGCTGGCAGAGCAGGCAGGTGGGGCCAGGGATGATACCAGGTTTTGGCACAGGCCAGGGCCACCCCCCTGCACTGCTCCTTCTGCCTTTCTCACCTGCGTGTGCCGGCAGCACTGACCCCTCTCTCTCCCACCCCCAGCTCTACGAACTGGATGAGGACCCGAAACGCAAGGAGTTCCTGGATGACCTCTTTGGCTTCATGCAGAAGAGAGGTAAAGGTGGGTGGCTGGGGTGGGTGTCACTATCTCACCCCTGCCTCAGCTGCTGGCAGGGGGCTCACGGTGTGGTCCTCTCAGGCTCTGAGCTGCTCCACGTCTCTTCGAGACCCCCAGGCAGGTCCTGCAGTGCCTTCCCTGCCCCCCGCCCCCCAGCCCCAGGCGCGGGCGGCTGTCGAGGCCGATTGCCCGTCAGCGATCCGTGCTGGCCCCCTGGGAACGCCCGGTGGGGATGGCCATTAGCGTACCCCTTGGTAACAAGCGATAGCAACACCCATTAATGATGCCCATTAGCAGTTTTCAGGGCGTTTTAGTGATGCCTGGTGGGAATGCCCTTGGCAGTGCCCACTGGGGCTCCCGATCGGCAGCACCTGGTGAGGATGCCCACCACCAGCACCTCTCAGCGCTGCCCGTGGTGTGCAGGAGTGGGGCCAGCGCCGGGCACCTAGGGGTTAAGGGCTCGCCAGCCAACCCATCTTCATCGGAAATCTTTGCTATCGGCATGGGGGGCCGTGCCGGCTCCCGGGGACTCGATAAATGCTTTAACCTTCGCCCTCCCCGGCCGGGCCTCCGACAATTAAAAGTTGCCGAGTGCGGGCGTGTGGGCGGCCGTATTAATTAGAGCCTTTTGCTGGTGTGTGGATTAATGAACAAGCCGCTCGATAGCCAGTAAACCCCAGGCAGAGGTTAATGCCGAGCTAATTAACAGGGTAAGGCTGGGGGTGGTGCGGGAGCAGTGGGGCTGGCCGTGCGTGGGGTGAGGGAGGGCAGAAGGGGGCAGTTGCTTGCATGCCCTGACCGTGGAAGGGTGGTGAGGGTACCCACCTCTGTGGGGCTGCAGAGGCTGACTTTTGGGTTGGACT
>VYXB01010507.1:448573-467221 GCA_013397135.1 Pachyramphus minor
CGCGCAGTCCTGAGATTAATGACGAGCCACTCTTGTTGGCCACCACGGCTGGAGAGGGGGGGAAGAGGAAAAAAAAGTCCATGGGCCATTGACTGGGGGAGACCCTGCAAACTCGCGTTTGGGAGTGAGGGAGAGCCCCTAAATTGCCCCCCCTGCCCCGCTCCCCCGAGGTGATGGGGCTCGTGCCAACAGCCCCGACCAGGGCTGCTTGAGGTACCAACAGCAGATACCAAGTCAATATCTCTGCCTTTTTCCAGGAGGATAAACTCCTCTCCCCCTTCCCGACCGGGTGAACAACACAGACACACAGGGAAAAAAAAAAAAAAGTTAAATGAACTCAGTAAAAGAATAAAAAGAGCTCATTTTTCAGGCTTATGTGAAGAAGCTGAGCCAATATCAGGGCCATAAATTAGGGATGCTGGAGGATGGCGGTGAATGACGGTTTCATTTGAGGGGCGAACCGTGGTCGTGACAGTCTCCCCCAGCCAAATGGATGGCTTTCCAATACTGCCACCTCACAGAAGGAATAAATGTGGGGTGGAATGGGAGGGGATGGGACAGGGTGGGATGGGATGCGATGCTTGTCCCTCCTCTGCCCTGCTGCAGCTTTCAGCCACTGCCCAGACCATTGTCCCGAGGTGGAGCAGAGCAAGGCTGTGGGGCTGTTTGGGGGTGCTGAGAAAGTGGAGAGGGGGTTGTAATCAGACCTGGTGACTGTGGAGAGCATGCTAGTCACAGAACCTTGGTGACCCCATGTCCCCTCGCCCCATGGCCTCCATGAGGGGAGTGATCCTGGGGGACCAGGGGACTTCAAGGGTTTGGGGTCAGGTCTCTTGAGGCAGGGCACCAAAGACCTTTAAGTAGTGGGGGGTGCGGGGTGCATTTGTGGGTTTGAGAGGTTTTTCAGGGACTCTTGTGAGAGTGTCTCTGTATGGGGCTGGGAGGGAAAACCTGTCCATAGAGAGATTGTAGGGTGAGTCTTTCCAGAAGGGTTGTGGGGGGCATCCCTCTTCAGAGAAGTTGTAAGGGGTTTTTTTGAAGTTTAGGAGGGATCTCTCTTTGTGGTGCTCTGCAAGACCATTACAGAGTGAATCCTTCTAGGATACTCGGAGAGATTTTGTGGATTGATGCTCTGTAGAGAGCTCTAAGAATTGTAGAGGCACAAGCTTCTCTAAGGAAGTCTGAAGAAGGCACTTTGCCCATCTCGCTGTGGCTGCACATCCCAGCTGAGAGCATACCCGGCCCCACTGACAGCTCCATCAAAGGTGACCCTGTGCCAGCATGCCAGGGTCTCCCCTGCTGTTGAGCAGAGTGCCACTCTCCCAGGCACTCTGGGGTCCTGCCTGCACCCCACTGTGCCCGTGGGCATGGAGAAATTTGCCTCTCGTTGTGGGTACCCGCAGTGACAGAGGGGAGAGGGTGGAGGCTGTGTTCCCAAGTAATAAGGGCCCCTGTGGGCTCCTCCAACACCCTTTTCTGTCTCCTGTGTGCATCTGGAAGGGACACCAGTGAACCGCATCCCCATCATGGCCAAGCAAGTGCTGGACCTGTACACCCTGTACCGGCTGGTGACAGACAAGGGCGGCCTGGTCGAAGTCATCAACAAGAAGATCTGGCGGGAGATCACCAAGGGCCTCAACCTACCTACCTCCATCACCAGCGCTGCCTTCACCCTCCGCACACAGTGAGTGCCTGGCAGTGGGGGCACCTGCCCTGGGGCACACACACTGTGCCTTGGGGCACCCACTGGCTCAGCTTTCCCAGAGCCCTAAGTGAGGTCTGACGTGGAGAGCCTGAAAAGTAGTTGGAGGGCTCTGCCCTGTCCCAAGTGCCATCCCCACCCTGGGCCCTGCTCAGCACGGGGCTTTGGCTGGGAGGCACATTGGTGCTGGATCTTGTCCTGGCTCTTTCCCTCTGCAGATACATGAAGTACCTGTATCCCTACGAATGTGAGAAGCGGGCACTCAGCTCTCCTGGGGAGCTCCAAGCTGCCATCGACAGCAACCGCCGGGAGGGACGGAGGCAGACCTTTGGCACAGCACTCTTCAACTACTCTCCAGCCAGCACCCCAACCCTGCTGGGTGCCTCCAAAATGCCTCTGCCAGCTCTCAGCATCTCCACACACAGCTGTGGCCAGCTCAGCCAAGTGCATGGTGTTAAGAAAGGTGGGTGAGGATCACATCTGCCATGCGGCAGCCATCTCTTCCCAGGGATGAATACTACTCCAGGAGCAGGGGTGTTCCCTGTCGGCTCTTGCCCTTTTTGCTTGGGGAAAATGGGAGAAATTTTGTTCTTTTAGTCTGTTTCTGGAACGAAGAAAAGTTTATTTCTACTGGCTTTGGAGGATGTCCAAGGCCCAGATGATGCTGGGAGTGCTGGCCCGCCCTGCCCTGTGCTGGTGGGATGGAGGTGGCACCAGCTGGGGATGGTGGGGTGGACTGGGGATGGGGGGGCCCTGCTGAGGTCTCTTGGTCGTTGCAGAGGACGGCATGCTGACAGCAGCCGTGCCAGGGCGCATTGCTATCCCCATGGGACTGGCTGGCCACCACCTCACAGCAGCCCAAGCAGCAGCTGCCTCGCAGGCAGCAGTGCTGGAGCAGCTGCGGGAGAAGCTGGAGACGGGGGAGCCCCCGGAGAAGAAGGTGGCCCTGACAGCAGAGGAGCAGCAGCGGCTGGTGCAACACGCACTCCAGCACAACCTCCTGGCTGTGGCCTCCCAGTTCCCCATGAACGTCAAGATCTCCAACCGAGGTAACGAGGTGCAACATGTCAGCTTGGGCTCACCCCATCCCCAGGTGGGAGCAGCAGCGGCTGGAGAGGAGCATGGATGCCCAGAGGGGTCCTTGCTTCTCTCTCTCGGACAGGTTCTTGTTTCTGTTTCTCTTAACACTCATATTGGTATTTCCTTTCCCCAGATGACAGACAGGAGACCGCATTGAACCTGTCCACCAACGGCATTAGCAGTATCAACATGTCAATAGAAATAAATGGAGTTGTCTACACAGGTAAATAGAAGGGCCGCTTGGCCTCTGTAATTGCGGCCGGGAAATCCAATAACTTATAGCCACTGCCTGGCCAGCAAGTCCTTCCTTCAATCTGATGTCTTTACTATAAAATCCATCGTAATGAAGTGGCAGGGCCTGGGGAGAGGGGGGCAGGAGAAGGAGGGGGTCAGCAAGGATGGAAATTGGCCCACAGCAGGTGCTAGCGATGAAGGGCCAAAGTGGGGGATGGACAGACTCGGGCTGAGAAGTGAGCCTGCCCTTAGGGTCATCCTGCATCCCAGAATCCTGCAGGCAGGGCTTGGATTTGAACTCACCCTGATGCTAGTGTGCCCAGAGGGTCTCCGGCTGGGTGGTGGGTTTGGCTGGTTGCAGAGCTTGGTGTTGGGTGCAGGGCAAGCTGTTGGAGTGCTTTTCTGGAGCAGAGGATCCTTTGGAGGTCCAGTGTGCATCTACCTGGCCAAGCAGCTCATCCCATGTCCCTCAGCTCCATGCCTGCCCTGCTGAGACACCCCCCAATTAAAATCGGTGGACTTAAGTATTCAGGACTTAAGTATTTAACAAGCCAGAAAGGTCAGGGCTAATCAGCATGTGGGGCTGCCAGCCAAATGGGCGCAGGCCACCCCACAGGCAGCCTCATGCATGTGGGAACAGCTGGGCTGGGGAAGACATCAAAGGTGATGAGGGGGACCTTGAGCCCCCATGGGTGTTGGTCCCACACTCCCCAGCCTGGGTGAGGGGGAGAGATGAGTGAATCCCCCAACCCTGGGCATGCCCTCACCCTCTCACTCTTGCTTCCCAGGTGTCCTATTTGCCCGCAGGCCCTCAGCTGCCCCGGCACCTGGTGGAGGGAGCACCCAGACCCGTCCGAATCCCATGCCTGCTCCAAACCCCCTGCTCCCACCCTCCTCTCACAGCCACACTCCCACCAGCGCCTCACCATAAGGCAGAGGCCTGAAAGCACCCTGAAAGCAGCTGGGGGTGCCCAGGGTGGGGGGGGGGCTGAGCTGTGGTACCCAGCTGGGCCACCACGGTGGGGGGGGGGACCCCAAGGTGCCTCTTGTACTGGGTGCTCCAGGACTGAGCTGTGTCCATGCAAGGCCATGAACACCCAGGTGGGTCCTTTTGTTCCTTGTTCCCATGCGTGCTCTCTGACACACACACACACACACCTCTTCTTTCCCAAGGCACTGCCTCCAGGTGACCCCCTGTACATCTCCTGCTGCCTGGGGCACCCCCTGGGTCCTGCATGCTGCATCCCCTACATCCTGCAGCCCCTGTACCCACCTCAATGCACGCACTGCTGCCCCTGTACACACCTCAATGATACACTGCATCCCCTTGGTGCCCACATCAGGTCTCCATGCCCACCCTCCATGCAAACACTGCAGGCATGGTATTCTGCAGCCCCTCTAAACTGTAGCCCCGTACACATTGCAGCCCCTATATATATACTGCACCCCCTACCCACTGCAAATGCCCCTTTCCAGCCCTCCTGCGCTGCCTGGGCTTACTGCCCCTGCCCTGAGACACCCCCAGGGTGGTGGCATCTCAGCCCCCCAGGTCCTCAGCTCAGGGGGGGTCACCCTGGTGGGGGCAAATAATGGGGATATTGGTGGGAATGGTGGGGGTGGAGCTTATTGGGGTGGGGCTGGGGTTGGGGTTTAATATTAGGGGTGAGGGTTGAGGGCAGGGAGGCCCAGCCGAGCCCCTCCACCCCCACCAAAGACTGCCCAGATGCCAGGGTCCCCCAGCCGGAGGGTGGGGAGACAGCGGGCACTCCAAACTACCTCATGGGGGCTGGGCAGGCACCTCTTCCACCCGCCTGCACCCCAGGGTGCCAGAGCAGGTGAGTGTGGAGCAAGGCTCACCTCTACCTCAGCGTGGGGGACTCGGCACCGCCGGTCCTGCCCCCGCGCTCCCATCACAGCTGCGCAACTCCGTGTATCCATTAAAAGAAACGAATTCCTGAAACAAACCAGTGTCGAGGGTGCTGTGTATGACAGGGTGCCAAGCTCCTCCAGGTCCCAGTTTGGGGATGCAGGACACGCCTGAGGTTTCATAGCCTGCCTCGTGTTTGCCTCCGGTGCAAGGATTGCCTCAGTTTCTGGGAGCTCTGAGTTGCGAACAGCTGCCCTGCACCCACAAGAACCCTGAAGCACAGGCTGCATCATACTGGGCACCAGCTCCAGTCATGCCAGCCAGGCCATGGGGCTGCCTTCCCCTCCTAGCTCCCTGTGGCAGCTCATCCTTGGGTGGGGATACCTTTAGGCCGCCTTTGCCACGCAACAATCAGGGCCCTGGGGCTGCTGTGGTCACGGCCGTGGGGCTGTGAAGTTGCACCTGGCAAGATGCCAGCAATGCTGGGCCAGCCTGGCAGCTGGGCAGTGCCCACAGAGGACACAGGTGACCCAGGTGGGGCTGGGAGGCACAGACATATACCTGAGTGGTCACGGGTGCGTGTACAGGTGGACATGGGAAGATGCAGAGACGTTCAGGCACTGTCACCACACACATGCCCAGGTCACTGGTCCTCCCTTGTACAGACTTGCACACTCACACCTGTGGGCACATACACATGCTCACACAAGCCCTTGCACACACGTGCAGCCACACATACATATGAAGAGGCGTGAGAAGCTCCCATGAGAGAGACACCCCCGCCAGGAGCAGCCACAAGGAAAAGTCCACAGTAGCATCCCTGAGTCCAAGTCCCTGGCACCCAAAGCAACAGAAACTCTTAAGAGTCCCCCCTTGGGACAGACCCAGCTCCCTGAGGACACATCCAGCTCTTGGGTACACCCCCAACTACTACCCCAGTTCCTCGGGGACAGCCCCAACCCAGCCCAAGGGGATGGTCACATTCCCTCGGGGACAGCCCCAGCCCCTCGGGATCACCCCCAGTCCTCCAGGAACAGCCCCAGCCCGGACTTCCAGCCCAAGGGGACACCCCCAGCTCCCGGAGATATCCAAAGCCCCCCGGAGACAACCCTAGCCGGGACCCCCGAGCCCACCCGTGCATCGCCGTCGCTGTCCAGAGTGCTGCAGCAGCGCTGCCCGCCCCGGACCTGTTCTCGGGGCAGGCGAACGTGGGGACACGGCGGGAACATGGAGGATAAGGGTGTCACGCTGGGGACTCTCTGGGGACACGCGGGTGACACAGTACCCCTGCAGAGGACCCTCGGTCTTGCGGATGCAGCTCTACGGTGTGTGTCCCGCATTGGGGGCAGGTCTGTGAATATGTGTGTGGCGTGTATGTCTTTGTGAGTGTGCCAAGCGGAGCCGGAGTGGGATTGATGCAGCCTTAATTGGGGTCTTCGGTCCGTTGTCACTGCTGTGAAGTGCTGGCCACAGCTCATCGAGCACCAGAGCCCCAGGGAGCCGTGAGGGCACACGCAGGCCCACGTCCCCACTCATTACCAGGCTCAGGGGGTGATGTGTGTTTCCATGCTCCCTGGGGGGCTTGGGGACACAGCTGCTGTCACCTGAGTAACCAGCCATGATTGATGCCTGCTTCTCCATGTCCCGCAGGGCCTGTAATTGAGCAGGAGGGAGGAGATATAGGATGCAGGGATGATCCAGCCTTGTAGGAGGTGTGCTGGATCCAGCTTCAGCACTGTGCTGGGGGCAGCTGGTGGAGGTATCCGTGTGCCACTGCAGGCTCCAGGAACGGGGACAGGCTTCCTCTCAGCCCCAAGGGGCGGGGACAGACTCTCAGCACACTGGGCTGGGCTGTGGGCAGCCAGTGCTTTGGCTTCAGCTCCGTTCCAAGGCTTGCAAACTGGATGGGACTCTAAAGGGTGCTTGAGGACAGTCCCAAAGCCCCCCAGTGCTTGAGTCCCAGGACTGCCCAAGTTTCTTACCTCAGGGAAGTGGGTGATCTGTGACCCTCCAGCACAGCCGTTTGTGTTTTGGGGGGCATTGCCCATCATGCTGGGCCCAGGCCATGGTAGAGGTGGTACCATCTAAGCACAGAGCAGCATTGTGTGCACAGGCCCCTCGGGCACCCCTGCAGCCCCCAGCCCCTCCTGCAGCCCCTGGGCACTTCTGCTAATGAAGCCATTTCTGTTTATCGCCTTTGTGGAACAAAGCTCAGCTCTTCCCCTCTGAAGATCTCAGCTATCGATCCTTGGGAGAAAAGGCAGAGCACAAGAAGCCTCAGCCTTCTCCTGCTGCCAGAGTGCTCTGCACAGCTTCTGCAGGGTTATTTGGGGGGCACAGGGACTGCTGGGACACTGGGCCACCCCACGAGTCCCTCCTGCAGCCTTACAGGCGTGTACAACTCTCAGTAGGAACACATCTAGAAGGACAAAGATTTTTCAGGGCACAGTGGGTTTAGCTTTCAGCAAGGGGTAATGGGAGGGTCCCCAAAGCCACCCAACCCACATTACCAGCCGTGTTACAAAGTGCCCTCTATTACCATATGGTTTGGAGCTAAAAGAGTGGCCTGGAACCTTGGCTTGGTGTTCCCTGGTGCCTGGGGTATGGTGGTGCAACACCCAGCCCCATGTTCATTCTGGGCATGACAGGGCAGTGGCTGTCTGAGCCCAGGGGTGCAGGGGATGTCATCAAAAGGTGCTTTGAAAACTTGCGGAATCACAGAAGCTTTAGGGTTAGAAGGAACCTCTGGAGATCATCCAGTCCACCCCCCTGCCAAGGCAGCATCACCTGGAGCAGGTGACACAGGAACTTGTCCAGGAGGGTTTGGAATGTCTGCAGAGAGGGAGACTCCACAACCACCCTGGGCAGCCTGTTCCAGTGCTCTGCCACCCTCAATGTAAAGAAGTTCTTCCTCATGTTGAGGTGAAATTCTTGTGGTTTAGTTTACAGCCATTGCTCCTTATCTGGTCGCTGGGCAGCACATAAAAGGGTTTGGCACCATCCTCTTGGCACCTGCCTTTGAGTTATTTATATGCATTGATGAGATCCTCTCTCAGTCTTCTCCAGACTAACCAGGCTCATCTCCCACAGTCTCTGCTCATAAGAGAGAGGCTCCAGATCCCCTCATCATCTTTGCAGCCTCCACTAGACCCTCTCCAGTATCTCCTTATCTTTCTTGTTCTGAGGAGCCCAGAACTGGACACGGCACTCCAGATGTGTCTTCACTAAGGCCGAGTAGAGGGGCAAGATCACCTCCCTTGACCTGCTGGGCACACTTTTCCCAGTATTTTCCATGATACATTTCCCTCTGCAGTTTGGAAACTTCCTGGACTTTTTTCTGTGCTGGCTGCTGCTACCGTGAATTCATCTAATGCCTCTGAAAGATCCATGTGGCAGAGAGTGCCAGCTGAAGGCAGCAATGGGGCTGGGGTTGGCTGCAGCACTCCTTAGTGCTTCCCTTCCTCCCGAGCATCACCTGCAGCGGTCGATAGGAGAAAGGTGAACGCGGGCAGGCTGAGGCCTGGGGGAAAGCCCGCGGCAGCCTCCCGGATTTCAAAGGCCCCTGCATCCACACGGATCGCTATATCAATTCCTTTTAATGCATCCCAGCGCCTCTTTCCTGGAGGACCGCACCACAATGAAGCCGCCATCGACCGCCCGCCCGCCGGGGCGGCGGGAGGGCCGCACGCCTTCCCTCTGCAGTGCAAATCGCCATCGACCGCCCCGCATCCTCCGAGAGGGGCTCCGCGGCCCCGTCCGCATCCCGCCCCTCCCGTCTCCATGGCAACCGCGGTCCTTGGCAACGCGCCGCCATGGCAACGGCCGGAAGGGAGGTGCGGCCGCTTCCGCCCGGCGCGAAGATGGCGGCGAGCGCGGCGGATCTGCAGCGGCTGCAGTGGCGGCTGGAGGAGCTGGAGCGGCGCGTCGGGCTCGGCGGCGGGGGCTGCGGGCCGAGAAAGGTGCCGGGGAGGGTTAGGGGTAGGGTTAGGGCTACGGACACGGGCGGGGGGCGGCCCGGCCCGGAGCTTTGGGGTGCCGCGGCCCGTTGGGGCTTGACAGGCCCATCCCTTCTTTCTGTGCCTCTGCAGGTGGCGGACGAGCTGGTGAAGGTGCAGGTGGCGCTGAGCAACATCGCCGGCAAGAGGGAGAGGATTAAGATCCTGTTCAAGAAACGTGAGCGGGGTCTCGGGGAGGGGGAGCCGGGAGGAGTCGGCGATGGGGGAGTACTCGAGAACCCCTGTGTGGCGTTTCGCTGCTCCACGCAAAAAAACGGCTTCCCCATCTCCCCTCCCGCCAGTTTGATCACCGTTGATTTTGGGGCCCTTATTTTGCGTGTTTGGCAGAGAAATAAGTTACCAAGGGAGGTCTGTCTGCTCGCGGTTCTCTGGCTGGGCTGCTGGGGCTGGGCACTGTGTCAGTGCCGAGATTTGCTCCTCCCGGAATGCAGCCCCTGAGGGCTCTCTCGGAGCCCCGGAAACTAATTCCTGGAAATTAATTCCTGCGTGCTTGGATTTGTTGGCCGTGCTGGAGCAACTCTGCCCTGTGTGTGTGGTGGGAGTAGTCAGAATCACACACAGACACTGGTGGACAGACCTGGGGAGCTGCCTCTTGGCTGGTTTTGGTGTCTGGTGTCACAGGAGGAGCAGGAGGGTCTTTGTGGTCCAAGGCTGCCCAGTGTAAAAGTGTAAAGGATATATTTGTCGATGATTTTAAGGACCAGGATGGAGGGCTGTGGTCTGGTTTTGTTCTGAGGGTGGGAGGAAGCAGATTTCACTCGCCTTTGGTGTCATTATCCAAACAAAAAGCACATGTTGCAGGTGTCCCTAAGAAAGGTGTTTCTGGGCTTGAGCCATTTGTCAGTTCTTGCCCACAGTGCTCTAAACTCTAAACATATTTCCAAGTAGCAATTAATTAACTGGGAAAAAAAAAAAAGCCTCTAAGTGAGCAGTGTTTACAAAGTACCTGATGTGTGGCACAGGGGAAAGTTGCACCTGTGTCTGCAATAATGTCTCCCCTACTTCTTGTCTCCGAACACTCCAGTTGAGGATGTAATCAAGTACCTTGACCCTCAGTACATTGACAGAATGGCTGTTCCAGACGCCATGAAGCTGCAGTTCATCTTGGCAGGTATGGCATGAAACAAGGGGAAACAAGAGGGTTTTATAGCACTGCAAAAAGTGTCCTTTACCTGAGATGGATCAGATTTCTTTCCTTCGGTTGTAAAGTTGTGGCCCACGCTCCCTGGAAGTATCAGAGATATGCTCTCTACATGGATGTTGTCCACCCTCAGCGTTCCCTTGGTGCACATCAGCATTGCAGTTTTATTAGCTCTGATCTCTTTAGTATTGATCATTCAGTTTGACCCCGAATTAATCAAAGGCTGATCAGAAAAACTGCAGTTAGAATGGTTTTTCTCACCCCACTTCCAGTACTCTCTAGGCAGTGACAAAAGCAGAAGGTGTTTGGGTATGTTTTAAACACCACCCAACCTTGTGCTCTTCTGTCTCAAGGAATTTGATTCAGCCTGTGACAGTATAGTCTGTGAATGGGACTTCATAGAACTGTGCAACTACAGAATGTTAAGAATTTAGAATGGATGTTAAAGCTCATCTTGTTCCAACCCCCTACCACTAGACCAGGTTGCTCAAGGCGTTGTCCAGCCTGGCCTTGAACACTTCCAGGAATGGGGCATCCAACCTCCCTGGGCAACCTGTGCCAGTGTCTCACCACCCTCACAGTAAAGAATTTCTTCATACCTAATGTAACATTCCTACCTTTCAGTTTGATCCTTTAGTCCTGGTCCTATAACTACAGTATGGTGGAGGTTCTCCTGCTTGAAACTGGAGTGAATCAAGACCCAGGGATGAGCAGCACAGAAGTCTTAAATAAAATCAGAAAGCCCCTTTCTGTTAAGACAGATCAGCTGGAAAAGTTACAGCTATTTGTGAAAAGCCAAAGCAGCACCTCATGTTTACTGGCATTGCTTCTTGTCCCCTCCCTGCCCAGAGGAACAGGCTATTCCTGAACGTGCGGCCCTTCTGGAGCAGGTGAAGAACCTCCAACCCATCTTGGACAGTGCCAGTATCCAAGGTATGCATGTTCTTCTGCAAGTTTGAGCTGAAAACGCCACCCTCCAAGCTGTGGCCCATCCTGCTTTCTGGGTGTTTTTTATTTGAGCCTGAGACTGGAGAAGAGCACAGCACGTGGTACTGGGAGAGTGAACTAGGTACAAACTTGGTGGTGTGTCTGCTTCTCCCTCGTGCTGCTCTAACCTGGCAGAGGTAGAGGTGCCTTTTCAAGTGCTTTCCATAATGTTCATCCCAGTGCTTTACTCTGATGTCGTTCTTGAGTAGCCCTTGCTGTGGGCACCCCCGAGCTTGTGCCATCCAGGAGGAGTGAGCAGATAAACTTGGTGTTTAATGTACAGGGTACCTGGTAGGGTTTTTTTTTAATCCCATAAAAGCTATGTCTGTGGTGTGTGGCACTGGCATTCAGCGAGCTCCGTTGTGCTGTGCTCGTGGAAGAGGAATGCCCTTTGTTTTGGGAACTGTTCCTGAGTGCTGTCAGAGAAAAAAAAACAAAGAAAACTGATTTCTCCTCTGCTTTCAGCGGTTCCTGACCATGCAGCCAAACTGCAGCGACTCTCACAGATCCACATACAGCAGCAGGTACTGTAAATATTCCTATCAGTTGTGACTAGAAGGGAGGAGGAACCTCTTGCCAGAGGCTGGACTGACACCCCTGTATTTGCAATTGCTTGAATTGCTCAATTGTAGCAGGTTTTTCCAATCCCAGAATATGCATACTACAATCTTAAAAAATTTCAAGTATGCCAAGAGGGGGAAGAGCCAGAATTTCTGGCAGTGGAATCTGAGTTGGCAAATAGCTGGAAATTTGCCTACCAAAAACCTGCTCAAAATAGAGCTTTGAGTGACACATAGTGGGTTTTACCATCTGACATTCCCCCTTTCACTGGGACACTGAGGTAAAGCATTGCACTCTTCCACTGTCCTAGTCGCTGGAAGGCTGTTGATACTGTCACCCTGTTTCTTCATCCTTTCCTTCCCTGTGTGAGCACTCCTGGAGCTGGCAGTGAGTAGCCTGGGCAGTGCCTAATGGCCCCTTTCAGCATTTGGCTGTGAGTTTCCACTCTGGGGCAGACAAAGCCTGGATGCTGAGGTGAGGCAGCAGTGGTGCAAGCCCAGGGCCTTTGTTGCTTCATCAGCATAGGTGTTTGTGACCTTCCTCTTGACTGTGGAAACCTTTCCAGCCCCAGTGAGCAGCCACAGCAGGTGTCTGACCTCTAACCTCAGTACTGGCCTTGGATGAGTTTCTCCCCCATGCTTTCAGGATCTGGGAGGGATGGATGTCCTTCAGCTTGTCTATTTCTCACTCACTGTGGCTCTCCCTCTTTGCAGGAGAAGCGTAATGATCTCACTGACAGTGTCAAGACACTCCTGGAGGGCTACAACAAAATGGTATCCTTTGAGCCTCGGGCCTGGAACAGCTGAGCTGAACCTGTCCCAGAGCTCCTTCCCCTGTCAGGTACTCTTGGGTCCCCAGCCCTGGGTTTAACAACCAATGCTGTTCTTGATTTGGTGGCACCTCCGTCCCTGCGACCTGCCTGAGCCAGTCAGCCCCTAATCCTGGCTGTGTGGGATCCCAGTGCCGAGGCACATCCCAAAACTGCAAGTGGATAGGGAAGCTCTGCTCTTTGCTGTAGACAGCCCTTCCATTGCAGTGGTACATGGTGTTCAGAAGTGCCTTCTGGACTCCCGTGGGGTGTTTAGTACTGTGCCTACAACACCTGAATGGTTTGAATCCATGTAGACTTTCAGCCTCTCCCAGGAATTCGGAATTATAATGGTTCTGTCAGGGTGCTCCGTCCTTGGCTTCTTCCTTGTGATTTCTACATTTCTTTCCTTAAGAGTAATGTCTAGACCCTGCTTCTCTCCAAGCAGTTTGTGCAGTGGAATGAAATACTGACGCGGCTGGAAGCGGCCAAGCAAGCGAAACCTGTGGCCGAGTGACAGCAGAGCCGGGAGCGTGGAGAGCCTGGGGCCACATGGCACAGCCTGCATCCCGCTGGCCCTGGCACCTTCCCGCTTGGCCTGAGCATGCTGGAGTGGCACCGTAGGCTCCTTGGCACACCTGGCTGTGCTCTGAGCTGTGTCAGCCCGGAATTGAAGCCACGCTGTTCCTTAATCTGCCACTGTTGGAAATCTTGCACTCCCCTGAAATGTGTCTTGGTTTGTAACATATTTAAAAATCCCTTTCTGCTCCTACTGTGGACCATAGTAAAGTCCTGAAACGCTGCCTGGGTTGTGTCTCTCTCCCTGGGTGTAAGGACTACTCCTGGCACAGACTGGGGGCTTTCCCAGGTAGTGATCTCCTTGCAGTCTGCAGGAGGTGGCTGCAGGAGGCAGCCTTGGGCCAAGGGCAGGTATAAAATCCCTTTTATTCCCACAGCCTTCCATAGACTGGCACACAAACAGGAGCTCTTCCTGTGCCTGTGCCCATGGGCGTCTGGCCTCATGGAGTTTTTCCCCCAGGACATTCTCCCATCCCTGTGCTGAGAGGGGGCAGGAGCTTTTGCCTTTATCCTGGCCCTGCTTTCCCAAGGGGCTGCTGCAAGGCAGAACCTGTACTGGCTCTTCCCCTTTTCAGTGAGGGGCACGGGCTGTGCCTTGCCTCGTCTGGCCACAGCCAGACCCTCGGAGTTTCCGAGTTCCCTTCAGCTTAGTGAGACACTGCCCAGCTGCATGTGACTTGGGAGTCCTGCAGGCATGGGGCAGGATTCCCGCGGGGAATTCAGGAGGAGCCTTCCTGCCCCTATATTCTCCCTGGTCAGCAAGCTTACCCGTGGGCACACCACGGCGGGGCTGCATGGGGGCACACAACTGTGCCCGGTGCCGGGGAGGGCCGGAGCTGCCCAGGACAAAAGCTGGAGCTGTCCCGGGAAAGCCGGAGCTGCCCCTGGACACGCAGCATACCCCGGGCGGTGGGCGGGCCCACGCATCGCTCCGCCCACTGCTTACGTGTTCGGTGCACTGAGCTCCGCCCACGCGCCTGCGCGCGCCCGGCGCCAGCCGCCATCTTGAGGTGAGGGGTGCGCTGAGGAGGCCGCAGGTGAGCGAGGGGCCGCGACATCCCCCGTCCCACAGGGAGATCCGCCGTCGCACAGGGATTTCCTCCGTCCCGCGGGGTTCATCCCCACATCCCACCGCGGCATCCCGGGCCCCCATGCGGCCGTGCAGGGGGGTGAGGGCCTCGTGTGCTCCCGTGGTCCGGAGCGCGGGCCCTGGGCTGCCGTGTCCCTGCAGGTGTGGGTGGAGCGCGGCTCAGGAGCCCGCGGTTAACAAAGTGCTGCGTGTTTGAATACCTTGAGCGGTGTGGGGGTGGAGGGGAGCGGAGTGCCCTGCACAGGGAAGGAAGACCTGGGTCAGGATGGGACCTGCCTTGGCAGAGAGGGGAGTGTGAGACTGCACCTTTCTGTCTTTCACTTTCCTTCGAGGAAACTTTTGTTTGTTCCTGCAGCCCCTACGTTGCCCTCTCTCCTGGGACATGCACTGTTTCACCCTCACCTGCACTGCCAGAGCCACACGAGCTGTGTCTTTGATGCACACGAGGTGCTGCTGTTGTGCTGCTGTGCTTACGGGGTGCAGCTTTGAGAGCATCTCCCTGGCTTCTGTTCCCAGGAACCTCATCTCATTCGTTTGTTCTGTCTGCTCCCGAGATGCCACCTGTCTTTGTTACTTGTCCTGTTCAGCCAACAGCACCACCTCTGTTCCTTTCACCACCTGCCTGCTGGGGCTTAGGCTTCTCTCTGTGTGTTCGTGTTGGAGGTACATCCTTATAATGACTGGGCTAGCCTTTTGGATATGGCTTTCCAGGATCCCCATCTCTGACAGCTGAAAGTGCCCTTCAGTCGTAGCTAACTGAGGTGAGAATTTCTTTGTGCAACAGTTACAGTGGGAGTTTGTGTTCATGGGTGTGTTTTCCCTTTCAGCACTGCAGAATGGAGAACTATAAGAAGACCAAAATCGTGGAGAAACCTTGTCCTCTTCCTTTCACTGACCTGCCTGCTGATATCATTGAGATGAAGGTGAAGGACGGGAGCAAAATCAGGAATCTGATGGGCTATGCCATGAGCAAGATGGAGCAGGAGTCGGTGAGGCAGATTCTCTTCACTGGCTCAGGCAAGGCCGTCAGCAAGACCATCACCTGTGTGGAAATCATGAAACGACGGCTCAAGGAGCTTCACCAGATCACCAAAGTGCTCTTCAGGCAAATCGAGGAGATGTGGGAACCCATCGTGCCTGAGGCAGGCCTCGATGCCTTGACAGTGAAGAGGAACATTCCTGCCATATGTGTCCTGCTCAGCAAAGACCCCCTGGACCCTCAGGAGCCGGGGTACCAGGCTCCAGGATCCTTTGATGCCTTCTGGACTGACACACTCAAAGCAGAGTCCCAGGGCCAGATGAAGAGGAAGCAGGGTGGGGGCCGGGGCGTTGGGAGCACAGGGAAGCACCCGCGCTCCACAGGGGCAGCGCTGGGGGAGCCCTGAGCGGGAGCCCCAAGGCACTGGTGCCACGCGGTCTTGGGGGGTGCTGCAGGAACCAGCTGCGTGCTGGGACTGCAGAGCTGCTGCTGACATGTGTCAGGAGAGGGCAGGACTCCCGTAACTGCCTGTGATTGTGGCTCTCTGAAACTGTGTTTTGATGAGTTCGCTTGCCAAAGGCTGCCAGCCCGTGCTCCGTTAGTGGGCTGGGGAAGATGGGAGTTGCCTCTGTGTGAGCAAGGACTGTTGGTGTCCTGCCAGTGAGCCCCAGTGGAGGGGCTGCTCACCCGGCCAGATTTTGGCTGCCACGGGATGCAACAGCCCAGGCTGTGGGAGAGACACCTGCCTGTGTGGCAGTTAAAAAGGGCCGATGGGACCTGACATGGAATTCCCTGGCATCCCCAGGGCTGTGAGTGTACAGACAGTGGGACACAGGGCTGGGTTGGTCAGTTCTGTGCTTCAGAGTCTGTCTGCTGAGCCTGTTGAGGGGTTGAATGTAGGACTGCAGGGGTACAGGTCCATCTGCCATTGTGTGCATGGAGCTCCCTTTCCGTCCCCCTTTGGCTCTGCGGAGCCAGTGGTCACTCCTCTCTCTGCCAAAGTGGCAGCACTCAACTTGTGCCATAACCAGCCTGAAATCCTGTGGCTGTGCCACTGCCCTGGGGTGGTAGTAATGGAAAGCTCCAAAGGGTACTGTTCTTTCCCCCTGTTACTCCTTCATAATGCACAAAGTTGGGTTCAAAATAAAGTTTCCCTTCATGCAAATTGGAAATTTGTCATGTCTGCCTCGTCCCACTGGAGGTCACCCTGTGAACGTTGGTGATGGGGCTGCGGCTGCAGCTCCTCTTCCAGCTCTCCCGCTGCTTCGTGTTTGTTCCTCTTGTGACTGCAAATGGACCCTGATCTGAGGGGAATAATTTAATATCCAAATATTAACCCCCTTTAATATCCAAAAAGGTCAACATTGTGGTTTTTTTCTGGGAAACTTGCTAATTTTTTTTTGCTCTTTTAAGCTGACCAAAACTGCAGTCTCAGAAAGACTTATTCCAAACTGCTGAGCGAGGCAAAGGGTGGATCACCTTTTCTTAGGCAATAGTTTCCCTTCTGGAGCAGCTCTGGTAAGTAACTTTGGGCAGGAGGGAAGTGCTGTGTCCTGTGACAGGCAGAGCTCTAACCAGAACAGCCCTTGCTCACACGATGCCCCGAGAACTGTCCTGCCTGTGTTGTGAGCTCCAGCCGGACCCAGCGTTTTCCACTGTCAGTCAATGGGTAACAAACACAAGTTTAAAGAAGAGATTGCACCTAAATCGGTTTAGGAGAGATGTGGTGTGTTACTCATGCAACCCAGCACTTCCACAGACAAGACTTTGCCTGCATTGTGCCAACATGAGCTTTGTCACAGGCTGAGCACCTGACATGGCCAGGACAGTGCCGGGTTTATGTGCCTTCTTCCCTTCTCCTGGTGGTCTCACTGCTTCTTGCTCCACCGTTGTCCCTGGACCTGGAGGTAGGCAGGGAAACTGATGGACCTGTCTGCTGTTCCAGATCAGGTGAAGCCTGGGGATGGGGCAGAGTTAATGTGGCTTATCTGGGTGCTCTTCCCAGCTGCTGCTCCCTTACATTTAAGGAGGAGAGTGCTTTTCTTGTCTGATTAGCATATTAGCCATAAATGCCAAGGAAGATGCTCCAGTGTGTGATCAGATTGGTTCTGACATTTCAACGGGCAATGTGCCTGTGTTTGCTTACTCCAAACACCCGATTAGTGGAGAGCCTGAGAGCCAGGTCCTCAGGCAGCCTGTGTGAGCCTCCCTCATGGCAGTGGCGCGTTTAGCACCTTCTCATCAAAGCTGCAAAATCATTTTTATTTTTGTTTCATGTCGGCTGACTTGGTGGCTCTTCTGTCAGGATCGAGTGTTTCCCAGCACTTGTGACTGCCAGGTCAGGCAGGTTGGGTCCCAGCTCTCTTACAGGTCTGCCTTTCACCCATCCTTCATCCAGCTGTCTTTTTTCCCTGGTGCAACGCGCCGTGTGGAGCTGCCCAGCTGGACAGCGGGAGCCTCCCAGGCTCCCCGGGAGGCTGCTGTGGATCTCCCGTGTCACCACCATGGGTCTGTGTCACCAGCTGCTTGTGGGGCCTGGGCTTGGCTTTTCAGAGCAACTGCACGTGCTGAGATCTGATCCCTGGGGGTCTCCAGGAACCACCCCCAGCACCCTGTGTGCCCCCCAGCCACCTCCCCCAATAACCTTCACCAGGTGTCCCCCCCCTTTGAGGTGATGCCCCACACCAGGGTGTCTGGCTCCAGTGCCCATATGAAAGCTGGCAGTTTAGGGATGTGGCATGCCCAGGGTTGCCCCATTCCTCAGTTTCCCCACTAGCAGGGCAGGGAGAACCCAGCTGTGTGGGTGAGGCTGACTGCCCAGATTCCCAGGTACTGAATGTCCCAAAATGTCCTGTTCCTTCCTCTCCATGGGCTGCGAAGGTAGCTGTGTCCACCCCTGCCTTTAGCCCTTGTGACCCGGCAGGGACGCCAGCCCAGCTTGGCAAGTCCGTGCTCACAGCGTCCTCGAGCCCTGGCGTGCCAGGCGCTGGTGCACGTGTGTGTCCCTGTGCCCGTGAACATGTCAGTGTGCACACATGTGCGCAGGGCAGGGCAGGGCCCCGGGGCAGGGCACACAGGGAGGTACAGGCAGGGCTGCACCAGCAGCAACGGGAGGGCAGCAGCATTAGCGGAGGCACCGGGACAGTACCAGCAATATCGGGATCGGTACCGGCTCAGTGCGGTCAGTACGGGGGCACTACCGGTAGTAATGGGCAGTACTGGAGTCAGTCTGCGCAGTTACCCAGGCAGTATCGGGGGCAGTACCGGTGTCAATATCGGGGTCAGCACTTGCAGTACCGCGGCAGTATCGGGGTCATTACTGGATTAATACCGGGGTCATACCGAC
Organism: Pachyramphus minor; assembly: GCA_013397135.1. Classification (NCBI taxonomy): domain Eukaryota; kingdom Metazoa; phylum Chordata; class Aves; order Passeriformes; family Tyrannidae; genus Pachyramphus; species Pachyramphus minor. The sequence goes on from VYXB01010507.1 coordinate 466,964, forward strand.
AGTACCGGCTCAGTACCGGGGTCAGCACCGGCGGTATCTGGGGCAGTACCGGGTCCGCACCCTCCGTGTCTGTGTCCGTGCCGGCAGAGCGCGCGCTCCCCGCCGCTATCCCCGCGCCGCTCACGTGGGCGCCGCGCGAGGGGGCGTGTCCCAGGCCGGGCGCTCGGCCAATAGCGCTCTGCGGGCGCCGGGCGGGCACCAATGGTGGGGCGGGGCGGGGGCGGGGCGCCGGTGGCCCCGCCCCCCGGTGCCGGCGGG
>VYXB01010507.1:467232-485298 GCA_013397135.1 Pachyramphus minor
GGAGGCAGGTGGGTAACGCCGGGACCCCGCGGCGGGAGGTCGGAGTTGGGGGCACCTGTTGCTGCCCTGTGCCGGTGGCTCCGTGGGGGGCGGGGGGTCAGAGGCACCGGGGACCCCCGGAGCAGGGGCTCTCCCCGACCCGGTGAGAAGCACAAACGGGGCTGCGCCGGCCCCCACCTGCTACCGCCCGGCCACTGGCCCCGCTCTGGGTGCGCAACCTCGCAGCGGGGTCCCGGCGGCAGGAAAAGCAGGTGGAGGGTGGAGAGGGGATAGGAGCGCGGCCAGGGCTGCCCGGAGTCACCCAGTGCAGCACGGGTAGGTGGCGATGGGTCTCCCACTGGGGACACCTCCAGTTTGGTGGCCCTGGCAGGGGATGGGGAGGACGGCCAGGGCATGGGGTGCTGGAAAGGTCCTCCAAACAGCATCTAACCTGGGAGCTGCCGCAGTGTCCATACTCCAGGAGAACCCCTTGGGCTGTGGGGTCGCTGCCCCCTGGCACCCCTAGAGCCCACTCTGAAAGGCTCACACAGCCTTTCCCCTCACCAGCCGTGATGACGGTGACTTTCTCTCTTCCAGGAAGGAGAAGAGGGATCCCTGTGTCCCCACTGCCTTGCCAGAGGAAGGAAGAGCTGAGAGAAGGCTCTCATCGATCCTTTCCAGCTGTGAGGAGCAGCCGGGACTCAGCTGTGAGTGGCTGGGGAGGACGCTGTCCTGCTGCCTGCCTGGCCCTATCCCCACCCTACCACCAGCACCACCGCTGTCCCCTCTGTTCCCTGCCAATGCCGGCAGGTGGAAGCTGCACACACAGTCACTGCACTGGCATCCCAAGTGTAAGACCAAGCTGTGGGCCCTGTTTACTCCCGTGGGCCAGTGGCCATGGGGGCTGCTCTCTCCACTGGGGCAATCGTGGCAATTTCTTTTAACTGTGTCATCGCGTTGCTCATCCTCATCCTCTTCCTCATCCTCTGCAAAGCTTGCAGGACCCCTTCATGTCCCAAGAAGAGCCAAGCTTCTGATGTGGATGAGTCAAGGAATGAAGAGAAGTACCTGCTGCAGCCCTGATCTGCCTGATTTGGGGAGTTGGGTACCCGGCTGTGCCAAAGGAGTTGCCCCAGCCTGGATGTTTGTGCTAGGACTGGAGTTCCAGACCAGGCACAATGAAAGCAGAGGGGACACCGAGCTGCTCACAGGGGCCATGACAGGGGGCACAGTCCTTTGCCTCGGTGGTTTTGGTGTGTAAAGTTCCTGCGAATGCCTGCAGTGATCATGGGGATAGAGAGACAACAGATGGGGATATGCTATAGGGACACTCATGCCTGTCCCAGCAGCCAGGAAGCACAGCAGGAGCCCTGCCCTCATGTGCACCCTGTGCTTGGGAAGAGGCTGTGGTGGACCTGGGGCAGTGGCCACCACAGCACAGACCTGAGCAAGGCTGGGTGGAGGCTTGGAGAGGGGAGGCAGCAGGGCTGGCACAGGCACTTTTTCCCAAGCAGGCTGGCTCTCCCATGGTGGGGTGTGCCCAGGGGGACCCAAGCAGCCCTGGCCCTGCCAGCAGAGTGGGGTGTTACCAGTCCAGATGCGTGGGGGTGGCCCTGGGGTGCTGTGTGTCCTCAGGATGGCATTTGGCACATATCTGCCCAAGCAGCCAGTTTGCTGAGGCACAAGAGCATCTGCATAGTCTGCCCAGTCCTCCCTAGTATGTCTGTCAATCCCCCCCAGCATTAGCACTAAGGCTGTTAGGCAAACAGCCCTTTTCCTCACTGTGGGTGTGTCCCTGCCTTCCCTCCTGCCTGCTCCCAGCTGAGGCGAGACAGTGGGATTTGGCCAGCCTTGGAGCAGCAGACATACCCTCGCTGGAATTCCCATCCCCACTGACACTTTTTCCTGGGGAGGTGGGAGACTTGGGGAGGTGAGAGTGCCCAGACAAACAGCATTGAAGGTTCTTTGACCCCGACTGTTCCCTGGGGATCACAGTGGCTCTGTGGGGAGGGGTGCTGGTGGTCTGGCTTCTCCTCAAGCCTGGCTGCTGCATCCCCTGCCCTGTCAGCAGGTGCCGTGGGTTTTGGAGGGCTCTGCTTTGCCTGTCCTAGAGCCGAGCAATAGCCATGGTCACTGCTGGCACAGCCACTGCAATAAGGGGACAGAGGGGTGGGATGGGAGGGACACTGGCCCTGTGGTCCCTGTGCAGGCTTGGCCAGGCCTGGCAGAGCCTGGGGTTCCTCCCCATGTCAGGTGTAGCGAACACATCCCTTTGCAGCCTTGTTTTTTCTAGACTAATAAACCGATTGTAGGATCCAGGTGGTGTCTCTGAGCTCTACTCAGCGCCTGAAAAACTTGGGGGAGGTGGTGTGTGCTGCTATCCTGCAGGGCTGAGGAGCCCCAGGGCTGGTGGCTGATGTGGCTGGAGGACTGTGGGTGGTTTGCTGCGTGATGGTGATAAGAAAAGGCTCATGTCCTCATTCATCTGTGGCTTTTAAATGCTGGGTAAGAAACCTGACCTGGTGTTTCATGACCACAGCATGTCTGCTTGGTCTGGGGACAAGTGGATGTCAGCAGGGAGCACTCCCCAGCCTCTGTGCCAGAGGTACTGGGAGTTTCCAAGCTGTGGCCTTACATTACAGGGATGCCTGTGGGGGACACAGGCCAGCTGAGTGGATGGAGGACACGTGCCACCACACCTGTGTGGCGGGACGAGCGCCTCTCATCCCCAGTCCCGGGAACTGTGCACAAGGATCCAGTGGTGACAGCCCGACGCTCTCATCAGCATGCACGGAGGCTGCCGCGGCTCCTGCTGCCACCGCAGCCACGCAGCAGCTAATCCTCTGCCGCACAGCGCCGGGAGCCGTGGGAAGGCTCTGCAAACCCCGCCGCCCAGCCATTCCCGCAGGCACCAGCTGGGCTGAGGCCCTCGGGGAGGGGGGAACCGTGACCCTCCCGCAGCTGGTGAGTGGCAGCTGCTGTGATGTGCTCTCTGGAGGGATGGCACGTCCCTCTCTCGCAGTCATGGGCCGGGTTTTTCAGCCACTCTCTGGCTTAGGCTGCCACCCCAAAATCCAGGGGAACCACACAAATGGCTCTGGGGCTGCAGCTCATCGCTCAGTCGCTCAGCTGATGCAGCCGGCCATAAAGCTGCAGTCCCAGGGCTTTCCTAGGGCTGCTGGGACCAGCCCTCACCTGCCTTCCATAGAGCTCTTACTTGGTGCAAACCCAGCCAAGGGCAGGGAATGCCGAGGGCTTGCGGCTCTGGGGGAGCGAGCATGGTGAGATTTGCCTGACCCCAGAGACGACCGCCCACTACAGCTCTCCCAGCACCTTCCTTTATTTGTCCGGGCACAGAGGCGAAGTGTTCCTGCTGTGCAAAAAGTGGGCGGCGCGGGCCCGTGGCTTGCATGCCAAGCAGCCGCCGATCAAAGCCGAGCTTGTTCGGCCGGCGGCTGCTGGCAGAGCCATCGTTCCCCCCCTCTCACGTCTCTGCCTTGTCCTTCGGCTCTCTTACCAAGCTAAGAAGCTTCTCCAGCTTCGCCATTTCCACCTCGGGACCCTTCTTAACCTCCTGGCCTTTCTTCTCCTGCAAAGAGAGCAAGCAGGACAGAGCTGTGAGCAGGGAGGACTGCGGGGATGAGGAGAGGTCTGGCACAGGGATGGCTGCTGGCCTGCTGTGTCCCAGCTCTCACTGCTCACTGGAGGCTGATCCACAGGGAGGTGCACCTGCCTGTCCCTGTATTTCAAGGTCAAGGTGCCATAAGATGTTTTAAAGGCACTTATGGGCTGGGGGAGGACTCTAAGGGAGAGGATCTGCTAATTCACAGTGACTCAAGTTCTCTTCTGCCTTGCTCTTCCCAGTTGCTCAGCCCTGTGGCACTGGACCACCCTGTAAGCCCTCCAGCTACTCCCCCAAGCCCTTGGGAGGTGCCAGGCATGCAAGACTCCTACAGCAATGACAGCAATGCAAGTGTCCAAACCTCCCTGAAACAGTCCCATCACACCCATCCCATGGAGGTGCTCCTGGGAAGAGGCAGCCATAGGAGAAGGGATCATTCCTCTTGCATCTAAATGACTTTTCCCAGGAGGGCAGTTGCCTGCTGAGAACCCCTAACCCAGCAGAGAGAAGTGAGTTGGGGCTCCTGGGTGTTAACTGGAGTGTCCCAGGACAACCCTGTGCCTCATGGAACACTACTGTGCCAACTCTGACACAAGGCCCAGCATGGAAAAGGAGAACAAGCACTTTCCACGGTCCTCCAGCACCTGTCCTGACCCTCCCAGGGGCTCCCTGCCTGAGTGCTAAAGCAAACCACCAGCATCTTGAGAGCAATCACACAACACAAGGGAAATAACCTGTCCAGTTCAGTCCTCACTTGTTTGGGAGCAGCAGGAGCTCTCAGGCCTGGCAGGGGTCAATGTCCCTGCTGAGGATACAAATGCCACTCAATGCTTTGGGCAGCACATGTGCCCCCCTGCCGTGGGCTGCAGCATCAGTGCATTGCTCTGACCAGAGCTCTGGGACTTTGGGGAAGTGATAACTGCATTTGGACTCTCCAGGTTCACACCATGTCAGACACAGCTGCAGCAGAGGAATTTGACAGCCTGCATTCAGCACAACAAACCCTCCTGCAGCTGCACATCTACCCCATGGGGTTCCTCCAAAACAGCATCCCCACAGTCACCACTTTCCATCACAAAGTGCTGCTTTCTGCTCACAGCCTTCCCCTTTGCCAGCTTCCTGGATCTTTCCTTGCCTCTGGGGGTTTGGGGAGTATCCCTGCTTTGGGGCTGGGAAGCTCCTCTGCCCAGCAGGGCTCTGAACACCCCAGACAGCAGCTGCCAGGCACAGGTGAGCAGGAGGGCTGGTACACAACCTGGCAGCTGGGCTTGGGAGAGGTGGCAGCAGGTCCCCAAGCTTGCAGCAAAGGGAAGGGAACCTCACTAACCAGGCTTGGAGGCAGCCTGCAGAAAGCTGCTGTGCTGGCTCCTCTTGGCATGCCCAAAGCACAGCCTCTGCTCTCGGTGCTCTCAGAAGGCCAAGGGAACAGGGCTCAGCATCTGAGGAAGAAGGCTGCCAGCTTTCCTCTCTCCCCACTTAGATCAGATCGATTCTCCTCTGAATCAGCCCCTCTAATGGCCCCAGGTGCAGCAATTACAAACACACACCTTCTCTTCAGTGCTGGAAGAAATGCCATTGCACAATACAGGGAAAGTTGTAAGTCTGAATGGAACTCACTCTAGCAAACATGGGCATCACTGAGTGATGGCAACAGCAAAAGTAGTCCCCAGGGGATTCCCTGTGGTTTTCCCTTATCCCAGCCCAGTTACAACCTTGATGGAGCCAAGGTTTCCAAAGCTACTAGAGGATACTGCTGAGATGAAAGCAGTCCTGGGGGCAGGATGGGAATATTTGCTCCCAAGAAGACAGTCACACTCATGTCCTGAGCACATAAAAATGTGTTATGGATAAGCTAAGGTCCTTTCATTTACTGAGCCCATTGATTTCATGCTGGGATGGTCCTGGTTTGTACTAATGCCAAAAAGTGAGCAGTGCCCTTCATGGCTCTGGTCTGAGCACTGTGAGTGATGTTTGTGCTAAAGGCCCACACCACAGCTGACATCAATCTGAGCAAGAGCCTTGGGGTAAACACAGGTGCTTGAGGTATTTCAGGACTTAGCTATTTCTGCAGAACAGCTGCTTTGCTGTCTGACACAGTTCAAAACCCTCCCTTTGGCACCCTGTGTCACACACAGCACCCTGCACAGGTCCTTGGGACAGGCTAAAGAGACAACTGCTTTGCTCAAAAGACAAAAGGAGGTGCTGATGCCACCTCCCATCAACCTACCTCCATCCCAAGCCCTTTGCTCTCCCCACTGGTAGGGTAATCAGGGAGGCTCCCTGACAGATGCCCTCCATGTAGAAACGCCAGGTCTGTGGTAACTGTGTCTAAGCCTTGCTGAAGTCACCAGTCTCTGGCAAGGCTCAGCTCCTAGTCACCGAGCTGTCCCTAAAACTTTGACTTTCACACTGGCTCAGCTCCTTTGCTGCTTCTGAGCACGCTGCAACAAAGCCACACGCAAGCCTGTAATGAGCCGTAACCGAACCAGAGCCCTAATTTAACGCCACATAACCAGGCAAGCAGGATGAACAGGGAATGAAAATTATAATGTCCTTTTAGGGGCACTGGAATGGAAAGTTTCCCTTTTTTTTCCTCCATCTGCTTTTCCCGGGGCACTTGTGCAGTGAGCTGGCCAGGCCGCTGCTGGCTGGTGGCACCAGCACAGCACCGTGGGATCTGCTTGGATGCTTGGATGCACGTGGCAGCTTCCTACAAATCCAGGGGCTTTGCCTGCATCAGGCCTCCAAGGAGCAGCCCTTCTTGGAGCACAGCCATTGCAAATTCCCAGAGTACACACAAGGCAGGGAAGCATCACCTCCACACAGAGCTGCTGCAGGGCTCTCCCTCCCAACAGATGTCACGGCCAGGTGTGGAGAGAGCACTCATGGGGCACTGCCCTCCTGTGTGTAGCTGAGCCTGTCCTCCACCTACATCCCTGCTTACACCACATCCATGGGGCTCATAAGGAGCTGAGAGGGAGCCAGGGCACACCCTCCCCAATGAGCTCTCAGATGCCAAGCTGAGATTACATGGGAGATCTGCCCCTGAGGAGCTCATCTGATGGGTACTGAAGCTGCTCACAGCAGTGTTTGCATCAATTTTGTTGTTAACAGTTTCCAACAGGAGAGCAAAGTGCCCTTGACTGAAATGGTGATGAGGGACATGAGCAGAAAGCTCATGGTGGGGACAGAAAAGGTGCTGTGTGGGGATGGGCTCTGCCCTGCTGATGGAATATAACCCCAGAGAGGGGAGAGGGGGAAGAGATGCCCTGCATATCCTCATGCTGCTGTGTTTGTGGCCAGGTTCCTCACTTCCCTCATGCTCCCTTTGCCTTATGTCTGGCATCTTCTCTGCCTCCCCAGGCAGGGAAACTGAGGCATGGGGCTCCTGGCCCTACAGAAGTGTGCAGGACCCTGGATGGCCCTCGCAGCCCCAAACTGAGTACTGGCACTGGACGTGAAAGAGGAGGTGGAAGATGACTGAGGTGGAGCCCCAGGGGCAAGGGTAGAGTGAGGACAAGGACAAAGATGAGGACAAGAATGAGGATGAAGACCAGCTGCTCGAAGATCCACTACCCTGGGAGGCCCAGCCCCTCTGCTCCCCACGCTGGCACATACTGAATTCTACATGGGATTCTATGGGATTCATTTAAACAGGATTCCTGAGTCTTGGCTGATGCCTTCATTCCCTAGTTGAACAGTATACTGCTGAGTTAATAAAACTCTCCCATAAAAGCCATGCTACTGGCACTTTTCAGCATCCATATTTTTCCCATTGGTGGAATAGTCATAAAACATCTGCTCTAAAGTTTCGATTAAACAAGGCAAAACATGTTTATGTTTTAGAGTACCAAGGAAGTCAACCATGCTGGCATGAACACGGACACAAAAGTCCCCATAACTTCTCTGGGAGCAGAGCGGACCCTTTCCCCTGCTGAGTCTTGGCCAAGGGGCACAGGCCTGTGTCTGTCCTGCTGTTGTCCTGACACTGATGCCATTCCTTACAGGATGGGATTTCTGGACACAGTCATGCCAGGACAGGTTGTAGCCATTTCACAAAGCAACCCAGTCACCTAAGACACCGCCTGCCCATGCAAAAGTGGGTTAAGCTTTTACAGACTGGTTTTGAAGGGTGTAAGAAGCTTTAAGAAGCCACCCAAAACTGCTGCCCAAGCCCTTCACCCTTATTACCCTCAGTGGGAAGGGGCACACAGGCTGTCAGGTGTGTTTGTTTTGGAGGAGGTCTTGTTCCTTCTACCCTGCTCAGGGACAGGCTAAGGTGACAGCTTCAGGGTAAGGGCTTCTCCATTAGCAAAACAGCTAGTGACTGATGGAAAGCAAAGATGAGGCTTTCCAGGAGCGTTTCTATTGGAAAGACCAAGGAAACCCAAACGCCTGAACACAGCAAAATTCTCCTCACTGTCTCCCTGGGCCACTAACCAAACATGCATTAATGGGAGCATGACATGACTTGCAGCCCTGAAGCCTTCCAAACCTACCCCCTCATGGTTCTATAGCAACCCAGTGCTGTTACATGAAGCTGGAGTTGTGCCGAGCTGGGGATGATGTCTGTGCCAGGCCCACTTCTGGGCTCTCAAAAGCCCATTTACACACAGCGGCAACACGCTTATCAACCACAGAGAGCCTTGAGTCACACTCACAGCCTGATCTCACAGCACTGCTCCTGGCCCATGGAAGGATTAGCTGACAGACTGGAGATAAGGATTTAGGCTTATTTCTACTGTTTGGAAATAAATGACGCAAGAAATGTTCTTGCAGGGAATGAAGCCAGCAGGAAAGCCCAGGAGATGGCAGGGTCATTCAGGCAACAGTAGCCACGCTGGATCACTGGCCTCGAAGATGCTCTTACTTCCAGCTTCAGCATGATCCCAGGGAGGGGAGAGGGGGAAGAGCCCCCCTACATACACCCAAGCTGCTGTGTTTGTGGCCAGGTTCCTCACCGCCAGTGAACCATGCAGTTCAGGGCAGGCACCCTGCCTTGCTCCAGCTCACATACTGACTCAGACGTTTTGGCCAGCACCTGCACTGGACCCTGCCAGGACACAGCAGGGCAGACAGGTCTCAGGGTCCCAGATGACCTGCCTTGGCCTTTGGAAATCACCAGTGAAGCCACTGGAACCAGATAAGTCACAGTGCTGGGACCAGCTTGTGGTTCAGCAGCACACATCTGCCAGGAAGCATGTGGGAGCAAAGGTCGGGGTATCTGACAGTCGGGAAGTGCAAGCAAAATTGGATCAGATCTGGAAGTGGGTGGGAGCATCACTGGAAAAAAAACAGAGGGAATTGGATGTGGCAGGGATCATCTGTACCTAAATGGTGGGTACAGCACACCACGGGGCTGACTGGCTTAAAACACCCATGGGAGAGGGAAGAAAAGTGGGCTGGATGGGCTCTGCAGCAGCTGAGAGCCAACAGCCATGGTCATCAGGGAGGACAGCCATCATCACAGCCCTGTGTCTGCCCTGCCAGAGGCTGTGGAGGGGCCAGAGGCTGTGGAGGGGCTCCACATCCTTGCTCAACCCCACCACAGTGTTCTCTGGCCAAGCAAAAGCTGTGCACACAGCAGGAGCTGTTCCCTGAAGAACATTCCCAGTTCTTGCTAACTCCAGAGCCATGAGCACTGTCTCTCACAGACCACTAATTTAGGCACCTAAATATAGCTGTAAGAAGGCTACATTTAGCATGAAAACTTCAGTGAACAAGCTCAAGTTGAGTGCAGACTGGGCTCATAGCAGTCCCCACAGTTCCTGTGGAATGGGCATTACAGTGACTTGTTGCGTCCTTCTGAATTTATCCCTGTACCTGCTGCAGAAACCCACTAAAACCATTTAAAACCACTGGTCTTCTGCCTTTTCCATTGTCTGAACCATTTCCAGGTTCCAAACAGGGACATGATCGTGAACCTCAGTTCATGTACCACCAAGTAAAAAACTTGAAAGAGAAGGCAAGTTTTTAAAGTTATCCAAAGACTGAAATGAGCCAATACTCTTAACTCTGCCCTTCACAGATGGTGTGATTAGGAAGCATCAGCAACAGGGTTTTGCCAGCCCCGGGGGCCACTTGGTTACACTGTAACTGTGAGTTCTGTAGGGGTGTGTGTGAGTGCGAGCGCCTGTGAGATGGAGAACAACTTTCTTTTGGGTATCATTACTGTTGGTCACTGAGACAAGATAACAGCGGCCACCTCACGAGATGCCTGGAAAAGATTTTCAGTTGTATCAGTTAAAAGAATCGCTACTAAGCACTGAGAAAAATCACTGTGTGCTCAGTGTGTAAGGTAATTACCCTGTTCTGACACACAGCAGTCTCATGAAAGGGTTGGAGTAGAACGAAAAACATAAGCCTCAAGCCTGGGTGGTGCAAACCATCCTTGGGATAAAGACAGAAGGACAGGATGCCCTATCCTTCTCCTCCCTGGGGGACAGGCAGTGCCCACTCAAACCCTGGATTCAGCCCCTGCAGGGCTCAGATTTTCTGCTGTGCCATCGGGCTCTACTGGATGAGATCAATTACTTTAATAATCTTTTATTTCAGCGAGAAGCCCCAGTACCCAAAGCCTGCCCCCACGCCACAGGTTACAATGGCATTGGAGGGAAAGGCTGGTGGGGGCAGTAATGCCCAGTGTTTTAGCTGTGGGATCTCTCAGACTGAAGCAGTGGGGAGGAAGGGAACAGGAAGGGGATTTTAGTTGAGATTGTCCATCAAAACCACTACATAGACAATACTTTGTGTTCTAGCTCAACTTCAAATATCACCACAATTCCAGTAACACACAGACACCAAACCTCAATGTGTCATAGGCAATCCAAAAGCTGCACAGGCTTCCCTAACTTTTATGTCTACCACAAGGAGCCACATCTGCAGCACCTCTCTACTTGGGCTGGCAGCCCTGAAGTGAGAGGCTTGGGCACAGAGAGCACCCACAGGCACGTACATCAAACCCATCCAGAGGGGTAAAATCAACGAGGTGCCCTTAAGCTTCAGCTCTTGATGCCAGCTGGCAAGCAGCCCCATCAGCCACCCAGCAACATTTCTTTATCACTGACCATTTCCTTCTCCTTTTGTTGTTGTTGTTGTTGTTGTTTTTCACTTCAGTTTTACTTTAGCATTTTTGCATGCCAGCTCAGTAAGCTGTTACGGATTACAGTTTAATAAAAGCAATCAAGCACGGATGTGAATACGCAGCTCCTGCAGTACTTGGGTAGTGCTGTTACCTCATAGAGCATAGCATCCCATGAGAGAACATTTGCAGTTGTCTGAACAGCATATTTTAAAAAGTTGCAGTTTTTCCAATCTTTCTCTGGCCACCGCTGTTAATATACATATATCCACTCTGATCACCTTTTAATTCCCTTAAGAAAGTCCAACAGTTGTTTCTCTTTTAACATAGCACCTTCTTAATTTTTTTTTAAATAGAATGTATAAAAATATTTGCATAGGAAATTATTTTTTTTTGCTACTAACATGAGAGCATGTAAACATACTTCATTCTGGATAAATACAAATACACGAGAAACCAAATTTTGCTATTGTTAGAAGTGAAAATAAATGTCTTCACTCACTGATGCCCCATATTTAATAACAGTAAATGCCAATGGCATGAAAGATGTATTACAACTGCTACGTAAGAGCTCACTCTTCAATTTAATGTCAAGCCACAGTGCTCTCTTCCTCTCTCCTGCTCTCCATAACTGAACTCAGGGATATTCCAGAAATAGCATTGGATATTTCAACCACGTGAACAGTTGTGTCATCTCGACAACACATTCTTCTGTGTAGTTTTCATTTAAATCACAGCATCACCTGGGACAGAACTAGGAGGGGTTAGTCCACTGGTGCACCCTAGTCCATGGTGGGAGTAGCTACTCTTAAATTGCTTCTGACAGATGCTTGTCCAGCACTTGATCCAGTCCTTGGGGTGCCCAGCACAACATGCCCCAGGCAGAGGATTGTCACATTCTGCTCCCATCACCTGCATGGCCATTTCTTTTGCAAAGCCCCAAGAATGTTGCTGCCAACCCATCTCCTGGTAATGTCTGCCAGCATGTCCCTCTGACACTCACTGAAACCTTTTCCCTAACCCTTTCCTGCCATCTTATTATCTCAGAGCACTGCCTTCCTTACCCTGCCAGCCAAAGACCTCTTTGGGAGTGCTCATCTCTCTCACTCCCCTGCATCCATCCTCTAAGCTGGTTGTGTGGTCCTTGCTGCTCTACTGCTCCTCATGTCCTTCAAGCCTGGTACCCCAAATGGGAGCTGAGGCCTTTGCACCACTAAGCAGTGCAACAGGATCAGCTTGTGCTTCCTGCTCACTCCTCTCTTGCCTGTGCTCCCCTGTACAGCTCTGCTATGGCAGGGCACTGTTGGCAAGTAAGATCATTTTCTGTTTGCCTCCTCAGTCAGTTAATCCCACCTCCTTTTCCCGTCCTTCTATTTGCCTCCATCCTTGCCAAAGTGCATCCTGTTTCCTTCAGACCGTGTCTCCCATTTGCCACAGATTAAATGGTTTGCACAGCTTCTGTCCACCTGCTGCATGGGAAACAGACAGGCAAATGATAAATGCCACACAGACACTCCCAGGCCTGGGAACCAGATACACGGTTAGCCCGGACCCTGTGGGATGTCACACTAAATTGCATCAGGTATGACTGGGTTACACTGCAACATGCAAATCAGGGCTTAAAAGGGGTCGGCAAGAAGCTGGACACAGGACAAGTGTGGAAAATCCTGCAGCTAGAGCTATTGCTCTTCCCTGGGATTTCACCCTGCTACAACAACTGAGAAATTCCTTCCTTCCCCACAGACAGACAAGGCTCAGCTGTATCCCACTGCAGCACTCCTTTCCCCTGGGAGTTCCTGAGCTTTGCTGGTGTCAGTTGTCTCCTGGAGACGCGCTTGGCACAGTGCTGCTCTGTGGAGGATGCTTGTTGCTGCCTGTTGAGGTATCCCCACTCTGAGCCCATGAATCCTGGCAGTGTGTAACACTCCCCATCCATGTTCAGTGATCCAATGGGATTGGACTGTTCCCAAGGGTCTGAGTAAGAGCTGTGCAGAGAGCAGGATTCATCCTGGTCCAGCTGCAAATGCAGGGCCCAGGGATTGCATATCAGAAGCAGAGCAGGATAAATCAGAACTTATCTAACAGTCAGAAGCAGACAGGATAAAATAACACAGGAGTAATCCAGCAATGTGCTGGGGGGTAGCTCAGGGACTGCTCCTCTGGGGCATAGGCATCCATGGAACACTCATTTCCTTCTGGGAGACCTGCCAGTAGTGTGCTGATATGTCTGATCAACATCTGCTCTGCAGGAAGCAACCCAGAGAGGACTTGAATAGGGACCCCCTGGCACACAGTGATGGGAATGGCAACAAGCCTGGAGCTGGGCATGCTCCTGTCCCACCAGCAGACCCAGATTCTATATGCATTGGTGATCTATGCCTTGCCCTGGCTCTGCCACCCTGGAGCACAGGGTCTGCTGTGTCCTATCTGGAGGCAAAGATGAGGAGGCTAAAAAGCAAGTCTAGAGACTGTGTTCATGTAAGGTGTCCAGGTGGGAAGCAGCCAATTTTAACGACACCCAGTCTTAAGATGCTGATCTGGCTCCAGGCCAAGTCTTTGTACTAAGCTCCTTGACATCCTGTTTAGAAAAGTATTATTAAAATCTAATTGCTTCATGCATATATTGCTGTTTTAATTATAACAGAAGCAGAAGAGAGATGCGAGCAGTAATCAACCTCTCTGATGCTAATACACATCCAAAGAGGGAACTGGTCATGGGAAAAGCCCATCCAACGTCATCTAAGGAAACCACAGGGAGATAGCCCTAGTGATTGTCCACACTGCCAACAGCACAGCCTCAGTGTGGCTGTGGGTAGCCTCCCTAAAGTGCTCTTTGCTTTGAGCCACTGACCAGGATGCTGCACCTGAATTAATTTTACATGTTTGCTGCTCTGTCTCTCTAGAACTAAAATGTAATTACTTCAGAGCCACAGACCAGTTAAATCCATCTGCTCAGCTGGCTGCTGAAACTAATGGATCTTCTTTGCAACAAAGTAGTATAAAATAAAGTCACGCTGTGAAGAAAAGGATGTAGCACTTATTAAGGTCCTTAAGGTAAAACCTTCCCAAGGTAACCTCTCCATCACCTAGCAAGTCCCACAAATACTAAAGATGGAACCAGGTCAATCAGCAGCTGATAGCTTCAGCAAAACAGTGGCCAAGCTGGCAGAACAAACTATCTGACAATTAATAGCGGATTTAAGGACTAGAGGAAACTTATTAGCAGAGGTGAACTGAGGTTGATGTGCATCTGTTACACTATGTGGATAGATCCACTACTGAACAATTCTTCACCAAAATGAGTGTCAAGCACTGGAAAAATCTGCCCAGGGAAGTGGTGGTGTCACCAACCCTGGAGATGTTTAAAAGACATGTAGATGTGGCACCTGTGAACATGGTTTAGTGGTGGGATTGGCAATGCTGACTTAATGGTTGGACTTGATGGTTTTAAAAGGTCTGTGCCAACCTAAACAATTCTATGATTCTGTGATTAAGAGAACAGTGACACAAAGCCTGTCACCTTCGTGAGGTTGAAAACTTCAACACACCAGCAAGTGTTGATCAGTGACCTGATCTTGACCCACTCATTGTGTTGGGGCAATTCTGCCAGTCAAACAGCCAGCATTCCTCCTAGGGGGGTCTTGGGGAAGGAATCACTTTGGTGGAGATGGCAGAGATCTTGTCACATATGGATACTAATTCTGGCTTCGGATTCCCTCAGCATAGTAGCGTAGATTCCCTCATCATCTCAAGAGGGGTCACTTCTTCCCAGGCTCTTCTGCTTCCATTCTGATCTGATCCCAAGCACCAATTCTCCTAGTATCGCCCTGATGTGAGGAAAGCCCTGAAATGCAGATGTGTTGTCAGGCTACATACAGGTCTGGGGGGAAACTAATAAAGACCGAACAAGAACCTGGTGGTGTTTTGAGTCCTCAAGATGAATTGTTCCTAACCTAACCTAAACTGACCAAGAGAAGTGGGGGGAAGCAACTGCTACCTGACCCCCCTAAATCCCACTGCTTCTCCTGCAAAACAGTTCACCATGTGGATCCTGCATGTAAAGTGTTGGGAGATGCAGACACCAGAAATGCCAAGGCTCGTTGCTGATCCTGCTCTTCCCTCTCACTGCAGGAGAAAGGTCAGCATCATTTGAGAGCTGAGTGAGACAGACCGCAGCAGGGGATGAGCCCATCCCACTGCCACACGCCTGGCACTGTGCAAGTGCCTCAGCATCAAAAACAACTCTGGAAAGAGATGTTCTCCCAGCTGGCAACCAAGCAGAAAACAAAAGAAAGACAGAAAGGGGGCACTTGTGCTCAGAAAATTAAATCCAAATTTATTTACAGTAATTATACTTTCATTAACACCCTATTTGCCATAAAGATGCATAAAATCCCTAAGTAAGAGCTGCAATTTCTCTGAAGGTGAAAGGAAGGTAACAGAAAAAAGAGTGCCAGCTTCTCCCTAGCCTGTAAAGTCCTTAAGAAGCCTGCATCATTGTGAATGGTTACTGTTTGTAATCTAACTTCCCCAGCAACCATGTGTAAATGAGAAAGAAATCCAGCAAGAGCATCAAAGAACTTGTAACAGAGTTGATTTATTCTAGCAATCCCTGATTTAACCATAAACAAACCAATCTTTCCTATATGATCATGTGGCGCTTGGATGCTGTTGTGGTGTACACAACATAAAACAAATTTTCACATCACTCCCAGCTGAAATCACACCATGTTGCAGGTATGGGATCACTGGCTAGGTTGGGCTTGTTAACATAATTCTGAGTCCTTGGACCACAGACACTTAGTTCAGGCTCTGCACCTAAGCAGAATCAAGCACAGCAGACTCCAGCCCTGACAAATGTTTTTGGTAGTTTGGAAAGGTCTTCACTGAATTCAATTCCTTGATTTCAGTCCACCTCCTCAATGTTTCAAGGTCATGTGGAGATCTGATATAAAACCTTTCAAAGTCCTTGTGATCTCCACGCCACCTGGTCCTCTCAAGTCTTTATAAGTGGATTCTGCTAGATCAGCCAAGGAATGAATAAGAAATTCGAAATGCCAGTGAGGACACCAATACACACTCCCAAATAAATCTGCAGGCTGCTCTGAGATATCATCCCAGTTATTCCACTGATAACTGCTTTTTGGGGGTGATTTTTGAGCTCGTTATGTCTTCCACTTCTGGCATAACCTCTGCAATCTCCTGGCTTAGCTCAGACATGCACTTGTCATGTGGCTTGGCATCAAAAGACAATTACAGAACCACAGGAGAAGGTTCCCTCAGGAGGGACAAGGCAACAGGTAAAGCCAAGGATGGCTACAAAGGCTGAGGGTGAGAACCACACTCAGCCCCTGTGTAATGCTAAGTGTGCATAAGAGCAGCTTCAGTCAGTAAGCAGCTCAAGTGTTTCATATTTCCTTTCATACAACAGATAGAGTTTCAGCAAATTTTCTCTGGAAAGCTGCAACACAGGCAGGCAGTTCCAAGCCAGAAGGTGCTAATTAAGAAACACTAGGTGAGTGTTAATGAAAGAAGCTTTGAGAGGTGGGAGGAAGTGAAGAGGGTGAACCACTCTCACCTTCTGTCCCTGGTCCTATATGCCATGTCCTTAATCATTGGAAACATGGAAAGGAGCTTTATAGGGAGGAAAGAAATAAGGTAAGGAGATAGATGACAGCTCAGTGCTTCTGTTCTCTGCCCTGGTGATGAAAAACACACTGCAAAACCAGGCTGAGTCCAGCAGAGAACTACCAAGGTTGTCTATAGCCAAAGGATTTGCACTGAACTCACACTAAGGGTGCCGAGCTTGTTCAATCTGTAGAAGAGATCGTTTTGGGTGACCTAACAAGTACCTGCCAGAACCCAAGAGGAGGATATTAAGACAAGAATGGACTCTTTACAGGAGTGCATAGTAGGAGAATGAGTTACAACAGCCATAGATGGAAACAGGGAAGAATTCAACATGACATAAGGAAGTTTATCTCCACAGGGACAGTCACTGGAACAAGACTCCAGATTGGCTGTAGGATCTCCAGCCTTGGAAGTTTTCAACAGAAGCCTAACCCTGAGTAACCTTGTCTGATCTCAGGGCTGTACCTGCTTTAAGCTGGAAGCTGAACTAGAGATATCCTAACATCACCTCCAGCCTGAACTGCCTGTGGCTCTGCAATCTCAAGGTGTTCTTCCTCACCAATTGTAAACTGAAGGATGAGTCTTGCAGCTCTACTCTGCTTTGTTGTTGTGCTCTTATTGCAGACAGCATTTCTAAGCAAATGTTCTCTTAACCATATATTGCTCATAATGTCAGGACCAGTGCAGAGCAATCCAGCCCTCAACAGGGCAATTCCCACAGCTTGGAGAATGCTGGCACACTGTAAGAGGGGAGCAGTTCCCCAACACTCTCCTCCCAAAGTACCTAAAGGAAGCTGCACAGACTGGTTTGAGTGTTGGTATTAGAAGGGTAAAGAGAGGAAGAAGGGCCCTCAGTGAAAAATGATAACCTGGAAGCACCAGAGAAAACCAATGGACAGTGGAAGCCTGAGGCAGATGGTGATAGGACCAAGGAGGAAGCTGGACTAAGAGTCTGTGAGAGCTGGCACCAGGGGGATCAGAATGCTTAACAACAAGTGGAAAATCTGACACAAGAGTGGAGCTTATATGATTCCCAGGCATGTGGGACAGGTGTAATGTTTCCTCACTAGGCTGATTTTAATGGCAGAAAAGGGATAACATTGATTTAATGTCAATAAATTCTCGGTGTTACTGTAACACCTTGTCTCTGAGTGCTTACAGTTTGATTGTTTAACACACAAGTTAAAAAAAAAGCCGTAATCAAGAGAGCTGAGGAGTTCAGGAGTCTTTAAATCTCTTCATATACAGCTAGGTGGCCTGTTTCAAGCTGTGATTACCTCTTTATAGAGCTGTGAATCTCTCTCTGTAATACTGCCTGTCAATTCCCTTACCATTTCAATAAGATCAAGAGTGGAAGTAGATTTAATAGATTTTCGAACCCAAAAATAATCATAATGATTCACACAGCTTCAGTCAGTAACCTCAACACACCAATGACTCTTCCTGGAGCTAAAACACATCTTTCCCTAAAAGAAAAGGTTTGTCTTGACCTGAAGGAGTTTGAGGGATGTAGAGAAGTTAGTGCCATGTTAAGTATGTGTGCTCGAGTTCTTGTTTTGGTTTGGTCAGATGCCAAATCCCACTATGTCTCCTTCTGCTAATTTTAAAGAGTTTTCCACCATTGTGAATCCTTTTCTGTGTAGGTGCGTTTAGGCTGAAATTATGTTATATTTTGTTAACATATATATATTTATATATTAGGTAGGATTGTATTATATATTGTATAATATATATATTATATAATATATGGTAT
>VYXB01010507.1:485549-518813 GCA_013397135.1 Pachyramphus minor
AGGCAGTTGGTGTTTGGCTTGGTGTTCCAGTGTCATGCTGGGAGTTCACACTTTCCTTTACAACCTTCAAGCCTCTTCAGCACCCCCAGTCCCACGATGCAGCTCCAGAGCTGCAATGGTGGTGGGTTTGTGTGGGATTCATATCCACCCCGTGCCACCTTGCTTCTGGCCATGCTGTGATGCTCTGATGGGCACTGCTAAAACAACTCTGTGGTACTACTGAGCCATCTGGGCTGGCCCCTGAGACCATCTTGCTGGCAGTGGTATCTACTTGGCAGCACCACTCACACCTGACCCTGACAGCACTATCATCAGGAGCTGTGTCACAAAAATTCCTCACTGAACCTTGCCAGACTCCTCTCTGTCAGGAGAGACCGCTTCCTACCCATCTTCAAACTTCTGCTGGTCCCAGTTCCCTTTAGCTGAATCCACGCAGGTGTTTTGTAGTGCTTCTTCTTTTAAACATTGTCCTTGTTGAACCATTCATTCAGGCTATAAATAGTATCTTGCAAAAGATTTACCACAGGTCTGAGTCAAACAGCAACTGCCAAGTGAGGCTGAAATCCTGCGGAGTACTAAGTATAGGGAGCATGGTGGTGTTTAAGAGTTCTCATTTTATAGACAATCAATTCTTTCTGAAGCGGGGGAACCAGGCCAATTGCAACATCTAAGTTTCCTCTAAGCTCTTCAACCGTATCACATAATGTGTGGCATTTCTGTAGTATCTTTCAGCCCAATCCACCCAAACATTTTAAAAACTCGACGCTTACTCACTCAGGGGGAAGCAGGGACAAGTTACATTCAGTGGTTTCACCGCAGACTGCAGAAAGCCAAAAGCACTGTGAAGCACAGGGACACAGGCTGTACGCCTCCAATGAACCCCTGCCAGCAACTTCAAGCCAGGTAAGGGACAGGGATAGAGAGGAGGGGAGAACTCTACAGCCACCCCAGTATTTCCATCCTCGGGCACTGCACTTCAGGCTCGAGCTGCCCCAGGATTTCCCTGCTGTGTGAGCAGGGCCCGCACCCCTCTCCTTTGCTCATGCTTTAGGCTGGGAAACCTCATGAGACTGGGCTGAGTGAGACAGCACCTCCACAGCCCTTCCTTTAGCCTCGTGGCCACAGATAAGCAAAGGTTTCTCAGGATGGGCTTCCCTTTAACTCTTGCAGTCCAAATTCCCCAGCTGTCAGGTTGCGGGAGCCATGTGGTCTGTGGTGTTTTTAGAGCAAAGCTTTTCTTCTTGAACAAGCAGGTGTAATTGAAACCCAATCCATCAGCATTTTGCTCAGCTCTATTTCAAACTCAAACCATGAGGCAAAACCTGGAACACTTTTTTTTTTTTCATTGACATGAAATACACTAAATTATTAATTCCCTGAACTCCTACTGAATGTCCTTTAGTTGCCTAGCCCTTGAGTTCATTTTCCTGGCTTGGCAGGCTCCTTTAGTGCAGATCAAAGCAAGAGGCCTAATCCTGGAGAGGGTTGAGCATCCTCCAGTCTCACAGCTGCATTTGCAAAGTAGTTTCTGTTCATTCTGGTTTTGGTGTCTAACTTCTGACAGCAAGTCTACATAATCATCAAGATGTCAGAGGACGAAAACAAGAAAGCAGAGACTGAGCAGTGCATTCATGCTCACTCTGTGTTCCTGGGAAGGAACCTTTCCCCTTCTCTGCAATCCCAAATCCTCAGGATATCACAGCTGACACCAGCAACCAGATCGGGAGTTTTCTGCTCTGGCTGATCAAGGCATGGGTTAGTGTGCACCCAGACAGCACAGGCTGGCAGGGAGAGGCAGTGCCTTTTATTATCTCAAATAATATATACCCAGAGAATAAAACACAAGCTTTAGGGCATATGCACTTTTCTCCCCTGGTATAGTTGTTTGCCTAATAAAGCACATTTTCTGTGCCCACACACTTTTACTTGATTATGGTGTTTGAGACCATCCTGACCACAACAGCCCCCTGGCAAGGCAGCTGTTATCACACCAGCTCAACCTAATGTCCCTAATCCAAAGAAGTTTCTTGGGGAATCTCAGAGGGTCACAGGGATCAGAAAGCTGAAAAAGGCAAAGGCAGTAACTATCAAAAAAAGAAATGAATCACAGACCCTTCAGTTTATCCTCACTTTTCAGAAGATGAGTAGAACAAGTCAGCAAGCCATAACATTACTGAAATGCATCACCACTAACATGGATTTGCACCAAAGAAGTCATGCTGCACCAATCTGATTTCTTTTTGCAACACTACAGTAAACCTTGCGGACAGGAAAGACACAAAAGTCATTAACCCTGACCACAGGAAGACTTTGCCATTGTCTCCCTTGATATCTGCTCCCGAAGTGAGGCAACAGACAAAGTGGGTAGAAACTGGTAAGACCCAGTCAACGGCTGTACCCAGAGCCGTCAGCACTGAGTTGTGTGCAACTCCCACGGCTCCACGGTCTGGTCAGATTTATTATTAGTGCTTGGACACTGGGACAGACGGGAAGGCTGTAGGTGTCCCGGAAGGCAGGACTGGAATTGGAAATTACTTTGTTGGACCAGAGACGTGACCTGGAAAACCTGTATGTGATTTAACAAGGACAAATGCAAGACATCGTAAGTGAACAGGGACAATTCCCTGAAAAAATACAGGGAGAGAGTGTTCTGCCATCAGGTTAGAAGCATAATCACCTGGATGGGACGTGGCACTCCCATGGAGCTGCGAAACAGTCAGCTCTGCCACTGCAGAGGAATCATGGCCAGTCATGTGAAAGGAGCCCTCTGTGCTGGGGAGGACATTAGGAGAGCTGCACCCACAGGACATGGTGCAGCAAGGGCACAGCTCATGGGATGTGGTCTGGGGAACAATGAGAAGGAGATTTCAGCCCAACAGGAGGCAGATGGGAAACACAATAATGTCCAGGCAGAACAGGTCTCTGCACTGACCAGGACCCCATGCGGGGTGAGGAGCTCAGACACACCCCAGACTGAGAGCAATGGGATCACAGGCAGCTTCCTGGTGAGAGAGGGGAGCAGCAGAGATCAGGGGATGTTTGTTCTAAGGCAGCCTGACACAGTTGGTGTTTGGCATCCCATCTCGCAGAATCAGTCAGTGAACTGGAGCATAACAGTTTCCCTCTCAGAGAACCTCGGAGCTGCTTTGATTGCAGCCGTCACTGCATCTCCCACAGCCAGCGGGAGGTAAGGCAGCCCCTCTTCTCCTCTGCTTCACAGGGCTCTTCCTTTTCTCCGCGGGATAAAAATAATCCTCTTGCGTCAGTTCCATCACTGTGAGCAGCAAGACATTTTATTCATCTGTGATTCCCTCTCCTCTCTCATTTAAACAATTCTCCATTGAGCCCATCAAATTAATTTGAGCAAGGGACATTTGTTTGGCCTGCCTGCAGGCACAGGTGTCTCCCTTTCCTTTCTTTTTGGAGGAAATTGATAGGTGGTTTGAGTTGGGGAGAGGCTTGGGAAGGGTTGGGAGCAGTGCGATGGTTTCGATCAGGACAGGCAGGGGCATGGAGGTCTGCAGGTAAATGCACCCAGTGTCAAAAAACACACAGGTGAAGTCTGAAAGTGAAGGGTTTTTTACACCAATGCATTTGGGATGCATTTTACAATGGCACAGACACAATCAGGGAGCTGCCCTCTGTGTCTCCCCAGGCAGCCTCAGCCCTTTCCAGCTCAGGTTGGCTCTTTGGGGAAGGCTGTGTCAGGCTCTGGCAGTGGCTCAGGAGCAGTTATAGGGATGTGCCAGATATCAAGCTGTTCCTCTGGCCCTCATAGCTGCACTTCTTGCTATTCCATGTCATGACAAATTTCCTGCCTTTGTCAGTGCAGCAAATACCACCAGGTTTTGCAACGAGGGACACTGTCCCACAGCTCTCAGTTGATTCCCAGAGACAAGGTATGTAAAATTACAAGTAAGGAAAATCTGAAGAAGCTCAAAGAAGAGTAAAAGCCCACCTTCTCCAAGCTCTGAAGCATTGCTTGGTTCAGTGAGGCAAGGCAAAAACATGACTGGGATGGGTCTTTCACATGAAGACCTGTGTCCTGTCCTCCATCCCTGCCGAGTGAGTCCTCAGGTGCTCAGGACAGTGCACAGCCATGACCTTGGGACAACTAGTTCCATTTTTCCACCTTAATTGCACGACCAGCACAAATGGAGGCCAAACCGACCCCTGTGGAGGTGCAGAGCCAACAGGGAGCTGCTCACATGTGTTCCAGGCTTTTTTTGCACTTTTCTGGCCAGGACGCCCATGGGATGTGTGCTCTTTCCTGCTTGTGCCATAATCCAGCTTCTCATCCATTTGCTGCCGTTCCACTGCCACATCTTCACTCTGCTTCACACCTAGACCTGCACTCTTATCTTCCCCTTCTCACTTCTCTGTCTGCCAGAATGGACAGCACAGGGACAAGATGGGATCACTGGGCAGGAGTGGTAACAGCAGTGGTAACATCATTGCTGTGTCTGCCGGTTGTGGGTGAGCATCTTTTGGTGCCCTGCTCCACTTCCTAATTTTCACAAGTTCTCTAGTGACCTGGCTGGTGCAGCTTGAAACCTTGGCCTTGATAGTCTGTGAGAACCAAGTGTCAGACAGGAGGCAGGAGAGCCTGCTGGGAGCTGGGCCCTGGTAGGACAGGGTTGTCCATCAGTACACCCAAACTACAGCTCCTTCCCTGAGGTATGATGGTATTGGATGTGCCCAAAAGGCACTCAGCAGGACAGAAGCACAGAGAACAGGCTGTAGGACAGCAGATCCATGGGGTCTCTCAGGCACCAGCCACTGCTTTGCACTTTGTCCCCATGACAAGCCCTTGGCTTGTCCTAACACACCCTGTGGCTCAGACACTGAGCTAACAGGATTTCCTTCTCCACACCCCTGTGCAGAGCCAGGGCACAGGAATAGCTGCACTCCTGAGAGCTGCTTGGGGCTCTCTGGCAAAAAAATAGCTCACCCTCAGATGACCTGGAGGATAAGCACCCACATTGCCTCCTTCATCAGGCCACTTTAATCAGTTCTGGCAGGGGGTTGAGCATCAGATTGCCACTGCAGGTAAGGTTGCAGGCTGGAGACCTGCACTCATACCCAGCCATTGCTGGAGGAATGAGAGTCTCCCAAAAAACCCTTCATCCCTGGCTCTGCCAAAGGCATGCTATGAAAATAGTTTATCCCCCTAGGGGTCCCTCTGCCTTTGTATTGGGCCTGTCATTCAGGCAAAGAACTGGTGATTTCTCATGATCCCCCCAATTTTCTGGAGGGTATTTAAGTCATCTGCATGGAAACCAATGCACAGAGGACAGATTAAAGCAAGAAAGGGAGGACAGGTGAGCCAAGCAACCCCATAGGGCTGGGCAGTGTCTCTCTTGCCACAACACTGTGTTGTGTGTGCCCCCTCCTCTGCTGCCATGGCTTTCTGCCAAGGCACTGGAGAAGGCTGCGGCTCTGGCTCAAAGAGGAGCTGTGCAAGCTGAACAGGCATATTCAGGCAATCCCAGATCTAACCAAAATGCAAGTCCTTTGAAATGTAAGGCAAAGCTCCTTCTCATGGATTAGGCATTTCCCAGGACAGGCAGTGATGGGCTCCTCAGGCTGCAGAGAAACTAAGTCCACACTGCTGGGGCTTGGGGAGCTCTAGGATGGCAGACACCAAAGTATAGACACAATCTGTGCACAAAGAAGAGGATGAAAAGTCTGCAGACAAAACAGGACTTGTAGCAACATAACAGCACCAGTGGGGAGAAATAAAAGGAAAGAGGTAAATAAGGCACCACTGGAAATTTTGCTTGTCTAAATTCAGGTTTCAGTTACTGAGGACAGCAAATCCAATGGACACAAACCAGATTTATATCTAGAAAGTCTTGACTATATTGATCCTAAAAATAAATCTCCATAGCATTTCTGTCCAAACTGGTAGTATTGCAAAATGGAGCAGTCGTGCATCACTTTCAAACACAGGCAAACCTTTTTATTACACAGGTCCTCAAAGATGAAGCTAGAAGGACAAAGACAGTCCCCTTGACTTCATTAGTATCCCCCTGACAGCACACAGCACCTCACAGGGTGAGACTTGCACTTTAGAAATTATTCATAAGTATTATGGAAATTTTGTAAAATGGGACCTTTTCTTGCTTCAGTTGCCAGTGTCCCTATTTAAGATACTAAACACAGTTCACCCTGACCACTGGGAATTGACTTCAGCTTAAAATAACTTGTAAATATGCTGATGTTGTCTCTCCAACAACTGCCAAACACAGAAGCCACAGAAAGTGACATTACACAACAAAAACAAGGTTGAAAACATGTGGCCAGGAACAGTAAAAAAAAAGATAAAAACTGCTGCTCTTCACCTTGGAGTTCAGCATTGGTTCTGTTGCACAGAACTCTCTTCTCCCCTCACTTAGTTTGATGCAACCCATAAATTATTTCTCCAAAAATGAAGAAAATAGATTTAATGGAGAGAAGATTCAAGTCCTTTAGATCCACTGCTGGTTTGTTTGGACTAGTTATCTAAACAGTGTGAGCATCTAAGGTTGCCACATCTATGTCCAGGATCCAGAACTCTTCGTAACTGTGGTGTGAGACTTCTGGACATCTGTGCTGTAGAGCCACAGTGACCACGTCTAAGGTATCCAGGTAAATTTCCAAAGGCTTCAGTTTTGCCCAAGAAGGACTATGCCTGCTGGCACATGGAGCACCTCATTTCCCAGGTAACAGTTTTCCAGGATTAAACAGTCCTTTCATTTTGTCTCAGGCTATGTGAGATTGGAAGGAACCTGATGTGGGACAGTAGAGGGAGAAGGGATCCTTGGGGGCTGTGAGGGTCTTCCTGCTCATGGGTTTCCTAGTGCAGTGGCAGGGCAGGAAAGCGTGGTGGGGAGGGAGAAGGTGGACGGGTATGGGAGCCCGCTTTTGTCAGTATCCCCTTGGGTAGCTGTTGTTTTACAGTCATGAGTCACAGATCTGCATAGCAAAACAGCTGCAGGCCACAAGCAGTGCTGCTCACACCCTGGCAAGTTGCACAACAGTGGAGTGGCCTCTTGCTGGGACCAGCACATGCTGGCAGCAGAGACTGTCAGAGCAACAACCTCCAGTCCTTCCTGCTCTGTACACACGTGCCCTGTACACATCCATACACAGCCCTCCCTGTTCATACATATATGTCTCTAACCTACTCGTCTTACAGGCCTCCAGCTCTAGGTTTTCTTCCTGTACCAAAATGACACAGAAAGCTGTGAATGATCAGGAACAGGGTTTCACAAGTCCCTGGATGCACCCCATGCTCCTCAGCTCTTCCCCTAACAGTAGAGAAAGCAGCTACTTGCAACTAGACTAAACAACAGGAGAGGGACTGAAAACAAATAAAAAAGCATTTGCAAACCTCA
Source organism: Pachyramphus minor (assembly GCA_013397135.1). Classification (NCBI taxonomy): domain Eukaryota; kingdom Metazoa; phylum Chordata; class Aves; order Passeriformes; family Tyrannidae; genus Pachyramphus; species Pachyramphus minor. The sequence continues at coordinate 492,929 of VYXB01010507.1, forward strand.
TGCTGCAGGTCAGTTTTTATGAGTCCCAAGCTCAGTTGTGTGTGCCTCCTTAGCTGGAGGCCAAGCTGCCTCTGGAGGAGGCAGTCCTGGTGAGGGCAGGGCACAGCAGCACTTGATGCCAAATTCCTCCAGCACTGCTTGTGCTCTGTGCTTCTGGGTCACTGAGCAATTACCCAGCTCTGAAGAGACAGGAGGAAATCCGCCACTGATTGAGCAGCACAGAAGCACTGAGGGAATCTCAAAGAGAGAGGAGCCTTTGCATGAAAACAGAGGGACTAGGAATTACACCACTGAAAGAACAAAACTTGAGCAGTTTGGAGAGGAGAGAAAAGTGCTTTTTCTTTCAGACAGAATGAAAGCTGTTGAAATGTAAAGTTAAGGGATCAAATACACTTCCCTCAGTGCTAAACAAGTCCAGAACTGACCTTGGAGAACATATCCAATCTATAGTTTCCTTCCTGAAATACAGTCACATGTGCTCATATATTGTACCTCATGGGACAGAAGGAGGGAGTTCAAGTTCATCGTTTTGTGCTGGTTGGTTCATCCCTCACACCTCCCACAGCCAAGAAAACACTAATAACTGAAACAATCTCCTGATCCTTATCTCCTTCATGTTTCTCCCTGTCACCCTAGGTGATGGCAACACAAGGCTACAAAGCAGTGAGGTTCAGGATCAAGAATCCTACTTTTTACACTGTTCTTGCCTAGCCCCTGCTCTAGATCTGAGCTGCATCCCACTGAGACTGGGTTTAGGATGAAACCTGCATCCCTTACTGAGACAGCACTGTGTGCAGTGGGTGCTGCTGGGGAGTGTGAGGAGTATGAGGAGGAATCAAGCCCCAGGAGATTGTAAAGGAGACAATGCTGGGGAGGGGGATAGGTTGAGATTTCAGCCACTCTCCTATTGTCTCCTTTAAATTTTACACATTTCCACCAATCTTCCCAAAATGCCCTTCCCTTTTTCATCTCCTTAAAACCCAAATACTCCCACTGTCCATCCCAGTCCCCTTATCCTAACTGATCCCTCTCAGACTCTGCCATCTGTTATGGTCGAAGAGCCACAGTGCTTCAGGAGGCAAAACCCAATGCCCCTCCCTTGGGCTGGGTTTTGCCAAGGGTAAAATTGTCAGTGCTGCAAAGATGCAGCGGGGGCACAGGGAGCCCGGAGGTGACACTGGGAGGTGTGATAAGGCATGGTGAGAGCAGAGCAGCTGCCCAGAATTTGCACATGGACAGGAAGGCTCAAAGCCACTCCATGCCCCTCGCTTGTTCCCACAACAAAAGTGGCTCACAGATACACAGCATTGTTCTCACAGGTGTGTCCTGCACCCCCAGAATGTGCACAGTCCTGGAATACATGAGCAGTCGTGTTCCCCTTCACACTCCTCTCATGCCCAGCTAGATCCTGTCCATCAGGATTTACTGCATGGGAAGAAACACGACTGTCCCTGAGGGACAAAGAAAGAGGTGCTTTGCATGTGAAGAAATCAGTAGCAGGAAGAGAGACTGAGATAATCATCCTAAATAATCCAAGAAAAATATCCAAGACAAGCATCAGGCCAAGAAGCTGTCTGCCTTCCTGGCCATCAGCCTGGGTGCTGGCCAAGAAATTTGCCTTAGTCTCAGCAAATTCTGTATTGCAAGCTTTCTCTTCTACTCCTACTCTGCTGTGATCTCCCAACACTGCACACTTTTTTTTACTATCTTCTCCTTACTTTTAGCATTGACAGGGGTTGTGCCAGGCTATTTTAGCAGTTTATAGAAAACCAAAGCCCATGAGCAGCTACATTCTTCTGACTGTGATGACAAAATGCTTTAATTTCTTCCAACCCTCGAGTGAAACCCGGAAGGCTCACTAATTAAACAGCTCTGCCCAAAACTGATTCTTCTTACAGCAATGCTTCCCTCGGGTGAACTCAACCACCCAAGGTCGTTAAAAATTAGAAATGATACTTTATTAGTTGAACAACTCCTACCTGACATCTGCTGAAATATTTAAGAAGTGCTTGAAGTCCAAAAGTGGCTTGGACGACAGCAGAGAGCCACTTGTTCCTACTGCTGCGTCTTAAAATACTGCAAGCATTTCTGTCCCCCACTTCCGAGCCCTGAGTAGAAGGACCCAAACCAGTTTCACTGGCCTACTTGCACAGGACAATACCTGTTGCCATGAGGTTTCTGCCCAAGCAGGGTTGGGTGCTCAGGGAGATGGTGTTCAGCGTGGCCAGTGCAGGACCATGCTGGTGGTAGTTTGACTGCACGCACACCTTCACCAAGCTCTGCTCTCTGCCTTGTGGTTGCTCTTCCCACATGGTCTGGGTTCAGCTGTCTTTGCTCCCACAAGCTCCCAGACTCTTGGAGCTGATGCTTAGCAGTCAGGTAGTGTGTTCCTAGACAACTCCCAGGAGTTCACACAATCCTCCCAGAGGGTTCACATAATCTAGAAACAACAGCAATAGGCACAGGAAAACCTCTACCAGGATCATACCTCATGGAAACAAATACAGCTCACTGCTTTGGGGAAAGAGGATGTCTTTCTCCTGCCCCACAGATTTCATCTGTGGGAATAGGGAGAGCTCCAGGACACGAATGACCAGGGCACAGACACAAGGACGCCTGCTGTGCTTGATGCCCCTTGTACACAGGACACCTGTGCCCTCTGTGTGTCCTTGACACAAACGCCTGATAGGTGGCAGAGCCCTCCTGCCTCCAGCTTCCTCTCAACAACAAATGCAGCTTTTCCCACGCGACTAAATGATTTAGGATACCAAAACTCACAGGGGGTTTTAGGCATTTTTTGAAGCTTTTACTATATGTCTTAGTGGAAGTAATTTCTGAAAATACCACCTGATTGCTTTTGAGAAGTTCCCCCTTCAGCATATTTGTTCTGCCAAGTGTTCATAAATGAGGCTGTGCTAATGTCGCTGACAGCAAAACTCAGAGTATTAAATAACACGTCTTAAAGATCCCCAAGTGTTTTACAAACATGAATTAATTAAGCTGCAGGTCATCCCAGCAAATTATTTAAAGAGTTCTTGAACCTTCCCTCCTTGCTCAAGGACATGAAGACAGGAAGGGACCAAAGTCTTATCCTTATCCTCCCCATTTCTATTTATCTACCACACCATCTTTAACTAACAGGCAAAACAGAATAAATTCAGCATGGCTGAAATCCCAAGCTCAGTCTCTCTTTGTAAGCCCTGTTTTGTAAGCCTAGCAATAGTTAAGGAATCTGCAGAACATGGAGCAGACAGCACTGTGTCTGTTTTTAGGGGAGAAAGGGGTTTGGAATGACATGTGGCTATTAAGAGTTCTCTCAAAAAAGGTTGATTAATCTGCTCTTCACACATGTCAAAAGCAGTTGTCCCAGCTGTGTGGGAAGGCAAACCCCTGTGACATCAGTGTGAAACAGATGGGTAGTGGGACCTGTCTGCGCCCCTGTATGCCCTGTGCCTTTGGCACCCTAGATTCTGCCAGACCTCAGCAAAGGGCACCTTTCCATCCCCAAAGGAGCTGACAGAAGCAAGACCAGGTAGCTGACCTCACAGATGCTGGGGTGGATGTGAAGCACCGGTTGTGGTTTGTCCACTTGGGCATGGGCCAGTGGGTTCTGTGGGGATCTATAGTGAAGAGAACAGCCTGAGGTACCCAGGTACTGAGCCAGAAACAGACAGATTTATGTGCAAGGAGACAGCTGGGATACCAGGACTCCTCTGCACAGTTTTGGATCCTCTTCACTTACAAAAATCTCTGAAGTTCCATGACTGTTAACTCCACCATGGGGACTCCCAGAAAAAAGGAGAGGTTTAGCCATTTTAAAGAGGAATGCTGCTTGCATAGGGTAAGTGTTTAAAGAGCATATTGACTTGATCTTTAGAGGAGCCAGGATCAATACTCTGGAAGAACATCTGACTTTCCACAGTGAGATGATATGCTTGCAAACCTGGTTGGAGGCTTGGTGCCAAGGGCATAAAGAGTGGTGCAGGCACAAGAAGGAGTAGACAGGAGGACAAAGTGGATGGCACTGCCTGTTCTGCCAGGGCTTGACTTCCCCGCGTTAAAGCACCCTCATCCATCACCTAAACCTCCTCACCACTTGTTCACTTGTGGCACAGAAAGGCCACTGAGCAGGGTGGGCTAGATCCACCACTTTGCCACCATGTTCTGTGTCCTCTGTTTTACATTCTCTTATCTTTCAGACAAAAGCTGGTTGCAGCCAAGGAACCTGCACATATAACCAGCCATGCCTAAACACCCCTTCTTCCTCTCTGCATGTACAGGAAACATTTAGTTAGTCTTTAGTGTCCCTTCAAACTCAACCAGGCCAGTGGAAGACAGATAGTTTAATAATACCAGAGCAGAGGAGTCTCTTTCCATCCCATTTATATGTTGCCTGGAATATGGTACCTATTGGTTTAAGGTCAGTGGAAGGTGATTGAGTCACTTATGAGCTAACAGTTCAAATTCCTTTGTCAACAACACGAAATTTTGCTTCTAAAGGAGGCCAGCAAATAAGATGACAACATTCATACCTGCACAGAGGGCTGCAGCTGGCCACCAGGAATGGAAAGAGACATTTGAATCCACACCTGAAGGATGGCATGCCATCCAGAGAGACCTGGACAAGCTCGGGAGTAGTGGGCCCATGAGAATCTCAGGAGGTTTAATAAAACCAAGTGCAAGGTCCTTCACCTGGGTCAGGGCAACCCCCAGTATCAATCCAGGCATGGACAGACCAGGAGCAGCCCTGCTGAGAAGGACTTGTGAGTGCTGGTGGGTGAGAGGCTGGACATGACCAGGCCATGTGCACTCACAGCCCAGAAAGCCAAACCTGTCCTGGGCTGCATCCAAAGCAGGGTGGGCAGCAGGTGAGGGAGGGGGTTCTGCCCCTCAGCTCTGCTCTGGTGAGACCCACCTGGAGCACTGCATCCAGCTGTGCGGACCCCAGAACGGGAAGGACATTGACCTGTTGGAGTGAGTCCAGAGGAGGCCGCCAATAAGATTACAGGGCTGGAGCACCTCTCCCATGAGGAAAGGCTGGGAGAATCGGGATTATTCAACCTGGAAAGGAGAAGGCTCTGGGGTGACCTAATTGTGGCCTCCAACACCTGAAGGGAGCTTACAAGGAAGATGGAAAGGTACTTTTTACAAGGCCATGTGGGGACAGGACAAGGGGGAATGGCTTCAAACTGAAAGAAAGCAGTTTTAGATTGGATACTAGGAAGAAATTTTTTACTGTGAGAGTTGTGAGACACTGGCACAGGTTGCCCTGAGAAGCTGTGGGTGCCCCATTCCTGGAAGGCTAGATTGGATGGGACTTTGAGCAACCTGGTCTAGTGGAAAGTGTCCCTGACCATGGGAGGGGTTTTAAAGATGACCATAAAGATGATCTTTAAGGTCCCTTCCAACCCAAACCACTCCATGATTCTGACCCACTGCATAGTGTTGCTGGGTACTGCTCAGCCCACAGCTGGGGAGTGGAGTGGAGGAGAGCAGCCACGTTTATGTGTGTGTGACCCATCTCCACTTCTTAAGACACTGTGCTCAACCACACCCAGAAAGGACTCATTCTCCTCATGTCCAAACTGCCATGCTAATGTCTTCTGTGCCCTCTAAGCCCAGGGAAAGATTCAGATTTCCAGTGGCATCCAGCTGGATGAACTTTTTAAACATCACTCTGAAGACTGTGCAATGACACTAGTGTGATTAGTTCCTGGCCAAAGACCCTGCTTAATACAGTGGATTAGTAGAGTATATGAAACATTTGGGAGTATATAAATAAAAGATGATCATCTTGCAAGATTGCTTTCTTGGATTTGTTCTAAAAAGCCTGAAACTGAAAGACTCCACTTAACAACAGACAACTGGATATGAGAATTACAAGGGCTCAGAAAGGACACTGGATTTAGAGCAATTCAACTCATAGCTGGACGAGGACCAGAAATAAAGTCCAGTTATGGATCCGTGTGAGAGAGACCATCATCCTTCACAACAGGCCCTCACAGCTGGGTAGGAAAGGAGACCTCACCAACTCACAGAGGTATATCTCATTGCTGTCACTTGAGATAAGGATCCCAAGTCTCCTCACATATTAAAGAACACTGCTTGCTCATTTATAGAACAGTTGACACGGTGGTCAGGGGACAGCTCTGATGAAGGAGCACAAGAAGATGGGCAGCAAAGGTTCCTTTACGTGTTTACCAAGAGTTCTGCAAGTAAAGCCCAAAGCTCAGAAAATATGAGACCTTTGGGAAACAAATGAACCTCTGCAGAGCTTCTGGACCAGAGCTTGCCTGAATCATGGTGCGAAAGTGCCCATGGACAGCAAAACCTTGTCCCACCAGCCCCCGCTCCTGCTCAGGAGCAAACTGAGCCTTCCTACTCATACTGGAACAGAGATATGGATTTAACATCCTATCCAAAAGGTTTGAGGTAATTGGAAGCACCTCGTTAGAGAAAGAAGCTTTGCCAATACCATCACACAGAAGGAGAGGGGTCAGTGACAAGGCATGAAGAGACCTCTTTGGTACCTCCATGAGGACAAGGCAGCTTATCCTTACCTTGGGCATCTTGCGCAGGTTGGGAGAGAGCTTCAAGGACGTGACGAGGCCTCGTTCATCTCCAACAATGATAATAGGGAAGAAAGGATTAAATTGGATGTGGGTTGTTTTATTTTTCTTCCTGGTCACCACTAGCTGTGTGCAGAGAGCTTCATGCTTATTAATGTTCAGATCAAACACATGGGCCTGGGGAAAAAAAAAAGGGCAAAGAACACAAAAGGGATTAATTAGGCAAGAACATGCCTCAGTGGCAGAGTGCTGGCTGAAGAAATCAGAGAGAAAAGGTCCCATGGAAGAAACACCCCAGCCTCAGCACACCATCTGTGTTCAGGGCTATGGTTCTCTTTTAAGTAACCAGTGTGCAGAAGCCACTTGTGCAGCTTGTGAGAGACTGTCTTCCTCCTTCAGGGTCTCGTGGAGCAAGGACCACTTCTCTGCTGTGGATGCAAGCCTTGGCAAGGCTCCAGCTGATCCAGGCTGGAGGAGGCTCAGAGACAGCATTGCTAACTCCACAGGTCTTAATCTCCTTTCTCAGCACAGATAATGAGACAAACAGGTGTTAAATCAGTCTTACACAGACTGCTGACCAAAACAGGGAATGCTGTCAGAAATTCTGATTGCTGTTTACTACAGAGTGTTCTAACATTTCCAGCTTAATAATAACAATAAAGACTCAAACCAATAAGTAATAGGGAAGTGATGGGAACATGGACAGTATGATTAAGGGTGTACCCTGGGGTAATGCCAGGGAAGCAGAGGACAGCTCTGCTAGCAGCCCAGTCCAGCTACTTCAGACACTACGGTTGCACACATGTCCTTCTTCCACAGCATCAAGAGAAGTGCCAGGTAAAGATTTGCCAAGTGGAAAAGGTGAGGATGGAGGGAGACAGACACAAGGATCCACTCAGGCTGGATTCCCACTGGCATGGACCTCAGACCAGCGATACAGCAGCAACACAGACCTGACACATCACCAGCTGTCCACGATAATTCACATTTCATTATGACTCCAGACGGAGCAGTGGCAGTTACTCTAGAGAATGTATTAACTTAACATTATCTCCCAATAATTGCAATTCACTCCTGTTATTGCTACAGACTCCAAAGGCTAACAAAACATGATGTCCCTCTCTTCCCCAGTGCTGACGCAAGCAGTCTGCAGCATGGTGGACTCCTGCCTGGTGTCCACCATGAAACTTTTTGCCTTACATTTCTCTTCCTTTTTCTGTCTTCAGAAAAACCAAGGAAGGGAGTATTTTATGCTAACAAGTACAGTAGGAATAAGGGGAACTTAGGACTGAACTACTTGTACACCTCCTGACAGCTGTGTCTTGTTTACTAGCATTTAAGAGACAGAGGAGTCATATAATTTCTACAGCATGCCATGCTCACAGTTTGAATCTGAAATTGGACAATGCTACCCTACAAAAGATTATTCCAAAGAATGTGGAAGGTTTTGTATCAAATCAGTCCATTTACCTTCCCATTACACACCAATTTTATCTGAATCCATGTATAGCAAAGAGCTGAGCCATGTGCAAACAGAAGTTTCATGAGCTGCTCTGTGTTCATAGAACTAATAGCCCTATGCCAGTAGTGACTCGTGATGTCCTTGGTCTGGCCAGAACAAAGAAAGATTTTACCAATGCAAAAAAACAAGAAGAGGAAGACTCCTTCCAGACTGAAGTAAAAGACGACTTTTCCAGATGGGAAAACACTTGAAAAGTGGACAGGGTTCTCAGGTATATTTTGAAGAAATCCATGACATTCAGAAGGCAATCAGCCACAGACGAGGATCTGCAGTTTGGAGAGCCCTTCCCCAGTCAACAAAAGCATCGGTGAAAGCATGTTATCTGCTCAAAATATCAGTTGCCAGCATTAAATACTGAATCTCCAACTGACACTTGAGGTCTCACAGTCCAGCAAAGTTAATTCCAATTTCCTGCCCCTAGGCATAGATAAAGGTAGCTGTCCTGGCTTGTACTTTACACCTCCTGTCTTACCTATTATCTCACAAAAAGAACAAGCACTCTTTCAAGCCTCTCAGTCTCCCATGACCCACACTCACTAAAGATCTAATTTCTTGCCTTCACAGAATACACTTTTATTAATTGAGTAACCTAAGAGCCTGGGAAATTCCCTCTGCTTGAGCAGCATTATTTAATCTAGTGAAAAAAACCCCAGGCAACAGGGAATTAGTGGCCAGATTTCTTTTTGGCAGCCAGGTCTGCACTGCTCTCTGTAAGGCTGTCACTGCATCCCACCTGCACATCCTGCCCAGCCCTGCACTGGAGAAAGACAGCATGTCCGAAGGCTCAGTGCTGGAGTGCTGAGCAATTTAAATCACTCTGGGTGAGGCTGTTTTTCAAAAATGTCACGGACAGCTGAGACAAGTACAATGCCTGGGATGAGAACTCGAAACCATCAGCAATGTGGAGAAGGTCAAAAGCAAACAAGTTTATGAATGTTCCTACTATAAAGCTCCTCTTTTATGAGCTTCTAAACAAATGGGCTTGTTTTCCTTTGCCAAGGGAATCATGGAAAAGGACAAACTATTTCAGTACTTCGGCTGGAAACATCAGCCTCATATCAGCTGTCAGAGGCAGCAGATGGAGGGGTGGGCCACAGGCACCAGGAAGGACTTCAGAGGCTCTGATTTAAAGGCTTACAGCTACTCTCAGGAGAGGGGGAAACAGGATCAGATCAACACTGGTTTTGGTGCTTTGGGAACACCCTAAAAGGGTCACAGGGCTTCCCACAACACTTGAGGCAGGTTAACAGTGCTGCAAAGCAGCAGAGCTATATGTGACCACCACCTCCTGCAGAGCTGCCTTGAGCTTTGGACAGGGCTTTCTGCCCAAAGAATGAGAGATTGAAAACCTTCAATCTCCTTGAGACTCCTACTTTTATGAGCTGTCCTGCTGGCTCAGGTGTTGGGATTAAGGATTATAAAGTGGGATCCAGCTGGATCTCCCACCTCAGAGACTCACCACTAATGCACAGCTTCTCTCCACCCCACTGCCACGGTGGCTCCTGTCCCTCCAGAGTACAGATCACTGCTTGCAGGCAGAGATGGCCTCTCAGGTCTTGCAAGATGAGCCATCTCAGAGTATATGACCCAGCAAAGAGTAACTATGGTCCACAGAAGTGCCACCCAATTCCATGTGTGACTTGAGTATCAGATTCAGGGGGAGCAAGGGTCACCAGAACCGGAGTTACATCTAACTGCTCTCCATGGAGCACAGGTTTTCAAGGGAAAGAACTCATCCAGCAGTACCCAGATGAGACCTAATACTCAGACACTGTCAGGCAGCTGGTGTAAATGGGCGTTTTTACAGGGGTTGTTATTTGTATCAATATCCTTTTAAAGCTTACAAACCAGTGAGGGTCTCCCTATGAATAGCCCCGCCCCCTTTCTGCCAGCTCTGCACCCCACTTCTCATGCTTCCTAGGCTGGTTCCTCACTGCAGGTGCTGAGACCTGGGGCCATCACACTTTCTCACCCACACTCATCCCAGAACAATACAGAAACTAGAGAGTGAAGGTTTCAAACCTCAGATTTTCAGCCCTCAGAAAGTGTTTCCATTTTGGTGTTGTCAGCAGAGAAGGGAACCGGAGCCTCCTTACAATGAACTTGCTTCTGTCAGATACTTTCTTCAGATCCCATAGAAGCAAGTCAGAAACCTGCAGGGTCTGGAGTTCTACTGCTTGCAGACCACAGCAGATACCTTCTATTTTTTTCTGTTACTAATCTAAAAATACAGTAGGTAAGGGTATTTCAGTTCTTCTTTACAGAGTCCTTAGGAACAATATGTGGTCACTTGTTCAAAGGAACAAATTAGACTCCAATAGTGAGAGAGAGAGAGAGAGAGAGAGATTGAGAGAGAGAGAGAGAGAGAAAAGAAATCTGAAAATACTTGAAATAGGAAAGTGCAAAAACTCTCCTCTGCTTCTCCCAGCCTAAGTGCAGGGGAATAAAGTTCTGGGCAGTAACCAATGACTCCAACAGCGATTTTATTTGTGATCCCTTTAAACTTCCATACCAGTTCCAAGAAAGCATAGGAGAATGTGTCCCACCTTCCAGGCAAAGCCCAGGCAGCTGAGCTAAGCAGTTCCTTGCAGCATAGGGATTTATGAGCTGGCATCAACCACAATCAAAAGAAACCTAGACCTACACTACCAAATTGCTGGATAGTCTGATGTAGATACACCAGGCAGACACTCAAAGCAAACCTCTTGATGGAAGGACAGCAACTCTGACAAGTCAGTAGTCCCTGAAAAGCAACACTGAATTTAAGCAGATGCCCAGTTATCTCTAAGGTGGGACCAGGTGAATGCTGCAGTTTCTGATGTTTTTTATCCGATAAGAACAATTCTAAATTGCCATCACAGTAACAGCAGAACCTCCATGCTTGATGTACAGGTGGTACACAGATCTAAGCCTACTGTGTTACAGTTGCAGAAAATATTTGACATAAAGAGCTTCCTTCCTTCCTGACTCCCAAACAGCCAGAGATGAAATCCAGTTCAGTTGCATCCAGACCAACAGCTCTACTGTCTATGAATCACATAAAAACATGTCACCTCCCAAATTCCAGCTGTTCCCCACTGAGGCTCCACTGCACTGTAAGAATGGCACAGTTCATGCCCAGGGCTAGTACCACAGTTCCAGCATCAAACCATGCTCAGAGTTTTGAACAACTCGTTTCTCCCCACCTGCTCTACAAACTGCACTTACAGCCTGAAAGCCAGCCCAGGATCTCATGTGCTTGGTAGCTCTGAGGTGACTTGGAGCCCTCTGTCCATATACCCTACCTCACCCCCTGCTTTGCAGCACCAGGGAGGGAAATGCACATGGATATGCGGGGGAGCTGGACCCTCCAAACAGCAAAACTTCTCTGCCAGCAGAACAAACTACTTGACCTTCGTGGCCCAAGAAGAAGGGAGCTGAAGAGCTACTTTGACCTACCCTTCCTTTATTTTATACCTCAAACCCCTGCTGGGTCTGCAATGGTTGCAGCATTTACTCTCCTTTTATTCCAGCCTTACAAGCCTTTACTCCCCAGCAGAGGTCTGGACAATGCTAACATGTTCAAAAACAACCTGATGGCAACCTGAACCAAGGCTGGGGATATATATATGTGTGTGTGTGTGTGTAAAAACAAGGCAGATGTGCCTGGTAACTTGGCAACAAAGAGCAAAAGGTGAGGGGTAATTTAATACCATGCTGTCCTTTACCAGTTGACATCTCTTTCAGTGCTTGGCTTTCACTGTCCTTTGTGATCGATTTACCTCATTTTCTTGACTGAATCATCCATTTGCAAACTCCACAGATGATTTGTTTCAAACTCTCAGGTAACATATTTAACAAGTGGGCAGGCCATCCCAGACTCTCTCAGGCACCAAGATAGCTGCTGGAGCATCCCAAAGGCACTGGGCAGGCAGGGCAGCCACAGCTTGCATCAAAGCCAAGCTGCCATGAGGTGAAGGCCTTACTTTGAATGATTTCTATACTGCCAACTGTAGTCAGAAGAGCTTCCAATACAGTTAATTTTCTCTGGGAGGACACTTTTGAGTTAAAAATCAGCATTGTAAGATGGTCCTTAGTCCCTCTGACACCCAGGACATTCAGGGTCTTGGCAGGAAGAAAGGAGAATTGACTCAGAAAACATTCATTGCCTCCCTGCTTCTGCAATGACAACACAGGAATCCTGTCTCACCTGTCCTTATCCCAGCACCAGGCAGTCCCTAAAATTCATGGGCTGTAACAGCACTTTCATGTTACTGGTGAAAGAACAGATACCAGCTCTGTTACAGGTATGTTCAGAGGCACCATCAAGCTTGGAGGATGAGCAGGCATCTGTGAAAGCTATTTTTTGGGCTTAGCCAGCCGAGTTTTGCAAGCTACAGCTAGCTGCATGTCCTGGGGTATAGGAGAGGGCTTAGCATATCCCTCTGCCCTGCAGCATCCCAGCCCACTGCTCCCAGGCGCATGACACAGCAGGGGAAAAAATGCCTGTGTCACCTGACTTAACTGTGGGAGCTGCTTCAATGTAGGGCCTCCTCATCTCTCCTCCTCATTCAGTAAGAACTGGGTCATTCCCAATTTGACATGGTAGGAAAACAGCATCAGCCTCAGCTGATTTGACTCAGCTCCCACGAGTCAGTAAGAAATCAAAGCCTCAGCATGGAGAAGAGCTTCTATTCATCCAGACAGGCTGAGGAGCATTTGGCCTCTTTTGGAAATCCTGAGATTTTGTTTAACAAGAAAGTACTTGTTTATGCAAGCTAACTTCCTTGTCTGTCACCACTTCTGGCAGCCTGGCTCTGCTCTGAAAGCCTTCATGATCAAGATAACTTCCTTCATATCTTGGTCCTGCACACTTGTGAATACAGTTATCTGGTGCTAAATAGCTGATACAGCCTATCCCTGAGCTAGTTGCACTTCAGTTTGGTCTAATAGGATTCTCTTATGTTGCCTATGACTATTGTTTTTTTCCTCTTTAACATTAATATCACACTTAATGAATCACAAAGACGCCTTCTGCCCTTCAATTTTGTAACAAATTCAATGTTACTTTTCAAATCCCTTGTGATAAGTGAAAGTCAAACACAGAAAATAATCTGTGCTGAACTCGTGTACTAACTAGGCTGAGAGCAGCTGCAATCTCTCCTGCACAGCAGAGATGACCCTTCCTTACAGAGTATTCGAAGTCCAGCCTGAGCTCAGGTTGTGCCCATGGAGTGACTGCCCACTGCATGTCCCAGGTTTGGCTCAGCAGAATGGAGTTAGCAAGAGCATGGCAGAACAGGCAGTCTCCAGTCACAACCTCCCTCAAGGTCCTGCTGCTTCCCCAGTTAGTGCTCATTTAATATTGCACATTTAGTTTGTGTCTTTACTGAATTTCATCTCACTGATTGCAAATTGCTGCTGAGGCTGTCATGCTCATTTACAATTTCAGCTTTGGCACTGAAGCACTCATAAGTCCTGCCCGCTTAGTCCCCTCACAATTACTGGTGGGCTTCACCACCAGCCCAGTCCCCAGAGCATACCTGCACATTCTGCTGAGGATGATTTTCATCATGCCATATCCACCTGCTCTCCTGCCTTGTAGTTTGCTTATGAACTTGTGCCAATCATGTTCCTGAAGTCAACCTGTAGGCATGTGTTACACCCCCTTCGTCTGATCTACTGCGCCTGTTACTCTTAAGAACAGATTAGACCAGTTTTGTGTGATACAGCCTTACTAAAATCTCACTAGGCTGTCTGATCCTTGATCTACCAGTGCTTACAAATAGAACAATCAATGATTTGTCCCAGGGTCCTTGTGGATAGCATATTTAGTGTGGCTAATCTCTTCTGCACTGTCATAGTCCTGAATACTGGGTGAAGAGTCTTTCCTCCAATCTTCCCTCCTTCGCCATCCCATCACAAATGCCTAATGAAGAATAGGGAGACTGTTTCAATCAGTCCCTTAAGTGTCTCAGGACAAACCTCCAAGGCTGTGCTACATGAATACACCCAGCTGTGCCAGTCCCCCTGTGCTCTCTCTACTGTGACCTACAGCCCAGTCCCTGAGGTCAGACTGAAACCCCATCCTCATAGATTATCACCAAGCTCCATCTCTCCATATGTTGGCAGAGTCCTGGCTATGCTCTGCCAGGGAGGGTCAGCACTGGAGGCTGGGGCATGGGCAAAGGCAGGCAACTGCACAAAGAAGAGAAGCATCATGTCTGACGGGAGAGGCAGCCACTGCTCTCTGCCACCTGCACCCCATGGCAGGCTGGCAAAGCTGTTCATATTGAATATTGGATCCAAGGCAGATATTGAATTGTCATGGTTTGGAGACTGGCATTTAAAATGAACCAGCACAGATTTCAGGTCATTATAGAATACAAGGAATAAAGATCAAGGCTCAGGAGCTGCTGTCTCTGTACAGAAGGAAGGGACAGACAGCTAGCTGGAGGCTCTCAGTGGCCAAAACACCAAAGGTCCAAACTTGTGAATTCAAAACAGTGAGGAGCATTCTTAGCAGTGGCCAGTAACAAAGAGCAAAGATGGGCAGCTTTATAAACTGTTGTAGATTCTCCTGATGGACTCTGTGCCTCCAGTAGGTTTTTACACGAATTCTAATAGGTAAATCAACAAAAAAAATATTTTGAGATGCTGTCCAAGTAGTTTTTTCATTCACATGTGTTCATGAAGCAGAAAAATGTTCCTATGTGACCTTTAGGTTTTGCAGCAGAAGAAAATGAACAGTTTTAGAAGAAAACAACCACTTCTGCTGTAAATACAATTTCAAAGCCATTTTAAGAAAGCTCCTGCCCACTTCAGCCTACTCAAAGGTCCTTCTGGGTGACAGCAAAGAGACTTGTGCTCATCCACTGCTTTTACACCCCACTAATTCCCTGGCCATGGTGCAAAGAGCCAGTGGTGGCTCCAGAAGGCATGGATAAACCACACGGGCTACTGCAGAAGGGTAGGAGGAAAGACTCAGATGCAGCAGGGACATCTGTAGTCATGTTCATTGTCCTGACTGGGCAAAAGCATAAACTGATGCTGAGAGGTCTGCTTCAACCTCTGATTCATGCCCTACAAGGAGAGGCAGGATTAAGCCCAAAATACCCACTGGAATATTTGCAAACCTGAATGGTTTAACAAGCCTCTTATCTGCAAAATCGTTCATGCTTTTAAAGACAGAATGGCTTTTGCTTCCAGTCAGTGCTAAATAGGCAGCAAGCTTCTGCAAACTGCTCTATGCACACATACACTAACCATTTCTCTCCTAGCTGGGAAAGAATGGGCATCAAGACCAGCAGGCAGAATAACACTACAGTGTTATCCTGTGAATGAGATATAACAGAAAGCTGGTCTTCAAGACTGCTTATTTAAGTATCAACAGTAAAATAAGTTTATATAAGCAGGAATTTGCTCCCTGAGCAGCAAAAATCTTTCATTGATTTTCTGAAGGTTTGGATTATTTCAAGACCACATCTTGAGTGGTCAACTTCACTAATGGGGAAAAAACCTGGAGTGTATGTATGACTAGTTTTCTCTGCAGAGTACGCACTTGGATGGCATTTATCTTGAGGTTATCAATATTTACTGAAGATGATTATAACATCACCTTCCTCTTGCTGCATTAGTAATGAAGTACACAGCCGTTCAAATCACAAGAACAAACGGACTTGCACTTAGTGTATGTTCCCCACCCTGTTGTAAAATCCCAGGGATGATCCCTTTTGCACAGGACATTTCATAGCATCATAAGGTTAGAAGGTAATGCAGGTTGGAAGAGATCCCCAGAAGTCCTTCTACCTAAAGCAGGCTCAGCTCTGAGGTCAGATATGGTTGCTCAGGGCTCTGCCCAATCTGGGTTTGAAAACCTCCACGGACAGAGATGGTACACCCTTTTTGGGTAAGCTGCTTCATTCCTTAATTGCCTTCACAGATAAAGTTTTTCCTTATATCCAGCCCAAACCTCTCATTTCAACTTACTTCAGCTGTTGTGTCTCACAATTTCTTCACATGCTGCTATGAAGAGTTTGGCTTGAACTTAAAAATGACCTCCTGGCAGACTGCTGGGTTTCTTCTCCAGGTTGAACAAGCCCAACTTGGCCACACCATCTCAGCCATTGCATGGGGCAGCTGTGGCCCACAGCCTGGGATCCAGACATCTGAGGACACTGGTGACATGGGTTTCTTTGGCTATTTTAACAGTGCTAATAATGCACACATGAATTCAGCACAAGAAAGCAGCTTCATGCTCAGAAGTGGAGGAAATGCCAAAACCATTTCCTTATTTAAGGAAAGTAGGTAAAAGAAGCCCAAAAGGAAATTTCAGGTGTGATTCCTGCCTTTACATGTTTCAGAGTTTTTTCCCACCTGATTTAAGCATAGGTTTGAGACTCAAACTCCCAAAGGGAAATGCTGCTGAATGTCACAGGATTTAATTCCACCCCTCCCATTTCTCTGCCCTCTGTCCTTACAATAAGCTCACATCCAACATCCCCAGATTTTCCAAACCCTTAGTGTAAGGGTTCAGGTACCCAAATCCACCTCCCATTTTTTTTTCTTTTGATTTCCAAAGTACATCTCGCATCCCAGCCAGCCTTTTTCTTCATGTCAGGCTTTTACCGTTTACAACACAGGGTGTTCTCTAACCTCATCTTATTTTACTCATAATCACATCACTATCTGCACCCAGGGCTCTCTAGGAGATGGCCTGGAGAGATCACAGAGACGCTGTCAGCCAAGTGAGTTGGAAGAATCATGCTTAGAAATAACAGATCTCTCCACCTGTCTACTTTCAGAACCATTGTGGAGTCTTCAAGGAATGTAAGTGGCACCTGAAATGCAATCACATGGCAAAACTGCAGTGGACTTTGCACACTGATTGAAACCAAAGCTGAATGCTCTGTAGTAACCACCCTGAGTGCATCCAGCAGAGAGTAGCTTCCATAAAAGCAGCTGGTTGTCCAGTCCTTTTAAAATCAGGCCACTTATTTAGGCACCTAGCTCTAGAAGTGGGAGGGATTTTCCAGGAAGTGTTGGCACGTATGTGCACATCTTGATCATTTTATTTTATTTCATTTCAATTCTCATTGCAAATTGTTTATGCTCATTCTGAAATAAAAATGGCCAGCAGGCAAAGCAGGAGACTAAGGAAATTACCCAGAACATGATGGAGAGCAATAGTAGCAGTTACTATCCACTTCACCAGTGGCAGAATGTGCATGCTCCGGTTACTTATGAAGAGGCAGTGCTGTTCAAAGCAGATGTCCAGCTGCCAACAAACATATTTTATTATAATGCCCCTGATATTTACAGCTTTTATTAAATCCCCACCTACTGGATTTATGGGGATTGAGAGATTTTAAGATCCTAAAATGCCCCAATTTGTGAGTCAGTCTTAGGGGGCTCATGAACACGTTTTGGACACATGGTATCAGCTTGAATAAGGAAAAGTGTTTTACAGAATATGGCAGGTATCCCTTGAAGACTGCAATTAGAGTCTGATTTTAAAACCACCTCCAGGCAACCTTCAAATTTTGCAGGCATGATTATGTGCAGATGCAAAGATAGAGGCTGTTTATGAACAGGAGGACTTTAATATTTTATTTTCTGGCTCCATGTCCTGTATTTTTCTGTACTGCAGAATCATAGAATATCCTGTTAATGTAGATTTTTTTTCCCAGCATTAATGGAGGCTGCCCTTTGTGAAGCACTGAGTTATTCACAAGAAGTGCACTCTGCTACAAAGTGGAATATGTCCAGAAACAAAAACGCTGTAAACAGCTATCTATTCCCCTTCCACTGCAGATCTAGAAG
Organism: Pachyramphus minor; assembly: GCA_013397135.1. Classification (NCBI taxonomy): domain Eukaryota; kingdom Metazoa; phylum Chordata; class Aves; order Passeriformes; family Tyrannidae; genus Pachyramphus; species Pachyramphus minor. The sequence continues at coordinate 510,821 of VYXB01010507.1, forward strand.
GTTCTGCTGAACAATGGAAACTAAGCTACATCTCAGACACACCCTGCTGCAGCCAGCATAGGTAGTAGCTAACACAGCTAACACAGGCCCATCAGCTCTTGCCTGGACCTGTCCTTCTAGGCAGCCCAGTTTTGGGTTGTTCCTGATTGATAGCTGCTCTTCTTTGAGTTTGGGATAAAAAAGGTGGAAAGCAGAATTAGACCCTATTAGATTAGGTTCTAGTTAGGATCACTGATTTAGAGCCAAGATAGGATAGCCAAGGTGAGACACCCTGGGTGCAGTGCTGCCAAGCCAAACAGGCTTCTGCCTTATCCATGGACTCCTATGGACTCCAGGCCCATGGATGCTCCAGCTAATGTGGCTAGGCTGTGGCATCCTCAGTTTGCAGGGAAACCAGGTGACCCAGTGAAGACATTTCTATTTCTTAGTTTGGAAGAAACAAATTCACAGCCTGAGCCAATGTATCACTGGAATTATTTTCTTGCTACAACACAAAGGTTAAACTGCAATAAAGTTGCCAAGGCATCAGTTCAGTGATAGAGATACATAAAGGCCATCCTTTTGCTAGAGTAATTTTGGCCAAACTGCACAGATTTTCCAGTTTATACCAGCTAAACATACAGCCCATAATGGCAGAGCAATGTGGCCTCACAGTACTAAACCAGTATTGATGGATAGCTACATTTCCTGGCTACTTGCCAAGTACAAATTAACCATCTGAGATACTGCAATGGATGGCTAGAGGCAAAAATATAACTGCCATGATCTCGATACTAGGACTGGTCTAAGGAGTTCATTATCAAATTATTACTCCTGGTGAAAGCCTCATAATGTGGGAAAATGTTGATTTTATTTAATTGAAACAAAATTCTACTGGCTGAACCTAGGCATACTACTATAATTGATTTTTTAATATCAACATAAATATATAACCACTTTATTCTATAGCTTCTCTACACCTTGAAGCTGCAGAACCACTGTTCTGATGTCAGCTTGTACTAGGGCAGTGCTGATCTCGAGAGTCATCTCTCCATCCCCAGGGATGCACTGGGGAGTTCAGTGTTTCAATCCTATCATGTGCAAACTGCACACCTGCACTGATGTGGTCAACAGGAGAGCAGGGAGGGATTTGTGTGTATTTGTACACCTACTTTGAGAAGGAATGAGAGATTAATGCCCAGGGATATCTATGCCAAAGGCAGGGGAGCATACAAGAAAGCAGCCTGTTTCCTGAACCCTGTTCTTCTCTCTGTCCTCTGAGTACTTCTTCCTCTGCAGTAAAAGGAGCAAATTAGGACTACAGGGAAGTTTTCCTGTGCTAGAAGCTAGGGTAGCTTGGTCCACAAAAAGCCCCTGTGCCTAGAGAAGAAGGTCCACTTGTATTTCTGATGGGCTTGTCAAGGCTGCAGGGAGATGTGCAGCTGATCCTCAACACCTGCCAAAAGCACCCTGGCTTTCTAAGCTGATCTAACATCAGCTGTTTGCATGATTGGACTGTAGCTGAGGGATTTCTGGCCCTGTTGCTTGTAAGGTTGTTATAGACTTTAGGGGGAGAAAGAGTAAGAAATGCTGCTGCTCAAGTTTCCTCCTCTCTGTTGCTTTATGACTTCTGTGTCCTCTGTAATCAGACTGAGCAAAAAGGAATTACTAGTTTTAGGGCCCTGAGGTACCAAAATGACTTGCTATACAGCAACAAGCAACTCAGGCAATCTGCAGCTAACTCAGCTTTTCACTGTGGTGGATTCCTGCTGGAGGGGGATCTGCAGCTCCCTGACATGCTTGGCCAAAACTCAGCTGACCCATTCCCATGCTCAGCCCTAATCTCTCTTGACTTTCTTTCAACTCAAATCAGGGGAGTGTTGCTCTGAGCCTCTCACCTTGCCATCAATGGTGACTGCAGCAAAGACTGTGGAGGAGTAAGGAGACCATGCAACATCCCCTACAGCACAGCTCAGGTCATAAACAAACATCGGAGTCCTATAAAGAAAGACATAGAGAGAAGAATTCATTTGCACACATGCCACTCTGGAAGTGTGACATTGAGCACTATGAACACTTGGATGTTGCAGAAGTGGGAGATGGTGTATTCCTCTGTGTCAGATGACAGCCAGGGCCTGAGTCAAAGGCAAAGCAAAGCTGAGCATCAGCACAAATGAGTCAGAATTTGACCTGCTACAATGAGATGAGAGGCAGCACATTTCTTTCTTTCTGAAAGCATTTTGAAAGCTTCTCCCCAACACACACAGAAAGATGGAATATCTCTGGTTAACAATCATATGGGAAAAAGTGATTTTCTTTCTCTGGACTTCTGACAGTAACATTGAATCTTAGAGTAGTATTGGCAACAGGAAACATTTGACTGATTTACAACAAAATCAATTTCCTGATTGAAATAAGACATTCCTCAACCACTAACCCTGAACTTCATTCCATACTTTTAAGTGTTGCAATTTGTTTTCTCCTCTCTGGCTCTCAGGAGGTTTCTGGCCTCTGAGGCCGTAAGCCAGCTCCTGACATTTCTCTGTGGCATTTCTCCAGAAGAATAACTCTCCCACAGCAAGTCCTGCCTGAAGAAAGCCAGGTCCAAAGTCAAGCAGCCAAACTCTGTGCTGAGCTGCACTGCTTGGCAAGTTCCTGGGGCAGCCGATTCTAAACCTTGTACCTCATTCCTGGGCAATACAAATCTGCGTCATCAGATCCAAAAAATAAGAAACCAATTAGCATTATCAACACCTAGGAGGGAAACTGAGACTGAGGTATGACCAGAGTCGACATGTGTGGCTGGCACATCAGGCTGGACCTCCCTGCCCACACCAGGACTCAGCAGGACCTACTTGATGGTGTGATCCCAGATCTTGACTGTCCAGTCAGAGCTGCAGGAAATGAAGACTTTCAAGTGGAAGGGATTCCAGCTGACTGTGTCCACAGCCATGTGATGGGCTTCAAACACGTCCAGAAACTGTCTTGAATAGTTTTTTGAACACTGCAATAGAAAGAACTAGTCAGTAATCAGAGTTAGACCTTCTCCTGAAGCTCAAATTCCTGAGGAAAGATGCCTCTCAATATTCGTATGGCATCCCTGGATCTTCTGGGCTGGCTGGGAAGAGGTGGCTGGTACCCAGGAGTGCTACAGAAAATCAGTAATTTAGCACATGCTGTTTCACCCCATTTGCAGGCAATATCGAGCTCCCCTCTGCAATACACCAAGATAAGAACTGAAGTTGTCTGGTTGGATTTACAGCCAGAGCCAGGGCTCAAAGACCATTCTCCATTGCGGGAGCTCTACTACCTCCCTGCCAGCCCAAGATCCTGCTGTGTCTCTCTAAAAAGTTCAAAAGAAAGACAGGAAGGAGCACACAGCACCGTGTGCATTTAAAGTGTTGCAGTTAAAACCACCAATAACAGTGATCTCAGCACGAGAATGTCCTTTTAGACTTTTGGCTCTAAGGGCTTTGGAAACCTATTAAAATTCCCTTCCCTGCCACCACCTGCACAGCCTGCTCAGAGATCCTGTCCCATCACATGACTCTGCAGCTCTTTCTGTTAGGCCACTTGTGACTTCCTGGGGGCTGTGTGGGAACCACCAGAGGTTGGCCAGGACTCAGAGACATGCCCCACGTGCTGGTGGGCCCTGCTGGAACCCAGCCAAGAGCAGCCTGTGAACTGAACAAACCCCCCCAACAACGCGAGGGTCAGACCAGCAGCATGGCTACTAAATGGTGCTACTAAATGGCAACATGTATGCAGAAGGATACAAGAGGTGAAAAACATTTGGGAGCCTTGGAAAAGTCACTTTGTGTGTGAGCTTATGAGGCAGAGGGGGAAATTACAATCTACTTGTCTGCAAGGGTATTTGATCCAGATCCTGTCAGTTCTGTGTAAACAGAAAAATCAAGTTATTCTCCCCAAACCTCCTCCCCTCTGAGCACACTAGGGGCTTTCTTCACTAGCAACAAGGACCTTATCTCACATGAAATGTGCTCTGGGTTGTCTTCTCACACACAACAGTATCCACAAGGCAGCTTGGGGCTGGTTTCAGGATTTTCTGTTGGTTTGCCTCAGTACAATCACAACAAGAACTTTTCAGCACTTTTCATTACTACCTAATGAATGCAGCAACACATCATCTGCCTGAGCAGCAGGATTGCTAAAGTGTTACATGACTTTAATTCTTGCAAACCAAAGCTCTAACTAATCATAAGGCTTAACTGTTTATTACACATGACACTTACTGTCTGGGTACTCAGACCTATTCACTCCAGGCACTAGATTAAGGGTGTTAAACCATTCCTACAGCAGCAGCTCCTACATCCCTGGGATGCTTGTTGTGGCAGGAAACGGAAACAAGAAAGTGGCTCATGCCCCACTGAGATTTACTGACAGTGTCTATAGCTTGCTAATAGTTTGTTGTATACTCTGAGTTACTGTCCCTGCTTGTAATTGTGGCACAGAAATCTCCTTTAATGGCCTGTTTCATAACTTTACTTCACAACTCTTAACATTCAGCCATCGGGAAAATTGGTACTTGGCTTGTTTTGAAAATCAGCTTGCTGGGAACAGGCAGAATGGGTCACGAGTAATTAACACAAGAGAGAAGCTGCTTTATCCATCTGTCCTTCCAAGTATGTGGATTGAAGGTCCCTAATACACTAAAGCTTTGAAGAGTGAGATCCAAACCAGATTTATCTGCATCCAACAGCACTGTAATGCTTGGTGCTCTGTTTTCAAAACCTTATGGGGGCTGAGCCTTTGGTCAGTGCAGCTCTCTGGGCACTGGTACAGTAGACACATCATGCTCTTGGGTGTGCTGATCCACAGCACTGGCTTTGCAATGGAAAAGGGACAGGACAGGAGTGGACAGGAAAGGGATCTGCGTTTTTTTCTATGAAATCATCAGCAAAAAGGGTTTCTGTAGGGCAGATTCCTATCTGTGCTCCTTGTGAGATATGAACCTTGTGTGCCTGCTTTAGCCTAAAGGCATTCACCGTGGACTTGCAGTGCCTACCAGCCCTACACCACATTTACCACAGCCTTTGTCATTGTCTCTGAGTGGAAGACAGGGCCATATTCTTCCCAAGATGCATTTTGAAGAAACACCACAAACTTTCAGAAAAAGCTCAAAAAAGAAGTATGACTTTCACAAATAAGAGTTCATGAGCTAAGTGGAAGTGCTGGCAAAGTCTTCCCCTACTACTCAGTTTAAGAACCCTACAGTTATTAAACACGTCAGGATGAAAACAAAACCACTGGAATATATGACACCTAACTCCTGACAGGAGAGCTCTGAAGAGGATGATTAGATTCAGGGAGAAGGCATTTTTGCAGCCTGTCTGATCTCCTAGAGCACTGCTCCAATTTGCTGAAAGTGTTTTTCTCCTATTAAAATGATGTTATATGTGTGTGAATAGTAAACGGTATTTTTATGATGAGATGGGAAAGCAAAAAGGTGTCTATGGCAATACAGGAAACCAATATAAAGATGACTGTTGACAAGGCTACAAAACATGGGGGAGGAATACTGGGAGGAAAGGAGAACTCTGAGGACACAAAACTTATGAATAATCTTCATTAAGAGCACTTCAGTTTACGCTAGACGTTAGTCTGACACAATACTCCCCCACATCCACGGTGAATGGATGGTTATTAGTGTCCTTATAAGGCAGAGGGTTTCTTCAGTTCACTAACAGAAACATTGAGAGTCTACGCAATACAGAAATACAAAAAGCAATTGTTTTCAGAGAAGGGTCGTATCTGGCAACAAAAAGAGAGCATTGCCCAGCACTGGCACCCCCTGGCAGCTCAGGACACCCAGGTGCTCTTCAGAAACCACTGACACGAAAGCGTTCCTTGCTGTTGCGGACAGGCTGTTACCAGAGCCTCTTCTCGGTTTTATCTCAGTGCTACTTCTGGGGATCTGCAACAGAAATGCTAGGATTTGCAGAACAGCTTACAAATGGAAATTGAGGCATGTGAACACACTGGGGAGAAACAACAGGAAATGGTAAAAGAAGGAATCTGTGGTAATTGATGGCAAATGCAGTCAGTCCAGAAACAACAGGACAGAACACATAGAAGCCCCAAAGATAAGACGGTAAGGAGATGAGGAATAGAACTCAGGTCATAAAATATCCAGACAAGGAAAACAACTTTGCATAAGACAAAGCAAGACTAGACACTGAGGCAAATGATCTCTCTATTAATAAAGTGACACTGGAAGTCAGAGCCTGTCCAAAAATCAGTTTGTTACCGTCATTTAAGGGAATCTCAAGAGATGTGATAAGGATTCAACAGCCAGCATCCTTTGTCAACTGTACAACCACATAATCCTGTCGTGAACACAAAGATACAAATGTTCTGGTGCTTAGTATGAGAGAAGGAGTATGAGTGAAATCAGTTTTGTTTAAAATTAGAATAACCTTTTCCTTCTATTCAGTCTTGCACTGAGCTTTATTATATTCATTTGTTACACTCTCAAACTGCCTAAGACTGAACAAAACCAAAACCTTTATTACATGAAAATATTCAAATCTCATCACAATTTTTCTGATGAAGGTCTGTCTGTTTACTGGGAAGTAATTCTGACCAAAGACTTAAAGTCACAGTAATGTTTCAATATGAATCTGAGACCATACATTTTGGTATCGAAGCCGAACTATTCCTAAACAGCAAATAAGATATGCAAAGAAGCATACAGAATTGCATTACAGAACCATATTAATGCAGAAACAGCTTCTCCTCTACATAAAAGGGCAATAGATAGGTCTGTGTGTAATTAAGATAATGATTTCTTGGCTTCAGAAACACTATTAACTAAGCCATTTTCAAAACTTCTCCATAATTGTTCTGCAGCTAAAGAATTAACATATCGTCATGTTATTTGTGGGCATGCATCGTCTCGGGGGGGGGGGGGAAACATACACACAAGAACCGCCCCCCCCAAACAACAAAAACCCCCCGTGTTTCTCTGAAATTCACTTTCCATTATTTTTAATAAATAATCTAAAATTTGGCCCATTGGAGAGCAGCCCATGTTTGATCCCTGACTCAGACAACATGAAAAGAGTCTGTCCCTCTCACTCAACATGCAAGGGCAAGTGCAGCAGAGAGCTGAGCATCTCACCCAGTGCAGCCACAGGAACAGAGAGCTGCTCAGGCTACTGTGACACTGTCCCTGCCCCCAGCATCCAAGCAGAGCAAGGTTCCAGGAAGCAGTCCACAGGTAGCTCCAGGAACAGGTTCACATGTGCAGTGTTTCAATAACGCACATGATCGTAGTCCTTGAGAAAAGTCTGGAGCAGCAGCTGATCCCAAAATTTTCGAAACTGCTTGTAGCAAACTCTTTGGGGATGATAAGGGTGCAACCACTCTTCAGCATGTTTTTGGAGATACTATGAAGATATAGATACATACTTGTGCTAGTGTCATGGGTTACCAGCCCCCGTGGGCTGAAATGGTCAGGCCCAGGTATATTTCCGGAGAAAAAGCCAATCAAAAGTTTCAGTAACGCCTCTGCTAATGACATACTTAAGAAAACGGAAGAGAAGGTTGTGTCGCAGTAAGAATTTCGGCTGCTGTTTGAGGAGGGAAGCAGCAGGCCCCCGAAGTTGGGGGGGGCCAGGCCCTTCTCCCCCCGGCCTTGGGCCAGGGGCAGGCATGGCATTGAAGTCTCTCCAGCCGGGATGTGTAGCAGTGGAGAAATAAACTCCAGACAGAAACTGCCCAGCTGAAACATGCTGCAAGGATTCCAGCTCCAGCGGAGAGCAGAGGATGACTTGAGATAACCAGCAGTCTTCAAGGTCAGTTCTAGCAAGAGAAGAGTTGAGACGAGGGGGGAGTACTTTTTCCTCCCTCTCTCCCTGCAGCAGGGGAAAAAAGACTGAAAGTTCCGAACCCCTGCCACCGTTAGAAGATAACTGGGGTGCAGAGAGACCCCCAGCAGTTAATGAGGGAATTTGTCCCGGAACAGACGAATGTCTACAGAGGCTGTGACCCT
>VYXB01010507.1:518967-614240 GCA_013397135.1 Pachyramphus minor
GAGAGAGAGAGAGAGAGAGCTAAAGGAATTTCCAGCTACGACACACTGAGCTCGTCCTCAAGATAACAGAAACAGACACTTTACAAGTGCTGCAGTAACTTTTTTAAAGGAAGAACCTTTCTTTCTCTTTGGACTAATACAAAAGGGAAAGAAATGCTTTTGTAAATATTTTACCAAAAGAAGTTTTTATTTATAAGATAAGCTAAGTTAAGTAGTACTGTTGTAGTATATGTTATTTCCATAAGATAAGCTAGTTTAAGTAGTAGTGTTGTAGTATATGTTATTTCTTAGTTTTTATCTTTCTAGTAATAAATCTTAGTATTATATCCCTTAAGTCAAGCCTCTGTTTTGTCTGTATAAAATCCCTCTCAACTGATAGCAATTGTGTGAAGGGGGGAGTTCGAAAAAAAGGGTTGATTTCCCTGTTAACCCACGACAGCTAGACATAAGATTTCTCTTCCCAGTGTTAACTCCTACAATCTGATGGAAGACTGGCTCTTCCTGCCCAAGGGAAGACCAGAGTTTTATCGGAGAGTGTTGCACAGTGCGAGAGTGGTCCCACTTTTCACGAAGGTTCACCAGTGCAAGAATGTTGTGAAAGGGAGGATCCTTTGTAACAGTATCTCTCTGCATTTGTTCATCCAATAAGTGGTTAAGATATCTGTGTGGTTTCATGGCTGAGATCACTTCTTCTGTTAAAATCCCATCCTAGTTTTTGTTTTACTGAAGATCATCTAAGGCAGAAATGCCTACAACTTTTTCAAGGTAAATGCTGCCAAATTCTCTTCCTATCCAGTGCTCCTCCATGAGGAATTTGCTTTCCTGTGTAACTCAACCAGAATACCAGCCTGAACATTTCTCCTGAAGGGTAACTGGTGGCCCTCACCTCACACTGATGTCCAGTGTCAAACTCCAGTGTCAAACATCCATCACTTACATCACAGTGCAAGTTAAAACATGTGGTTTCCTACTGCCTTTTGATCAGAACTAGACACAACAGTACCCATCAATTTAGAGTACAATACCCAGGGTACCAGCTCCCGTGGGCGACCAGACAACTCAGAACATCTGCCCGTGACTGTACAGATGCTTTGTATCCTGAAAGCATCAACCAAAAGCCATTGCACCTACCTCAGTACCCACTGCCCAACAGCTCAGCCCCACACCCACTCCTCCCATATCCTTTCTACACCTGTCTTGTCCAAAGCAAGTGGTCACTACTCAGAAACCTTCCCTAGATACTGCCTGGCAAAGGGAGAGATTTCAATCAGCATCATCCCTCTGGAAGGGACACATATTTGTTATGTACAACTTGGCTAAATGGTTGATACCTATTTTAGAATATTATTTCCTTTGGGTTCTTATTCTGTTTCCTATTCCTTTTTCAGATAAGATATGAGGAAGGAGTTTACATCATCCTCTAGGGATGGCTGGATGCATCTGCTCTGCATGTCACCCTCCTGCTGATGGTCCACCACCCACACTGAAGGGCTGTGGCTGCAGATTTAAAAGAGCCCCAAAGCCAGCTCAGAGGAATGCTGTGCAAAAAACAGTTGTATGAGTAAGTGGCTACTGGCTTTATTTTTAAGCCTAAATACAGCAGAACTCAAAATTTCCTATTTTTAACTTGATTTCTTAAGAAAACATGGTATCTGCTCACCTCTCCTCACAAACAACTTCTGACCTTGTTGGTAATTTAAGCCAAAACTGGCTGCATGTGGGACTTGGCAATATTAAGGTCTTACACATTCTATGAAAAGGGATGGCCACAAACATCTGGACAGTGCCCCCAGCGCGGGAAGGGCAAGCACAGCTTGGCTGCTGCCCTCACCATGTGGTTGTAGCTGGCTGGCCAACAGCTCCCAGCTGGAGCTGGGCACCAAGACACTGCAGGAGGGCACTGGAGGGGAGGTAACCAGCAGTGTCTGCAGGAGCCAAGGATTATAGCGTGGAGGTGGAATCACTGGGCTGAGGACAGCATGGGGCAATCAGGAAGAGAAAGGTTTGTGTGGCTGGCGATGAACTGGAGACAGGAGAACAAGGAGAAAGTGGGACTGGATGTCTTTTCCAACCTAAACGATTCTATGGTTCTGTGCAACTGTGGAATGGAAGGGCTGCAGGGCATTAATCCATAGGAAATATGGCTTCATTAGCCTCACTGCTTGTGATAACAGGGACTACAAAGGAAAAGACCTGATATTTTTCCTGCCATTTCCCCACAGCCATGAGGACAGAGGACCAATGCCTTTTAACTTCTGCTCTGATCATGCTTGGCATTTCCCTTGCACAGCTGCAATCCACAAAGCATTTTCTGGGATGCAGTTTGCATGAAAAATGTTTCTGCAAAATAGGGTCTTAATTGGGCCTGTGCAGAGAGCTCTGCAGCACTGTGCTGGTCTCGGGCTCACCACGGGCATCCCAGGGCAGGACCAGGCTCTGAAGTTGTGCTTTGTTACCACCTGAGTGAACAGTTCAGATTATGAACCTGAAAGACACATATGGGTCAGGGGGTCTAAAACAAAGAAAAAAGAAACACACCTACCTTATAGATCTTTCCCTCTTCAGTACCAACGAGAAACAAATAGTCTATCTTTTTGTGAAAATCAAACGATGTCCCGCAGCCTATTAACAGAAAAAAGGTCTGTCAGACAGAGAAGTGGTTCAGCTGGCCAGCACATGCTCCCTGCCTATGGTAAACATACACTGCCTGTGTTTTCAGTAGTGATTTATTAGCTAGAAGCTCCCAAAAGAAATTAAATTCACCCCTTCTGCTCATACTTTCCAAGCTGTGCCTTTCCCCAAGACCTGAAATTTGAAAAGCCAAGATGGAGACAGAGAAAAGCAAACTCAAAGAAATGGAAGGGAACTGGAAGAACAGTTTAGACTGGGATTCATTTTAGCAAGCATTGAAAATGCCTGGTACAAATGCAGGCATTGTGTGGGTCAGGCCTCCCTCATATTGGGAAAGAAGAGATATTTTCTGTTTGTTTATATCCACAAAAATATAAATTGTTTCCCATGCATAAAAGAGCCCAGAGGGGAATCACCACATCATACCTCCCTGTGCTCCTTTTGTCTTTAACTCTGAATCCATTTAGCAGGCTCACTTCAGTAATGCCAATAGTAAAGGATGCAATTTGGGAAGAAAGCCTCTGCTAGGCTCAGAGGATCTTGTTAATGTTGGAAGCCCTGAATTGAGCAACACCGTGAACTGTGTTAAAACAGGTGTCAACCACAACAGGATGTGACTCATTGAAATTTTGTGGCTTCTGCTCCAGAGGCAGATGCGTCATCATCCAAGAAAGCCAATTCACATGTTGGTGAAGGAAAACTTCAGCGGGATTCTTGAGCAGAAGATGAGATGTTTGCTGTGTGCCATAGCAACTTGAGGCTGTTGACCATCAGGGACACAGGGACACCCACAGCAACCATCAGATGAGATACAGGGACAAGCAGACAAGGCTCAGAAGCACATAGTTACAGAGAACTTTCTGCACAGGCAGCTGTCTTAAACATTATGTCTTCAACGTTAACAAAACGTAGTTCTCAAGGGAATTGTTAAGGTAATTTCAATCCTCTAATATCCTCTGAATTTTTAACATTTAAATAGATTGTTAAATATTCAAGACAAGTCTTCGAAAATCCATTTCCCAGTAACACTAACAAATAATCCCAAAGCCCCTGAGATTTCTGCAGTGTACTTTAGCTGGTCTTTTGCAACCTATGTGCAGTTACTACCCTAGAAACACAGGAATTTTTAAATGCAGAGTAAGGGTAGCCTCCAAACACAGGTCCCAACTTCTCAGCCAAAAGCAGGTGCAGAAGGATGATAAGAGGATTCTTTAAGGATTCCCTTGTGTAATCCAGGACCTCCAGAGCTGACTCATTCCATCCTGTCTGTAACACAGGACTGTCAGGATGAGAGGATTCATCCTAGAAGGACTGCACTGACTCCACTGTCTCTGGAGAAAGCCTAACATAGTAGATCAGAATAGACGCTGTGCTTTTAAAGAGCTAAAACCTGATGAGGAACATCCCAACACTGGCTGGGTGAGCTGTGCACTCAGAAAAGGGCAAAGGTTGCTTTTCATCTTGATTTTGCCAGTCCAGATTAATGTCTGGCAGAAAGAACAAACTGACTTAATTTTGACATATACACGCAATGCCTGTGCCTTGTCCACACAGAGATATCTCAGTGAAATGGACACTTTTTGAATTAGTGTTCAATTCACCATTTTATGCAAGTAGAGACAATATGTAACCAGCAAAATGTGACTCAATTAGTGGCCATTGCTCCAGCCAGACTTTGCCCCACTACATGATGAAAGCAAGGAGGCGTAACCCTCTTTCAGCTCCTTTCCATCTCAACACTCTGCTCCCAAACTTAATTTCCCAGAATGACTGATTACAGGCTTTGTGTCAGTAATTAATCAGCATGGCAAGGACTTGGGCTCTTACCAAGTGTTTGCAGCTGCAGCCCCTCTGGCCCCTGCATCGTTCCCTCTGCTGACAGCTTGATGACATCCATATGAACCAGCTCATTCTGCAGGCAGAGGAGATTCCACATGAATAACATGCTTTGCAGCAAAAATACAGAGACATTCAGTACTTTGGAATGGCAAATTTTATGGAGGAATTTTAAAAAGCTGTCCAAAAGTTGCTTAATGTTTCATATTTGGCAACTTACTAACATGCTGCTTTACATAAAACCTTCAGGAAACTGATGCTTTGGTGCACTGGAACTGAGAGACATTGGTAAATTACCTCAAAACATGCTACTGACTTGGAAAACTTCTGGTTTTAGGGTCAGTGTTTTTTAGTGAAGTTTGACACAGTCAGAAAATCACTGTGTTTACTTAAATCACCCTGTGTGGTTTACAATTGGTATTTCATATTCTTTTGGAGCTAACTAAACCCCACACTAACAGACAGTAACTTAACACCTTGCCAGTCTTTGTTTCTCAACATCTTCCTGTTATCCCCAGAGAGGCCTCAGCTCCCAATACTCACAACTTCATGGGCTCTGAGATTCAAATAACAACATCATCCAGCAAACAGCTTCCCCAAGGGAAAAGTGTCCCTCGTTTCTGTTCTCAATAGAGCTCTAAAGAGCTCTCATCGCCAGCCACAACACTGCTGTGCAAGGTCGTGTATGAAGAGGGACAAAAGGTTGTGTCCTGACGAGTTTATAGTCAAGGTGGGAGACAGAAGACAGATGAAAATAGACAGAACATGGGTGAATATGAGGAAACTCCCACAGGGCAGATACACTCTCAGACTAGCTTTGGGACTTAAAATACCACTGCAGAATGGAGTTGGTTGTGAATATAGGAACACCCTGGGGCTCCAGAGGTCTCTTCCAACCCCAACCATCCTGTGATTCTCTGATTCTGTGATAAAAAGAACAAAGAACTAAAGATTAGTGAGCAGTGTGGGCTGTGGAGACTGGATGTTATAATGAATCTGCAGATTTCCCACTGGAGCACTGTGAGAACAAAACATAACTTCTTAGCTCAATGAATTAAGCTGTAGTTGAAGCTTCTCTAAGCCCAGAGCAGGACTCGGCTAGAAAAAGAGATTCTGCCTGTCAAAGTCAATCCCAGGAATCCCATGTTGAGGAAGGTGGGAGAAGACCTTGTGAGCATGTGTTCATTACCGCAGTTCAGAGAGGACCATGTTCTATAAGGCATTTTCATTGTATTCTGGGGGGGGTACAAATTTACAGAAGGTGCAAGAAAGGTCAAAACCCACAAAGTAATGTATTTCCTTCTCACTAATTCCCATTGCTCCACACCCACATGGCCTGGCCTATTGATGGCAGTAAATTTTTCTCTCTGCTGAGAGACAGCAAGAAGCATGACAGACTCCTGCAGAGTTCTACCTTAGTGGATCTTCTTGGAGCATGTGGGTTACAACAAGTAAAATTCAGTTGGTAAAGGCAGGAGAGATGCTAAGAAAGAGACCATATATGTTGGTGTATTTGAGCTAGAACTGCAAAGTGCAGTACCCAGAGCAACCAGGAGCAGAACGTTCCACTGCAAATAGTGCTGGTGGGCTGTTGGGAGTGCAGTCAGGACATGTTGAGCAGGCACTTGCCTCTGCTCAAGCTCCCAGTTGTGCTTGCTTTCCAGAAAGCACGTGCTCTGTCCAAACCATGGCTGATGGCCACGAGTCTGAAGGGCAGCTGCCTGCAGTTGATCATGTTGATATACCCACCATGGCAGGCCCAGAGATATGCTAGCACACTATATCTGTGTTCTGGTAGAAAGACAAAGAACAGGAGACCTTCTTTCTAAGCACACACTTTTCTGCAGCATTCCTCTGAAGGCGACTCCCAGCACCTCCACCTGGCCAAACCCTCCACGGACAGCTTCTGCAGCCCCTCTGCTCCACAAAGGATCTTACTTGTGAAGGTTTCCCTGTCGTGATGCTTTTATCTTTTAAACAGTTTCACAGCCTGAAAAATGCATCTGCTCCTGGGGCTATTTGTTGCTAGAGCTGTTCACAGATTCCTCTGGGTAAACAGACTGCTGACAGTTTGGCCTTCCAGGAATACTGAGCAATAAGATGTTGCTTCTCCCTAATAATTGTAGAACACTTTGTAAGCATTAGTGAATCAGGCCTTTCAGCTGTTTTTTTCCCTTTAGTTGTTATTAGCTTCAAGTAATGAAGGATGCCCAGAGCTGTTCAGTAATTCAGCTCTAGGTCACATAGAGAGGATGAACTACGGCTACTAATCAAACCTGGGATTGCTGAGCATCAGCCTGAGAAGCAATGCCATGCTGAATTCCAAATAATTCCCTGAAGTGGCTCTGATATTTCTCCTTTTTGATAGGCAACATGTGCATACAAAAGTCATCCAGCTGCAGAAGTCCTGCACTCTTCCTTGATGTTTTACACCTTTATGATGACCCAAAGCCAAGTCAAAACAGTTCACGTGCTGTTTCATGAAGCTTGTCTACAGTGCTTGTGACCATTTTTAACAGAGACAACCACTACAGGCAAGGTAGATCAGCTGTTCCTGGCTAACATTTGACAACTCTTCTACCCAAATCTTGAGTGTGGCTTGCCAAATATTCAGCTGGAAGTCAGAATGAATTTATTCACTTTGTGCTCTCATCTTTGGAAGTGTCAAACAGTTATCAGTGTTTGAAGAAGCTTTATTTCTGGGTAGTCCTGTCAAAAAGATTAACAAAGCACTCTTTCATTTATTCCCTATTTGCACTATGGATTTGCAGAATAGAAGACCTCTGGAGTATCTTCAATTTTATTCTAAATAAAACCCAGAGACAGCTCTTTTGTAAAACTGGAATTCAAGCAGATTGTCCATCTCTCCTTGCTGGATACAAACCCACAGACTGTAACGAAATACCCTTTTCATTCTGTTTTTTGCTTTCTCTGTTGAATCTCTGTCCAAAAAAAAAAAAAAAAATCCGGACTGCACCTACAATTTTTCTGTTTTCCACCCCTGCCTATTAGGTACATATCAGCTCTGGCAATTTCAGAGGCAACTTCACTCAAAAAAAATTTTTTTAAATGGTGCTTTTCACACAAGTATGGACAAGTTTATTACAGTAACAAGCGGAATAAGCAGAAATGACATTGTGTTAAGTGGAAGCAGATCTCAGAAGTCACACCAAGGATGTCTAGGAAGGAATATCTACATGCTCAAGGGACAGAAAAAACATAGTTTATGATGAGAGAACATGGTTAAGCACTGGTGAATCACAGAAATATTACCTCTAGCAGGTGAGTTGCTATCAGAGTCCATCTATAGACTCGTAAGTTGCCCCAGTTGTGGCATTTCTCTGAAGAGACATCAGCCAATTTTTCCTGCCTCCTAAGGTTACTCCATGCTGAGCACACTCAGTTACTGGGGCTCAGCTGATGAGTGTAACCTGCCAAGAAGCCTCAACTGTATGTGTCTGGCTGTAGGCATGTACTGCCCACCTCAATACAAATCTTTTGGGCATTTCTATTCAAGGGATAAAGTGCTGGGATAGTGCTAGCCTGTCCTTTTCTAGGGACCTCTGACAGCTCTTCTGGGAGAAGGACTGGGGACGCATTTGCAGAAGGGATTTTTAATTCTGAAGCTGCATGTGTGAACCTGGAGAAGTCCATAAAAATAACTTCAAAATCTGTGCCCTCTGCATGAGCCTACCCTGTTCATTAGGAGAGGCTCCTGCTCCTGAAGTGAACATGAGACTAAGATTAACATATAATGCTAGACATGAATCCCTGCCATGGCAGCAAGGCCTAAAAATTTCAGAACAGGCAAGCCTTGATAGCTTGGTATGACACTGAAAAATGAGCATCCAAGGATGTAAAGAAATTTCTTTGCTTCCTAGGGAATAATGGGGCAGCTGCTTCAAACTCATATTTAGTGCAATTTAATTATTTTTTTGTAAAATATTTGAAATCTTCAAATGTAAAATGAAATAGCTAACAGAAAAAAAAACACAGGTTGAGATTCAGAGACACAAATCTAAGGGTCATTTTGGGACATTAATGGTAGGTTTCCATCAACATATGTACTCCAAAAGAATAAAGTGATCAAAGGCAGAGCATGCAAACTAGTTAACAGAAGTTGTATTGGGTGTGAGTTGGCAATGACATGGCAGGGGGAAGGCCTCTGCCTGTGTGATAGCATGCTGCCATCCCACTGCAATTGTGAGCTTCCTTGGTGCTCCTTTGGCCCCATGGGGAGAAATTGGCATTGACCCTTTTCCATTTCAAACCAGAATCTATAGGGGAGCATACTGGAGGTGAGACTCTTGAAGCTGTGGAATAAAGCAGATTATTTACTCTTCTGTCTCTGAGTGACCCTTCTGGGACAAGGAAAGTTTCAGGGCAAGGACCAGTCTTGAATTCCTGCAGGTGCTAAGGAGGAAAATAATCTGTCATTTTCAGGTCAATGGGGTGCTACAGGTGCAGGCAGGATGAAGGTAAGATCCTGACATGGAGTGGACTGGTTCTGCTCATTTCAGAGTTTAACACAGAGCCCCAAACCCAGCTGTGACTGCACCTGCAATCTTTTTCTGGCATTTCTTTTCAAATCCGCTCATTAAAAATAAAAATAAAACTAAGAAATCATTGACATTTTGAGGCAATTGATTATAACTTGACTGACTGGAAAAAGGAATTGCCACCTATTGATTACCTTAACTAAAGTCCATGAAACAATCCTTCCATCTGAGGAGACAGAGAAGAAGTTCGAGTTGTTGTCCATGTCATCCTTCTGCCACTTGACCTTAAAAAAAGAAGAACAGTAAGACAGTCCCAGTCAGCACTGGGCATTCAGCATCAGTACAATAGAGTCCCATGCCCTCAGCAGGGTCTTCTGAAATCCTTCCTAAAGAACAGCTGGTTTCCACCCCAGACTTCATGGCAGGTATGAACACTTACCTCCACAGGCAGTTTTAGTTTAGTGCTTTCGCTCCCTTTCCTTCAGGATGCTCCAGCAAGGGGGAAAAGCCCCTCATTTAGAGATTTAGCATCTATTCATGGCCATCTCCCCCAGCAGTGACTGGATCAATGCCATCAAGGATGGCCCTTGTGAGATGTCTGAGCTACTCACCAGCACTCTGCACAACACCATCCCAGAGACCCCTAAGACACCTCCAAACACCATGAGCAATTCCACAGAAAGGTCTCCAGGCACTGCAAAAACTAAGTCCTTCACATTTGAGTAATTACTCCAAGTGCAATGCCGTATGGTTACCCTTCAGCCAGACAACTTCTAATTAGCTTTCTGTCCCTACGTGGGGCGCAGATGAGAGCCCTTGCAAGCAACGTGTGGCATGGGTCCTTGAGGCACTTCTGCTTCAGGGAGATGAAAACATCATCTCCATTAACACTGAAATCCTCCCCACACCTTCTGTCTGCCTTTTGACTGTGACAGTTCAGCATGAGACATTAGAACTCAGATAAATGGTTTACAGTTTAGAAGAGATATTTCGGTTAGACTAAAACATTAAGAATGCTCGATTTTCAGATCTGGGAATTCAATCAGAATGAGGGGAAAAGGATGACTTCTCACTGGGTCTGTCAGCACACATTCCTGTGGGCATCTGTCAGTTCAGGATGGGGACATGCACTTCAGAAGGTTCTGCTGAGCTTTTCAAAAGGTATATCTGTTCCTGTCCAAATAGTGTAGCAGATAAAGTTCCCTAAACATCATCCCATACACATGATAAATAGGCATGATTATCCTAGAGCTTACCAAATACTCTATCCATGACCACCTATTTATCTGGTACCTATTCCAGAAGACAAGCAGTATTCTCAATACTTTAATTATATAGATTGGGTATTCCTATGACAGTTCCCTGCAAAAAACTGTTAATTCTCTTTTGTAAAATTGTTTATACTGTTAAGTTCTGTGGAGCATGAAAATTCAGCAAAAGACTCAGCAATGAGTAGTTAACCTCTAGAGAACAGGTTTTCCTACCTATTACACACTACTCTGAGGAAGGAAAAATAAAACTTAAAAGGAATCCATCTGAGAATATATCAAAATGCAGTTTCATGCCTGCAAGATACAACAGAAGAGCCTTGAGTGGCCTATACCTTTGAACATCCTTGCACAGGTGAAATTGTAAGTCTCCATGTGGAACCACTTCTGCTATCTGGCATTAAAAGAAAGGCATAATTCAATATGGCCCAGAATACAATGGTTAATGATAAAAAGACAGGTTCAACAGCACAGTGATTGCCAAGGCTGGCCATTGTGCACAAAATGTGCTGGCTATATCTATTCCAGGAACATCTCCCTTGGATCATGAGCTACTGCTGACAGTGATAGTCACCAGCAGCTGCCTCAGATGAAGGGTTTGGTGCAGTGAGGAGTTTTAATTCAAAGTGAGAAATGCAGAGCTCAGGGGGACTGGTTACAAAAACATGCCCAACATACCTCATACTGGGCACAGAAAAAGGGTCATTTTTTCAATCAGAGATTTAAAAAATGTCACTTTAAAACTGTCTGACACTAAAATATTTTTATATGTTCAACATAGCTCTGCTCTAACGCATATTCTTTCTCTTCAGCTAACTTTCCCAAATATTTGAGAAAAAGTATCACACTTCCAGCCCATCACATCAGTGGAAAATCCATGGATGAAGATTCAGCACCTGTGGTCCATCCCCATCACCCTGTTCAGACACAACTGAGTCCTTATGTGTACAAGAACACAGTGTGTTGCAGGAACCTCATCTGGAGGTAACCAACAACACAAGCGCTATCATGAGCTCATGGGGGGTTTTCCCAAGCCAACTCTTTTCAGTATTCCCCAAGCTAAGAGGTTTTACCCCGGGTTTGACCACTCCAAATACCCTCTTTCTGACGGAGATCTATTCAAGTTGTCTACTGTTGGCACTCAGGTGTCATGTCTACTTCTCTTGATCCATTACACAGCTGGATTCACCAGCCCCAGACAGTAAAGTGGGTTGAATTGGTTGGGGTATTCTTGCTACAGAATATTCAGAGCAGTCAACAGTAGCTGGAGTTAGGTACATATTGTGGACAGCTTGAAAACAGCCCCTCAGGGGCATCAGGCTCTGCCCTCAGACTACTATCAGCAGCTCTCAAGGATGTTAGTCTGAATTCCAGAAAACAGAAATTGGCACTTAATACTTTCAATTTTCCTTCAACACCTCTGACACCTCAATAGTGTTTGTGATCTTTTTCCTCCTGATCTCTGAATCCCATAAATGCTTATTAGAGTAATTAGCCTTCATGATACTGCAATCAAATCTGGCATCTGCTCAGAACTGGCCTTTTCTCTGCCCCCAGAGGCCTGCCAACATGGTACAACCTCCTCTCATGAGCAGCAACCACACTGTGCAGGGTGGAGCATTTGAGGAAAGAACCAGGCAACTCTCTGTGTAGTGGCAAGAAGTTAATTCTTCCCTGAAGCAAGTGATAATCTACTGGGGATTTTGGCTGTGTGAAACGATTTGAAACTAAAGTTCAATTATGATACAGTAAGAGTAAAGAAGCATATGAAAAAGGAAAGCATGTGCAAACAGCAAAGAAGAGACAAACAAACACAAAGCAGCAAGCATTTTCTGTCCCTGATCATGATGACATCTGTAACAAAAGCAAGGATCTGGCTGCCATTTTTTCAGTGTAATCTTTAACCTGCCTATTTTTGTTGTGCAAAATTACTGTGTGAAACTCACTGCTGTTAGAAGAGCCTACCACTTTTCATTTCTTAAAGCCTGTTTATTTATAAAGAAGTTGAGACTATTCAAAACCTGATTTATTCATAGAAAAATAGATATTAAGACTTGCATGTTCATTACTATGTACAGCAGGTTGGCAGGGCCATAATCCATTCATTTCTAGCAAGAGAATACTATCATTTTTATCTATGGCAGGTGGTAATGACTCCTGTCCAGCAGGAGATTAGACCATTTATCCAATCTGATTTGAACACTCCTATATTTCTGGTGTCATTCCTATGAAAGAAATAATGCTTGATCAGTTTTCAAGGCACACAGGCTGTTAGTTTCTTGCACTGACACAATGCAATTGGTGAAAACCACAGGGGCCAGGAGGCTGATTTGAGCGTGGTGCAGGCACTGCCTGCAGTTCTGTGAGGTGACACCAGCTACTGCAAACACAGATCCCCCTGGCTGACCCTTGGTTTGCCAAAACTCAAGTGTGAGGTGCCACATGCATCATGTGCACATTGACTGATGAGCAATTCCTTTCTATTAATTATCCTTCAAGGATAATTCCTTTGTTAGCATTGCAGTACCATGGCCCTGCTGACACCTGCCCTATGTGAAACAAGAGCATTTTAGTCATTCCATGACTGAAAAAGAAAACGGTAAAATCTGCTACAGTTAGAGAAGAGGAAAGACAAAGGCATTACCAAATCCCCAGGTCATCCTTACACGAACTTGCCAAGTAAGATGCTCAGATGACTTGCCAGGCAAACAACTCCTTGGGCTGCTGAGGAAAGTCCCTGCCAATATGACCTGGGGACAAATTCCTTCCAGTGCCAACCTGGCAATCAGTACACTCCTAGGCAAAGCCATCATGGCAATGCAGGGTTTGGAGGGACCCAAAAAGCATTTCTTTTCTGCTCTGAGGCAAGATCAGACACTCCCCTGCCATTTCGTGACAATTCACACAGGCTGCTCTCACAAGCCTCCAACAACAGGCACTCAACAACTCCCTGTAGATACATCAGTGCCTAATTGCCCTGGTACAGGAGATTTCCTTTCCTAAGAGTCAAGCCAACTACTCCTTACCATCTCGCCAGTGGACACAAAGAACAACAGTTTATTCCCCTTTTCATAAGTCTTCAAATGAGCAAGAAAAGGCTGTTGTGTCACTGTTCCTTTCTGTTTTCTCCACTCCAACTCAAACCAATTGTTCCAGCTGTTGCTTCTGGGTCCTGCCTTCAGGACCCAAGCCTTCCCCATTTCCATTCTTTCCCTTCAGCCCTTCTCTGCAGCTGCAAATACACAGTACAGGGCCACCCTGAGACAGGAGTTACAACCTCCTCCATTTTACATTCTTGCTAATTAATCAGAATGACATGTATCTTTGTGTAAGAGCATTGCATTGCTGACCTCTGGCAGTGATCTGCCAAACTCTCCCCTTCGGGCACCCTGCCTAAGCTGCCATCTCTTCTTTCGTATCTGTGCATTTAATTTCCCCTTTCTAAATGCAATATTTGCTCTTGTCTTTATTGAATTTCATCACATTGATTTTGGGAATCTCTTCCAATTTATCAAGATAATTTTGGACATAATCATGTCCTGAAAAGTGCCTTGTACTTCCAAAGGGGTTTCCCTATTCTGTAATCAGAGTGGTTTAAGAAAGTATTAATCAAAAAAAAGACCAGAACTGACAGCTGGAGGGTCTCACTTGAAGCACCTTCAGAGTCTGACAGCGAGCTCTGTATAACTGCTCTCTGAACACACTGCCTGAGCCACCTGTGCTGCCTCTTTATGGTGATTTTACCTAATTCATATTTCTCTGCTTTGGTTATGTCACTGTGTGAATCTGGATCAAAAGCTTTAGTTAGGTCAAGATGGATAGAGGTGATAATCTTGACTGCCTCTCTTTTCCTCATAAGATCCATTTCTCTGAAACAAAGGAAAGAAAAGAAATTATACTGGCTTGACAATTTATTCTGGACAAATGCACGTCAGCTTCTCTGAATCACCTTATTATCTAGGCATTTACAAACAGCGTTGCCATTTATTCAAATGTTTTTCCAGTCTTCAGAATTGGTCTGCCTGGTCAGTAATTCTCTGGGTCCAACCCAATCATTTTCCTCCAGATGTTTTTTCACTCCTCCCAGCCCCTTAAGATCTTTCCTCCTTTCCTTGGCTATGCTTGTCCTACAAGCCAGAGTACAGCCCACTGCACTGCTGTCCTATCATCCACACTTTGGGTGTCCCTGTGGCTGGCTTTGGATCCCTCTAGCCTGGGTGAAATTCAGATACTGGTTTCTGGGCTTAGGGTACTCTGCCCATGCCACCGTCCCTCCTGCATACAAGGACAGTAACTTTGAGGAAAGCACCTGCAGAAAACTTTTTGCCAGACATTGACTCTACAGCATCACTGAAAAGTATTTTGGGACTGGGGACAGGAGACTATCATATTTCAGTCTGCCCATGTCACATGTACATGAATGTGTGTGGGTCCACAGGGGACAGCAGAGTGATGCTTTCCCTCATCCATGCCCCAGAGCACACCCCAACCCTGCCTCTGACTCAAGGTACTCACTCAGTTCAGATCTGTAAATGGACTTACTCATAAGCACCAGCCTCTGTTTAAGATGCAGGATGGATGTAGCCTCAAACCATTCTGAAGTACATGTAATGGTCTGAGATTGCTCTGGCTACTTCTTTAAGTACTCCAGGGTATGTTTAAGCTGATCTTGCTGATGAGCAAGAACCTGTCTCATCTAAATATTCTTTAACATGCTCTTTCCCTATTCTGACCTGTGCTTTTATCCTCTTGTTACATTAATCACAATAAGCAGCCAGTCTCAGACACTTATTGTAAGATTAAACAATACAGCATCAAATATTTCATCTTCATTCATAACACTCAATATTAGCTGAAAGCTTGCTTTAGTAATGAGCTTATATTCTTCACTCCTTTAACTTCTAATATACTTTCTAAATATTTTCCCCTTCCCTTTTATGATCCAGGATAATCACAGCTCATTTGGCACATCACTTTCTCTTCATTAATTTAGCTTTGTGCTTTTCCCTACTACTCGGTGGTGGACACACATCTTTGTTTCTGAGCCTGAAGCATTACTCTGTAAGTCATCACCGAGCTGATGTGGCTCTACAGGCCCCTTCAGAGACCTTGCCATTCTGTCCAGCCCAGCAGCTCAAGGAGTTCACCCACTTGCCTCCTCAGCTGAACAGAGCCATGTAGGTCTCTTGTAGAAGTCCAGTTGTGCATCACAGGAGCACAAGTGCTTTCCAGCCCCTCTCCCAGCCACGCTGTTTTCTCCACACCATGGGCACAAATAGTATGCAGTGGGATTCAGACAATTCTCCTTACATTCACACCAGTTGAAGACTTTTACTCAAGGCTTCCCACTGGCAAACATCTGCTCCTGGAGCAAGAAAGCAAACACAGCAAAGGAATTGGTCCTCAGCTCGCTCTAGATGTGCCTGCCCTGGCAGCAAGGCACCGACACAAACCCACTGTCCAAACCACATTTCCCATGTCTGTGTGCTTTTGCCTGGGCCAAAGCAAAGGGCCAGCAGAGCTTTGGGGCTCTCTCGAGGTAGAAGAGCTGAACATGTGCTGTGATTTAGGAAAGGCACAGGCTCTCATGGATGCAGTTTGGCTGCATCCATTGCACAGTAGCCCAGGTCACCAGGTGACAGATGAACACTGTGTGGGTTCTTGCAGAGATACAGACAGATCAAACTCCAGCCAGGAATACCCATCCAAACCCAAACACATTAGTTCAGCTGTGGGAACCTTTGGTCTATGTATTTGGACACTTTCTCCATTTTGCAGCTATCCTGTCTTTTAGCCTGCCTCAGCATCATGCTGAGGGTTTATCCTGAAGTGCTGATCTACAATAAATTGCTCCGTATGTCATATCTACTGGAGCCAGTCTGATTTCCCCTGTGCTCTGCTGCAAATATTCTCCTGGACTCCCTTACAGCAGTTTCTGATTTGTACTAAGACACAGTTCTCATTTCTTTCCTCTGTCACCTCCAAATGTGTTTCTTGTTGGTTCCTGACAACAACTTTCAGCAAAACAGCATCCAGAAACATCAAGTCATTACCAGCAGAGAAGAAATCTTTCACATTCTCCTCCTGCCAATGACAAATTGCCATTTTTTTGTTTATTCTCCTCCCTGTGTAACTTGTCTCTGCTGTTTGCCAAGGGTTCTGCTGCCGAGAAAGTCTCCTTGGACACTCAGCTTATCCTGAGTCTGCTGACTTTTTGTTTTGCTGGAGCAAATAGTTTATCCCTCCTCACTGGTGAGACAAAGTAGTGCACCTACAACTAAAGTCCCTAGATGCCTTCCATCAAGGACATTGCCAGCTATTCTTCCTTTGCTGTTATCATGTGCCCCAGCCTGGCACCGTAAGTGGCCCTGACACCTCCCGGTGGGTCCTGTGCCAACCACCACAACCAAAGCCAAGCCCAGGCACTTTGAAGAGCATATGCAAGAAGCAAGGCTGCTCTCCTGCAGTCAGTCACAAGAGACTCCCCAAAAGTATTCACTTGCTCACCTAGAAAGCACAGGGTACTTCACTCACAAGCAAAGTAACTCCAGCATCAGGTTTTATACTTCAAGAGATAGGCAGAGTTTTAGAGGTGAGGAACAGGGAGTCCCTCCCCAGTGCCAGCCTGGACAGCAGGACAAGTTTTCCTTTGTGGAGGTGGGAGAGAGGAAGACAGAAAGCTTCACTCCTCACCATGGTTAGTTGGGATAAAGGCAAAGAGTGAGCTAAATCCAGATGACTCATTTTGCCTCAAGGCAATAACAAAGATTTTAAAGAGCTGTGAGAACTGAGTGCAGCCTGGTGAAAGGTCAAAGCAGCCCAGTCAACCTCTTTGGCTAAGTCTATGACCGGTGGAGAAGCAGCTCCTGCGTCCTACTTGCAGTCTGAGCATATGATACCACTGTGGCAGGAAAAGTTTTGGCTGTGCTCTGGCTATGTGTGCGTTCCTGCCAAAGATAAGCACGGGCAGGCAGACAGGGATGTCCAGCCATTCCTTCAGTGAGGGGGACCAGGACCAGGGAGTGACCAGCATGCCTATCTTGGAGCCAGCACAGCAGGGTACAGCAGAAAGGGCTCCTGCGCTGTGGTGCCTGCTCAGCAAAAGAGATTGCTGGTCTGTGTCTCTGTTTTTTGCCGTCTGTTACACGGGGAATCACACAGCATTTCTGCTGTGGAATGTCCAGTAAGAATGGAAAATCTCAAAAATAATAAAACAAAATATAAAATGTAAAGAGCTTTGGTCAACATTGTCATGGAAGACATTAGTCCCTGATTTTTTTCCATAAAAGCCCTGCTGTGAAAGCTTAGTCCCTATTCACATCCATGCCCCTGAGGTCTAGAAACAGAGCTGGTAAAAACACAGTCAGTCAAGCCACAGCTAAAAAGAAGAAGACACCCAGCACACAAAGAATCAGGCCTGCTAAAAGTGGAGCTGCCACTGTCAGACTCATGAGTCTTTGCACATCCAGGAAGTTCATGGTGAAAAGCAACCCTTGTGAGTTGGGGGACACCATCACCTTTCTGCCACTGCCTGAGACACCTGCATGGGGAGAAAGTTGAAGGCTCTTTCGAGGGGAAAGTGACTTTTGAGCTTAGAAGGCTGAAGTTTGCATGGAGGTAAAATCAGATATTCCAAAAAGTTCATCTGAGCTTCTTCCTCTCGTTTATTGATTAAAGAAAGGTAGGTCCCGTAACAAACCACAGGTAAAACAGAGCTACTAAGACCTTCTTTCTTTCAGTGCCATATAAAAAGATAAATTGTAACTAGACATTTAAAAAAAATTAACTTTAAGGAGCACAGGCAGATATATCTGATTCTGTAAGGCCTGATGAAAGTCAGCCTAGGGTGCTTAAGGGAGCAGCTGAAGCAATCTCTGAATTTCACTGCAATTATCTATGGAAACTAAAAGAGAGGAGAGGTCCCATAAGACAGGAACAGGGGGAAAAAAGCCTCCAGGAAACCTCAGAAAACAAAATCTGTCTTCAAGGATAGGTTAAAGGACTGTGGATGAGTCAGCCTAATGCTGAACTTCAAGAGCTGTAACAAAGTATGAAGTCATCCATACATATGTACAGCATAAGAAGATAAGGAACACTGCACATGAGTTCACCAAAAAATGCTTGGTCAAACAGAATTTATTTCCTTCCTTTTCAGGGTAACAGGTCTCAAGGAAGGACTAGATGTGTTTTATCTTTAATTTTGTAAGGATTCTGGCATACTCTGTGTGATGTTTTCAGAACCAAGATAAGGGTTTACTATTAAGTGGATGAGTGCTTGAAAATGAGTTTCCAAGAGTTTAGTCAGTGATTTCTTGACTACTCGGGATAACATCTCTAGATGGTTCCCACAAGGGAATACCCTGGGTTCTGTTCTATACAATATTTTCATTAGTAAGTAGCATAGTGAATTGCAGAAGACATGGAATGTTTGCAGATGGTAGAGCTGAGAGACAGAGGATTCTGTCAGGATCAGGTTTCAAAGCTATCTGAACAAACTGGAACATAATCTGAAAAAAATAGGTGAAAGGTGATAAAGACAAGGGGAGAGGGACAGACAGGAAGAAGAAAGCATATAAACATGTAGAGATTAGAGAATTTATGGCTAAGTGACTAGTGCAGAAAAGGATCAGAGAATGGTATGGGAATCAGCAAAGAGATACTGCTGGAGGGTGCAGAAATCCTTTTCTCATGCATTAAGAGGCATGTACTATATAAGACACAGTAGGCAATGACTCCAGTCTGTCAATACTGGTGAAGACAGCTAGACTGGCCAGTGTCACTTTGAAGAATGCACTTCAGGAATAATAACACAACATCTGTGATAGCATGATGGGAAGAAAAGGACACTCTCAAGGCCTTTGCTGCTTCTTATTTCTGTGATTCACAAACGGCTCCACACTTCCAGAAATGCAGGTTTAGTCTGATTTTAAATTCAGTCTCACCTCTCGCATGTTTACTGCGTGTCAATCACATTGTGACTACTTCATTCACTGCAATAGATGATGCTGCTTTGTATAGCAAACAAGTCTTTTCAGTGTGAGTGAAAGCTGATGGAGAGAGATATATGAAAATTACGTGTTATTTTAAAATAAATTAATTGGAAAATGTTGTATCTTAAAATTTGTGTTTTCTTTTAAATGCAAATGTTGCAGCCATGACAATAATCTGCAGATAATGGAGCTGCTAAGCAAAAGAGGGTTCTCAGTGCTATTCTATCCTTTGTAGAAAAAGTTGTTGACATTTTACCATGCAACAAGATAGAATGGATCTGCTCAATGTGGTTAGGAAGTAAACTTGCTCCCATGACAGAAGCCATTGCACAGGTAAGGTCTGCAAGGAGTAACTCTTTCTAAAGGTGAACCAGTAATAGTTAAATACTTGACTATACTGTTTGCCTTAGAGAGGAAATGGTTTAGAAATCTGATTAATATCAAAATGTTCAAAGATTCCAATGCCTTCCAGTCAGTTTGGGCTTCCTGCATTTCTCTTATATCCTTAATGAGCAACTCTGACCTAAGGTACTCCCTGACATCCTATCCTACCTGTACTTTACCTGCTGCATGTTTGTGATAATAGACATTCAGTTTGAAGGGTCAGGATGGCTTACAGGTTTGTGAACAGTAGAAAGGCACTGAAATAAAGGCAGATGCTTCATCTACCAAGAACTTAGGCAGCAACCAAAGCAGTCAGCTTGGCAGGACCATATCTCACCAAGCAGAGATGCAGGAGGATGAATTCCCTCAGCAATGCTATGGTAACCAAAACCTTCTCAAACCCTCCTGGAACAGAAGACACAGCCTAGCACTGCCTGGGTGCTCCAGAAGCAGACCTCAACTGCAGACTGTCATCATAGGTACAAGACTGGATGATGACTTTATTCACAGGTACCAGCAAATTCCAGGCCTATCTGGTGGAATGTGCTACAGACAATAGCAGGAACTTTTCATCTAATAAATTTACAAATTTTCTTCTTCTAGCAGCAGATGGCTACTTGCAAATTTTACAAGCATTCCTAAAGTCTTCTCCTCCAAAGTCCTTGAAAACTTCCTGATAGCTGAGGGAAAATAGCTGGATGAGTTCATCAGCAACAAAGAAACACTCTAAAAGAAACACCCACATCTTAGTTAGTCCCACAAACACTACTCTTCCGAAAAATATTGCTCTCCTACACTTAGATCAAATGTTCTCCACCTTCATAGCATCTTCCTGGGACTCAGGAAGCACCAGCACCATGTCTTGAGGAGCAGGGAACTCAAGTGTGCAAGATCAGCAGAGAGGAGCAAAGAGTCAGGCCCACTGCATCAGCATGTTCACAGATCATCCACAATGTGGGGCACAGAAAAAGGGTAGCAAAACCTCTTCTACTAAAGACCACATTTGGTGATACTGGGAGGGACTCAGCAGTCAGCAGAGAGCATGACCATGGGAGTGCCACTGATGCAGGGCAAAGGCCCAGCCTGAGGCTTGTGCATCACATGCTTCAGAGACTCAGATTTATCTGAAGGAAGCAGAGCTCAGTTATAAATAGCACTGGATAAGGCTGTCCCTCCTTTCAGTTTGTTTGCTTCCTGCTTGGATTCGGATGCTCTGCTTTGCAGAGCATTGCAACAGGAATCTGCTTTCTTATTCCTCTTGCAGCACTTCCCAGTGTATTTACCAGTCTGGCACACTAACAGCCAAGGAGAGAGGAACCAGGCACTGGACTCTTATCTGTTTGTCCCATCAGGGGCCATGTTCCCATGTCAGACACGACATGTAGCTGAGTGACGGGTGCCAGAGGCCAACAAAGCTCAGGGGTATTTGACCAGCTGCAATTCACAGCTCTTAGTTTCAATTCTGACTGTGCTCCTGGAGCAAAATTTCCGATTTACAGACAAAATCATGAAGTTTCCCACTCCATGTGCAGGAAAAGCAGACACACATGGAAGACAGGTTGGCATCTAAGTTATCTGATGATGCTAAAACAGAGACAGCATCCGACAGTAGGTTCTCATCACCACGGGATCAACAGGCCTTGCAGCAGGGATGAGGAAACACAATCCTGGGGCCTGCTGGGTGCTGAGAGTCCTGGAGACTACATCAAGGCTGTAGCAGCTCCCCATGGCCCCAGGTGTAGGAGTAGGGTGGGAGCCATCACCAGCCCTGGCTCCCTAGGTCTTGCTATGTGTCAAAGTGACCTTGCCTGCACCATCCCTGCTTAGCTTGTCTCTAGCACTGCCATTATCACTCTCTTGTCTTTATTTCATCCTCTTCACAGCAGCACTGTGTGGTCTCACAGGTTGTATCAGAGCCATTAAGACCCATAAGTGTATTTATATATACTATAAAGAAGTAGAACAGGATTCAAAGATCCAAGCAACCAAACAAGTGCATTATAACTTCTCTGCTATTTTAAATCTCAGGCTAACATTTTCCAACATCCCAAGGCTTTCACGGACTTTTAAATTTTACAAGTGAAGTTTTCTCCACAAACTAGCACCAGTGCAACTAAAGGGCATGGAAAATTTCTTTTATTTTGCTTGCAGACACAAGAAAAGAAATAAACAACCTGAAAACCCAAAATAAGATGGTTTGGTTCTTAAGTAAAGGGAATAGAAGGGAGAATAGCAACACACTACAAGAGGAGAATCCACTGAGCAAGGAACGAGAGCAGAAGGTAGAAAATAAGTTCAGCGTCTGCATGAAGTACAGAGAGAAATACTGCATCCAAGCAGAAAGACCTCATTTTCAGACAAATGTTACATGACCTGTGAGGGATGCTTTGCAAGGCAATTTCTAACCCTCAAGAATCCACACCCAAGGAACAATTTAAAAATAATCAGTAACAGAAAATGAATCTCCAGAAGATACAGTTATATACCATCTCTAAAACACTCCATCAGAGTTA
Source organism: Pachyramphus minor (assembly GCA_013397135.1). Lineage (NCBI taxonomy): Eukaryota > Metazoa > Chordata > Aves > Passeriformes > Tyrannidae > Pachyramphus > Pachyramphus minor. The sequence goes on from VYXB01010507.1 coordinate 541,089, forward strand.
AAGGATCAAGGATTTTATTCATTATTGTGAAAGACATTTGGACACTTACCTTGCCTAACATTAGAGTGGGTTGAAAAGTGTCCAAACTTGTTTTGAACAAGGTAAAAGCATGCTGTAAAAGGCTTCATCCGGCATTTCTGCTACAGGAGTGCCTTGCAATTTCCACCACCTCCACCATGCCTAAATGAGCCCAAAGCTTCTGGCTGAATTTCTGGGACCCCGCAGAGCCTTTCCACAGAACAGTAAAACTTAACCCTGTGGGAGACAGGATTTCCTCCAGCAGGGCTGTGTCTATGGGTCTGTAGGGCGCTTCCACTGACAAGGAACAAACAGAAAGCTGCTGATCTTGACCCTGATTTCTACCACAAGCATATGGCAACTCTACGCAAGCACAGCCCTTCCTGCCCGGTTCCCTCCAGGAGAGGTTGAGGACACGACAGGTGTGTGTTGGCCACTAAATGCCTCATGATGCTTCAGCAAGGAACATGGTGTCAGGTCCTCAGCAAACTGGCACAACTCCCACTCCTCCTGTTACTGGACACAGAATTGAGTGTAGGAAACAGGGTTGAAGCTAAAGACTGCTCCAATAAGGAAGCCTCTGGTGGATTGAGATCTCCAGACTGCAAACGCATGCTGGCTGGACCATGGCTGCCCTTCCCACTCCTCAGTACTTCTGTGCAAGCACAGAATGAGTGAAGTGACCTCTCTGGTGAGGATACTGTGGCCTCTTTTATTCCCGGGATGTCAGAACTTAATTAGACTTTTTCCCCTGTTTGCACTGGGCCAGATATGCAAGGCAGGGCTGGTACTATGAAAAATGTATTAGAAAGCTGGAGCTGAAGAGAAAGGCCCCCTGTGCAAATATTGCATTGACCTACTACAAGAGACACACAGTTGTCTTGCATTTCTGTACAGATTTGGTGCTAAATGATCCTCACCATCAGGTTTATGTTCTATTTTCCCTTCAGGATACATTCTCCCAATTGTCAGCCCACATCCTGATGCTCCTCATCCCAATCTTAAGTCCAGCCTCCCTTGATTTCAGGTCTCTGTTGCTTTCCTTTCTTCTCTAGATTTCTGTTTTTCCTCTGGAGTTATCCAGTAGCTCTCTCAGACCTGAATGAGAATTTTTTCATTGAACTACCCCCAGCAAACACCTATTTTGTGCTTTTTAGCAGTGAAGGCAACAGGAAGGTTATTCAGGCAGTTCTGAGACAGCTGATCTTTATTCTGACCTTGATAGCAATCTTCTGTCTTATATTTTTCTTTTATTTCCTTTGCATCAAACAATTTGTTTGCCTGAAGCCAAAGGAACAAAATATTATGTGAAGCAGTAACATCTCAGAGGCAATGCAGGCTGCAAAATCTGTTTGTCTGACTGCCGATGACAGATTTAGGAGAATGCCCGTCATCAGAAATGAAACAATGTGCTGGTGTGACAGTGGATTATGAACAAAATTCTTTTTTTTTTTTTTTCTCCTAAGTGCAGCAAATATGATCATCTTCCCAGAAAGGGCTTTTTTGTGGAGCTGTGTGCAGCAGCACAGAGAAGAGTGGAGAGCAACAGGCCATGCTGACTTTAAAGGGATTTTCATCTACTGCATCAGCAAAACAAGACTTCAGTACATCTGAGGTGGCTTCATGAACTGCTAAAGGTCAGTGTAGACTTATATAGGGACTTAGATTGGAACACAGAGATAGAGAAAGGAAACTCCAGTGAGCAAGTTTCAGGTGTGTTTTACCTGGCTTACACTTGAGATGGGACTTTTGCAAATTCAACTGGGAAACTATTCCGTAAGCTGACACTCCTTTTAGTTTCCTTTTGCGGTTTGCAGTCTACTACCATCCTGCCTTGTCCTTTTTGCTCAAACCATGAGCATCACATCTAACCTGAGTGGCATTTGGTGAAGAATTAGCCAGCAGTGGCCAACCTTTTTATTTCCCATGCATGAATATAAGGCAGAAAATAATTCTCTCAGGATGCCATCTGAAGCTCCATGGCATCAGCTCCTCGGGGAGGCCAGACCAGCTTCAGTAAATTAACAATGAACAAAGGTGCTTTTCTATCCAATGATCTCTCCATAGCAATTCCAAACCACACTGTGACTGCAGAGATTTGCTTTAAATACAGCCAAAAGAAATGTTCCCTTTGCAGGTCTTAGGGTCAACACTGTGCAGTGACAATTTAGTCAGTAACTCTGATGGTGAGCAAGTAAAAAATAATTATTTCTAACCCTCTATAGCACTGCTGGCTCTGCACCAGTCCCAGCAGCAAACAGAAATAATGTCCTTTGACTTGATGTGAAAGTGAACTAGAAGCACATACTGAAAAAAATTTGTAAAAAAAAGATGTGTTTTAGGAGGGAGACTGAACAACAGAAATGTAGACGCAGCAGATAGCTTCAGTTATCAATCCCTGTTTCTGACCTGCTCCAGCTTTCAAACACTTCAAATCTAAAATGTAGAAAGGAACAAGGAAAAGCACACAGCTGTAAATAAACCTCTAATCACAATCTTTTTTAAAAAACAAAGGAGAAAGTAAGAACAAATTCCAAAGCTAGAAAGGGGAGAGCCTCCATGCTGAAAGCCCCTTCCCAGCAGAGTTTCACTTCTTCCCAGAGGACACTGCTCCTGTGGGCTCTGGGTGCCAAAGCCTAACCCAGGTGTTCCACTTTGGCACCCTCGTTAACATCCACTGCCAAGCCCTGGGATGTGAGCCATTGGCTCAGAAAAATACACTGACCAGGAACTTGCTTTGTAGGCTTACTCAGAGATGACGAGAGTGTGAGGATTTTGCTGACTATTTGAGCATTATGTTGATTAAAGTAGGGTTTAGTTTAACAGCACATAGGCTTTTTTTCCCAGTAGAACATGACCGTTTTGACACAGTTTCACAGGAGGTGACTCCTTTTCAGCTGGTGTTTACATTCAAAGGCAGAGACCTGAATTCATTGACCTGGAGACCATTTCTAGCTCTGTGCTGCTGTAAGACCTAAGGTTTGGTAGCATTATGCACACTGCACTGCAGGCATAGACACTCACATGTCTATGTATGTGTTTATTCCTTTCTGGATTTGGATACTCATCGATTAGTAGCAAGCAATTAGAAATGTGTAATTTCAAGCAAGCCAGAATTTTCCATTATTCACAATGCAGTAGCACTTAATACATAGAAGACAATTGCCAAATCCATAAGAAACCATGGTTATGCTCTTTAAAAATATAGGTGGTATTTAGGCAGACAAATATTTTCTTAGGTAACAGAATCAGAAAATGTGTATTATTTTATTTTGCTGTTCATAATGGGCAATGTTACATCAGCTTTGTTTTATGCAAATGTACTGAGATATTACTAAGTCACTGAAGATGAAGTGGCAAAAGAAAAGAGCTGTCAGTCTGCTTTGCTCACTTCCCATTTTGCTTCCATTGTGAAAGGGCTGTATTGTTTCTAAAGTAAGAAGCCAGGCAGTCCATGGAACAAAAGCTAATTGTTTGGGAGAATTTTTGTTACTTTTCTACTTTGTTAACTTTTTCAACAAAAGTGAGGCCTAGGATCTAGACAAAGAGTAGGTCTCAGATTGGCTGGGATGTTGGTGAGGGAGAATGGGTGATCTATGAACTAAATATGAGAAACAAGGTCTCGCTTTCTAGAATCATTTAATGCTGAATGAGGAATAACAATCCAACATCCCACTCTAACAGATAGTCTGTGTTTTGCTCCATCAAATGGAGCAAAAACATTTTCTAAATATTTTGGCTGATATGGGCAAATGCTTACATTTCAGATCTTTTCAACAGAGGTACAAGCTCTCTGGATTGCTGTACAATGACCTAATCACTAACTTTGCTCACTAAGTTTTGAAGCAAGGAAAAAATCATAAAGTTTAGTAAAAATATTGATACTTTAATCATAGAATCACAGAACAGTTTGGGTTGGAAGGGACCTTAAAGGCCATTTTGTTCCAACCCCCTGCCACAGGCAGGAATGACTTCCACTAAACAGGTTGCTCAGAGAAATTTTCTTATTGCAGAAGAAAGCTCAGAATAATTATTCTTAGCACTCAATCTGCGGAAATAAAAAAGCAGGGGCTACAGCCTACTCATAGCTACACCTATTCCTACCCATGAGGTAGTTTCTATCCTTTTCAGTGGTATCTTCCTAGAGCGCCTGCTGATTTTTTTCCCTTCTGAGCCACAGTGCTTCCAAGTGGCACTTACAAACCTAACTCTAAAAACCCCATACAGACTGCTTCCACTCCTGAATGCACCTGCTTCTGATTTGTAGGGATGAGGCCATTAATAACAGCCCTTAAGCTTACACTGTCCTTCCCAATTCCATCTGGGGCACAAACAATGTGGGATTCTGGCATCTACAGCGTGCAGTAACAACTGTGACCTCCCGTAGCATGCTGCAGTAAGGCCAGGAAAAACTGCACATAGGATTTACTATTTGGCCAGGCTTTTCTACTGGAAGCCTAAATGGCAGTGGGAGAAGCTTGGAGTTTTCTCTGTCTCCGAGTGTGTGTCTGCGTGTGCCTGACACACTGTACTACAATAACAGCCCATGGCTGGGATACCATGTTAACCTGTAAGAAGAGCTATAATTCTAGCTAAAGGAAAAGCTTTGGACAGACAAGCAGGAAATATAAAATTCAGTCCTTCTCTGAAATGTTACATTTGCATAAACTTTCTGTTTATAGAAAGCACAGGTCTTGCTCTTGGCATATTCCACATTCATCTGCAGTCCCATCAGGTTCCCTTGATTTCTTGGACTTCTATGGGAAGATGCAATAATAAGCAGCCATGGCTGGGGGACAATCCACACACAGCATGGGCCAAAGTACAAGGGACATTGACGACTAACTGTGTTAGCCAGCCTAAATCAGGTGGCAGCAATGGTTATAGCAGCAACACCTGCAGCCCAGGCTGGCAAATCAAATACACACCTCTACACCCCAACAGGCTCATACAGACCATGCTGAAATAGGTGCCACCACACTTCTACTGCTATAAATGAGATCAGAAGCACATATAACTTACATTGTAGGCATAACTATAAAGTTAGCTGGATGTAGCAGCATATTCACCCCGATCTTTCACAGTACCATCCATCTGGTGGCTCTTTGTGACAGATGCCAGAGTGGCATTACTTTAAGAGCATTACCTGCACATCACAATCCTTAATTCACTAGAGTACTTCAGGATCAATTACAAGGTCAGCTACAAGGTAGTGTATCCTGAATCATACTGGCAGCCAGTTCCATAGGCAGCTGTCCCTGGATTTATTGTGCCCAACAGATCTCTCTTAGAGCTGATATACTTGTTTTACACACTTGCTGCCCTGTGATTTTCTATTTGGAACATAAATTGCATTGCAGACTGGTATATATGATACCAGATCTTCTCCAAAAAAAACCAATTTATAATAATAAAAACTAAGGAGAAATAATTATTTATAGCAAAATTTTGCTCACATGCTTAGTTTCTATTGAGGACCAAGGATTCATGCAGCTGCTTTGCCTTTCTACACATTTCAAAATTAGTTTGGAAAAGAACTTCTCAATCAATCAGAAATTCATGTATTAAAACAACTCCTAAGCGCTTCTGCTGCTGTGCCCAAACTCTGTCCTATTTAAAGCCCACTTAGAGGAAAGCAAAAGCAGCCTTACCTGCCACACTGGCCCTGAGTGCTTTCCTGACTGAGCACTGCTCTTGTAGCTGGGCTGGGAGGTTTCCTTCCTCAGGCTGTAGATGGCCACGTTGCCATCATAAAAGCCCACTGCCATGAGGTGGGGGTGCTCACTGTTGAAGTCCAGGCACATGACGCCACTGTTGCTGCTGAAGATGTACTCTGGGAAGGAGGGGTTCTTCAGGGTGTAGAGCAGGACCATGCCATGGCCCTGCTTCATGAAGTCATCTAAACAAGGATATGTTAAATCAGTTTCCAGCTATTGAAACATACAATCTGACAGCACCCACCTATGTCTAAAACCCCTGAATGCACAGTCACGTGGGAAGGACATCAGTCACAGGACCAGATGATCACGTTGGTGTGCCTACATCTGAACATACTTTCCACCATTGTATATGTGACCCTCACTAAGGATTCCAGTAACATTGCAGACATACAGGCTGAACCAAGGATAGTGCCATTTCAGTTTTTGTATTGGCAATATTTGATATTTCAGTCTCCACCGCTTTTTTAAAGAAAGGCATTTCATTAAAGTACCTGTAAAGCATGATATTCATAGCCATTACTCTAAAGTGGACAATGTACAAGTCACTACTGCTTTATTTTCTGTTTATTTCCAACATCTCCTTGCTTAGCACAGAAACTCCTTTTTGGTAAGACTTTCCATTCTCTTTTCTATTTACTTTCACCTTTCCTTTGCACTGCTAAAATTAGCTCTCCCTATTCTCAGTAGGACCATCTTTCTTTTGTATTTTTTTTCTTATCATGCCCTTACTGCCTCTACAATTCTCAGGGTTTTTTGGTGATGTAAAAAACAATTTCCAAATTCTCTGAAAGGGGAAGAAAAGCTGTCAATGTAGATAAGCTCTCCAGAAACAAAAAAGGAACTTTCCTAATCTATGAAAACAATGCTGTCTCTGAGAGTATCCTAGCCATCTACTGCTTTTTATTACTGTCAATGCCCGCAGGCAGCCAGTATATGGGAAATAAATACTACTTTCTGGGCTACAAGTACTCCTTATACATCCTATTTCCAGAACAGTCCTCTTCTTTTAAAAATGCTTCCTACATCGCTTCCCATTTTGTGCAATCTGCAGGATTAGGACTTGGTAAATGTGTACTCCAGAGATAACACTAACTTTAGAGAACTCTCCTTAGCAGTAAGCTGATCCCAAATCAGCATGCTGATAGAGACTTTGTGTATCTCAAATTTGTCAGGGCCACATAGAGAACATTCCAAGAACCAGCAAAGAAACACATACCAACAAAACCTCTGCTTTGTATTGGATTGTGAAAATACTCTGTTTTCACAGGTCTCTCCATGCTGGTAATAGATGAAGAAAATGGCTTCTTCACTGGGCAGAAAGGTGAGACTCCAAAACTGCCATTACTTTAAACATATCTGAGCCCAAACAGCATTTTTAACTTTTTTTTTTTTNAATGAGGGGAAGCTGGCTGAATTCTAGCTGAAAAGGAAGTGAACATGTTTTCTCCATCAGAGATTTGCTCAGTTCTTTTAATTCACAGAATTGTCTTTGTTCTTAGCCAAGTAATGTCATTTAACTGGTATTTAATGGAGATCCATTCACAATAAGGATGAATCCATGCTCTCCTCAGGAGCAAAAGCACTTGGGAAGGCTGTGGAAATGACCACCTGGAGTGACTTGAAGCAGAATGGACTGTGAAGTCAAATTGGCCTTTGAATCCAACCTGTTTCATTATCTTATCTTTCCTGGAGTGTGCTGACCAGTCAGGTATAGTTCCAATAAGTCTGTGGAGCCCATTAATTTTCTATTTGTTAGGACTGTGCTGAGGAGCCTTGGAGAGCTGTCCCCCATCTCTCCGTACAGACAGCTGAAGAGACATCTCTTCAGAGGGTAATTCAGCCACAAAAGATAGGATTTTGGAGGCTGTTCTCTCCCCAGTGATCTCACAGGAACATAGGCCAGTCACATTCTTCAATCAGAAGTGATAGAGCAGGCCTTTATCAGATGAAATAGCTCAGCAGCTTCAGCAAGTCCACCTGAGGTTAGCCTGGCAGGAGAAGAGCAAAGCCTTGGGAAGAAGCTCTGGAAGAATGAAACACTTTGCAGACTACAACACCCAAATGCAGGTCTATATGTGGCTGCCTGTACGCTCAGAGTCCAAGCTCCTGCCACCATTGGTAGAGATCAATCAATCCACTTCACTGAGTGCAGAAAATTGACCTTAAAGGTGAATAAATCTGCTGATTTACTCCCTATGCTCCACTGACTGTAATAACCACTACCAACTTGGTAAACCCACCTTAATGCAGGACCTGCCTCCTACTCATTATGTTATTATTATGTTATGAAATATCATGGATGTGGCTTAAAGCACAGATGTGTGAACACCACACATGAGTCTGAATAATACGATTGCTAAAGTACAGCCTATTCCTTATGAAAGGCAATGTGATAAGAATAACCCACAATTAACACTGAAACAAGATGCACAAACCCCAGTAAAACCTTCTGGAATATAAATCCATTTTAATGAAGGGTGTATTCTCACCCAGAATACTAAATGGTGACATACACGTCATACACATTCTTTAATAAATAAATAAAAATCACGTATTTCATTAGTGATATTCAGTGTTCCAGAATGGCAGGCACAGCACATACTCACAGCAGCACAGCTGTGGTATAGCTTTGAAGAATGGCATTTTTAAGAGAAAGGCTTTTGGTTTTCAGCAAAAACTAACACCGTAACGGGCCCCAAAATCCTGTGTAGTCAGTCTCTTGGCATGCAGGTAACTCAGTGAATCAATGTTACAAGACCATGGAGCACACTGTCAAGCAAAGGGTGCAGACCCAAGAGCTGACAGTGGTGATTCCACTGCTGGAAGTGAAAGCAGCAGCTTCAGAGGCAGCTGCTCTGCACCAGCATATATTGCAATACCCCATGCAGACCCACAAAGTGCAAACTGCATTTTTTTTTCCTGAGGTACAAGGTCTGGAGATATCAGAGATATGAGGCAATTTTTCTGATAATCACTGCCAGCAGTGCTTGTTCTTTACAGGAGGACACGAGGCAGCACAGGAAGAAGAGGACAGTGAACAGGCTCCTGCTGTAGTAAGTTGCATGTCATGAGGATCCTCAGTGTTCACCTGAGCAGAGGACAAATTTCAGACACTGACATGTAACAAGTGTATGTGGGAAGACAAGTTTTGCTAATGAAAGATGCAAATAGTGTGATTACTGGTCTCAACATGGAGAACTGAGCCTGCAAGTGTCTCATGCAAACAGAAACAGGTTTCAAACCAACCATTGACACTATTTAAAATATTCCTCTGCATTTGCATTTAAAGCTGGACACATTCACCCCAAACCCTTTTCAGAAAAATACTCATTTAGTGGTAGGAAAGTACCCCAGAATATCATTGTGATATCACCAAATAATTTATGCAAAATGAAAATCTAAAAAGCATCTAAATCTTCTGTTCTGGTGCTTACTAAGTGTCTGTTAAAACAGATTTTCCATTATATTATTTCTTAGCTGAATTTAAAAGAACCGGCACATGTTCAATATCAGACCAAAGTATTTTGTTTGCTGGAGATTTTTTTTTTTTAAGTTTTTATTTTACTTACATCTTTCCCACTTGCTTCACCAACAAAGCCATGAGACATACATGGGTTTCCTTGATTTCCTCCAAAATGCTTAGTGGCTGAACCAGTATGCTCAACACATCAGCATCCTCAATTTAGAAAGTACAGTGCTTAGGATAAATCCTGCATTCACATAATAAATCTCAGTGTGGGGATCCTCCATGAGTTAAAGTAGATATTTTTACTACACAAGAAGCCAGTGCTCCAGTTTCTTGCATGATGAACTGGCAAATTACCTTCTCTTTGGAGGATTTAAAACCCAAGACACTGCAGCCTTATATCTCAGATCCATGTGATACATGGCTTTCTATAAATCAAGTCTGCCAGCTGTCTCGCTGATATGGCTTGGAACAAGATATCACCAGCTAAAAAAGAGCTACTGCTGCCTAAAATCTGTCCTGTCTCATCATGGAGTCCATCTTATTAAAAAAAAAACCCAAAAACCAAAACCACAAAAAAAAAAAAAAAAAAAAAAAAAAGGAGAGGTGCATTTGTGAACAGCTGATTGTTTCTGAACATCACAGCTACACAAACACATCTACTCTCCTTTCCCAGATATGCTCATGTTCTGATGAGCTGACTGGCTGGAGCTCTGTCCTTTATGCTTGGATCTCTTAGAAGCCAAGGGATGGGGCTGGTTGTGCTCTACATTTGGTTAGAAAATCTCCCTGGGGAGGAGAGATTAGTTTCAAAGACATAAAATTTGGTAGCCTCAGCTACTTATTTGGCTTTCAGATATTTAGAGGACAAAAAAGACCAGCAAATTTTTCCAAGTAAATTGTAGGTCTACAAAACTCTGAGCACAACCTAAGAATATTCCTGTGCTTCCATCTCCATGGCATAGACAGATGACTTAGCAAGTCACAAATTGGTGACTTTTCAATACTTTTTTTTTTTTCTATCAGCAAGCAAACCCTGTGCACAGGGCACAGAGCACAGGCTAATCTAACCTGCTGTGAGACAAGTTGGGTGAGCTTGCACTGCTCTAGCAAGACTCACTCCTGGTTTATTTAAATAGCTCTGCCAACTCCACACTTTGCTGCAGTCGCAGAATTGGTGTGCTGCAAGAAAGGAAACAGCTGGCACTTCGAGCTTAACTGTATGCCAATAGTTCCAAAAAATCCGGAAAGAACAAATCTTTCCAAGTGCTCAGAGAGTTTGGGCATGTGCTGAACGTGGTTTCAAAGGCTCTTGAGGAGTAAAGTAATAACTGGAAGATTTATAGCACTTCAGAGTGCTTTAAGCCTGTATATGCAGCACTCCTTTTTACAGAATGAGAAAAGGCAGTGGAGGGGACTGCCAAAGACACCACAGCAAGCTGGAATAACAGGGAACAGAGCCGGAACTTCACAGCTCAAGAAGACCCTATCCCAGGATTCCTGAGAAATTTAAACCAGGATGGCTGGTGCTCATTCTGTTCCTATTCCCTAAAATGCCCAGAAGTTCTCAAGTATCCTGCTGTGTTGATATATCCCAGATCACAACGGATCTGGCTGTAAAACCATACTGTGGGCAGGGAAAAGACTCGCATTGAACTTTCAAAACAGTCCCTTCCCAGAAAAGAAAATGTTTTGAGAATTCACTGCTTCATAGCTCAAGGCCAGAAGGCCTGGTCTCCTCTATTTCACAGCTCAAAAATGTTACTGGCATATCCTGTTTTGAGCCTGATAACTTGGTTTTGGCAAGTATATGCACATTTCATTTGAAGATCTCAAAAGACAGAAAAGCTACTGTTTCATTTTGCTGTTTGTTTCAACATTTGATCACTTTGAGTGATTTAAAAACTGCACATAATTCCTTATTTGACTTATTTGACTTGGCTTTTCACTGCTAATTCTTACTATGACTATTGTGACTGAAAAAAGGACCTCTTTCATATCTGATGCTTCTCTTCATTAAGGTACTTTAAAATGGAATGCTAGTCACCTTTCAGCATACTTTTAATAACCATCACACCCTGAACTCAAATCCCATTTATTTTCACCAGCACTGATAGAGAGGGCTGCTCAGTAAAAAGTCAGAAACCAACAGGAGCTTTGCCATACCAGCCAAAGGTGCTGCCTTTCCATCTGCAAAGAGAAAGCCACTTATTAATGATGTGGAGAAGAGTAGAGTATCAAGAAACTTTCCAGAGATTTGTGGAGAACACCACATGACTAGGACTTGTGCTAGGGCCAGACAAAATTCATTTCCAGTCCAAATTTCAATGGGATGTTGTCTGTTCTCCACTCTTCAGGCATCTTCTCCAACTGTTTAATCAACTTGGGACTCTTTCTGAACTACCTACAGTTTTTCTGCCCGCTTAGAAAAATGTAGGCTCCGGAACCAAACATAATATTCCAGTATCACTCTCACTAATGCTCAAATTGTATCTCTACTGCTACTCAGGATTTCCTGTTTGCACATCAGAATCACGTTCAGCCTCCTTGCCAAGATATCACACAGGGGACTCAAATTTCTTGTTCAAAAAAGTCAGAGGTTTTTCTCTTTTTCTCTCTCTCTTTTTTTTTTTTTTTTTTTTTTTTTTTTTTTTTTTTTTTTTTATAATTTNTTTTACTTTTTTTTTATTTTAAGACAAGTTGCTGCCTTCCAAAACACAGCACTCTTCCTTGTCTAGAGAGGTATAATGTTATATTTGGCTGCATTAAAATGCATTTGGTTTGAATAATTACCACAAGATTAATCACTCTCTACGACAGCTCTTGTTCCCAGCATGATTTACAACTTCACCTGCCTTTTCATCAGTCATACATTTCATCTGCTGTGAGTTTATATTCCCATCCAGAGGACCAATGAAAACAATGCCTAGCTCTAGGGCCACTACATACCCCAACAGCACTCCCTCTGAGACACTGTCTCAAATGATAATTCCAACAGCATTTATTTTCTTACATTCATCAGTGGAAGTTGAACCCCCTCTGTTAAGACCACCTGCACCAGCCTGAACTGTGAGAGCACAGGCACTTCCTGCCCCAAGGAAATATGCACCATCAATTTAGCAGTGTTGATACTGCCAGATCTGCAAAGGCTGAGCAAGTCCACCAGTGCAGAGGAGGCAAATCATAGATCATTTTGGCTTATGCTGATTCAGATGCTTGAATGCCAAATTTAACATTCTGTTTGACACCTTTCACCAGCTGCTTGACTAATTCCTGCTACTCCTGATCCAGTTAATATTTTTAGCTGGGACTTCTAGGAAGCACAGAAGTTTCAGTTATAGCAGAGGTACAAAACCAGAATTTCTAAGTCTTTTGGACTTTTTAGAGAAGATCACCAATTGACAGATTGCAAGGCAAGCTGTAATTTGTACATGTCCTAAGGCTGTGTCACAGTCCTAATAACTGCTGTGGGCTCCACACATGTCAGAGGCAAGACATACACCTTGGAAGCATAGATGGATAGATATAAACAGCCTTTAAGGAAACGAGCTGTCAGGTATGTTTGCATCTTACTCTAAATTACAGTCTGGCAAAGTAATACAAGAGAAACCACAGTCAACTAAGGGCAACAGAAGTTAGTATTTAGAAAACACCTGGAACCATGTCCTGTTTGTCAGTGCCTGCAAGAGCAGAGGCTTAGGAGCAAAGAAGAACAGGGGAGAACGGGATGAAAATATGTAGCACCTCGCTGAAAAGAGCAGGAGGATCTGCCTTTCAGCTCAGGTCTCCCTTGGTTCACATACACATGAGCAGGTCAGCACTGCAAAAAGAGTTTGCCATGCTCCAGGTAAAACCAGAGTTTTCTCATTCTGATCACACAGGGTTTTGCATTATGAGACTAGCATGCACTAGAATTATTTTTTAAATTTTCTTCTTTAAATAAGATATTCATAAGGGCATGGTTTTACAATGTAAATAGTAATGGTGTAACTGCCTGCATGTTATGAATGCAAACTTCAGGTCAAGAGAGAGGATTCTGCTCCTCTGTTCTGCTGAGATCCCACCTGCAGTGCTGTGTCGAGCTCTGGAGTCCTCAGCACAGGAAGGATATCGACCTATTGGAACGAGTCCAGAGGAGGCCACAAAGATAATCAGAAGGATGGAGCACCTCTCCTACAAGGAAAGGCTGAGAGTTGGGACTTTTCAGCCTGGAGAAGTAAAGGCTCTGGGATGACCTAATCGTGGCTTTCCAGTACCTTAAGGGAGTCTACAGGGAAGAACAGAAGAGACTTTTTACAAGGGTGTGCAGTGACAGGACAAGCGGGAACAGATTCAAACTGAAAGAGTGTAGGTTGAGATAAGACATTAGGAAGAAATTCTTTACTGTGGGGGTAGTGAGGCCCTGGCACAGGTTGCCCAGAGAAGTTGTGCATGTCCCACCCCTGGAAGTGCTCAAGGCCAGGTTGGATGGGGCTCTGACCACCCTGGTCTTGTGGAACGTGTCCCTGTCCTTGGCAGGGGAGTTGGAACAAGATAATCTTTAAGGTCCCTTCCAACCCAAACAATTCTATGATTTATCTTGTATGATAAAGGCACAAGACAAGCAATAGGGAGATTTGTATTCCAGACCTGCTATGTCAAGACCAGCCACTGTGGTCTGAGTCTTCTCTTCTGCATATTTCTCACTCTTCCATATTTCATATCCTCTTCTGAGGACAAACATCACAGATGAGTGAGGAGAAGGGCATCTGATGTGGATTATAAAAGTTCTGTATATCAACAATGTCAAAAGCAACACTCCTTGTTGTTTTCAGGAATGCATTTCTGTTTTGACCCTCAGCTAGGTAGACTAACAATCTCATGTAACTCACTTCTATAGCTCCTCCAAAACCAGGGAGCAAAGGACACTTCCCAGCTCAAACACCCAGGAGGAAGAACACCCACTCTTGTCCCTGCAGAGCATTCTGGAGCTGGGAAGCTGGACAAGTGCTAATCCTCCCATTACACACTGGGCAGCAGTTGGCACAATCAGCTGAACTTTTGCCCCCGCCTTTCTCGTTTTCATTGACGTAAGCTCCAATTTTGATATAATAGTTGTGCTTCCTCTATCCCTCTACTAACAAACTGGAATACTTGAGAGCATTTACAAAGAACTAAACATTTAAGAGTGCCATCAAGTGGCCAAGTGCGGGCTTCCACGTGGCACGCATCGTTTAGCAATGCCCAGGATCATGCCACAAATGGACATCAACAAATTGCTGCCCTTGGATAATCACACCAGCCTGCAAACAAGGCAGGTTGCCAGCACCTCAGTATTCCTGAGCAATGAGGGGGATGCACACAGACACTACACACTGCAGAAGATGCTTATGTATTCCATAAGTAAAGGACAGGAAAGTTTATGAATGTGCTATGACCTCTTGGAAGCAGACAGATGATGCTTGATGAGATGGACATGTAGAGCTCAGACCATGGAGGAGACAATGAGAAATGATATAACAACTTTGAGAACATTTTTGAAGACATTTGGCAGAAGACCCAGATTTGATAGAGGAGCAAGGAAGAAGCAAAGTCACACATACAGGTCAGCCTGAAGTTAATTTTGCACAGGCATGCACCATGAAAATCAAGAGTAGCCATTACAGCTCTGACACCTGCCTCTAGCCCATTTGCATCAGTGGTTAACATCAAATACTAAGGGAAGTGTATAAAAACAGGACATAAAACCAGTGATATTTCTTCCAGAGGACTGCCTAGGCTCCTGGTAGTTTGTGATTAAGCATCTCCCAGGTCCCCAATCGACCTCTTTCCATTTCTCTGTGCAGTCAGCTACTGAACATTAAATTTAGACAGTATTTTTCAGCATTCTTCTTTGTATATTCCTCAAGCCTCTAGGATGCATCTCACAGGGTCCCATAGACTTAGGCACATTCAGGTTCCCCAGGTGGTCATGAACTTGATCTTTTCTTACAGTTGAGGCACTTTGCTCCCCCAGTCCCCATCCTGCTGTCCATCCATTTGAGAGGTGAGGGAAGAGAGGTTGCCATTGAAGGCTGAGGTACTCAGCAATCTTTTTGCCTTAGCTTTCTCCTCATCCACTGACACTAGTTTTCCAACATTGTTTATCAGGAGTTGCACCTTCTTTGACCCTCCTTTTCTGGCAAACACACTTGTAGAAGCCCTTCCTTGTTATCCTTTCCACCCCTTGCCAGGTTCAGTTCCAGCTTCACCTTGACCTTCCTCATCCCCAGGTCACCTGAATAACACCAGTTCACAGTGTGTACTGCAATGAAGCAAGAGCTTTCAGTCCTTTGATCAAATAATAAGGTCAGGGGAAGAAAGGCAGTTTCAGCAAAAGGAGAGGGGAACCTTCAGAGTAAAATTTCCAAACAGCAACTAGCTGTTACTAGGGAAAGGAACTGGTCCAAAAGGCTCACATTAAGCATCAAGTAAGCATGTAAACTATGGGCTTACACTTAAATGTGATGGATAAAAGATGAAAAAGAAAGAAAATAATTTACAGAATCATGAGATAGCTGAGAATGGAAGGCACCTCTGGTGAACATCTAGTCCAACCCCCCTTGCTTAAAGCAGGGTCAGTCAGAGCGTGATACCCAGGACTGTGCTGTCAGGTTTTTAGTATCTCCAAGAGCATAGCTCCACAACTGCTCTAGGCTGTGGAAATACTGTTCCATTGCTCAACCACACTCACTGTAAAGAAGTTCTGTCTTATGTTTAAAGGAATTTCTATCTCAGCTCACATCCACTGTGTTTTGCTTTTCACTTGATACCACTGAGGAGAGTCTGTCTCTGATTTTGTCATTCCCCTCCATCAGGTGTTTAGAAGAAATTCCACCTCTCACTGGTGACAGCCAACTTCATAGGTTCCCAGGTCTGATAACCCAACCACTCTGTAAACTGAATCAAGCTCCAGCCAACACATGGGTTTGCTACCTGAGTTAAAGGACAGTTTATCTCTCCACTATCTCCTGTCTCCACCTGCCAGGCTGCTGTTGGGCAGTCAGTCTTCCCTCCAGCATCTCTGCAGCAGAGGAAGAAGACTGGGACTGCATAGCACCTAGAAAGGATGTTTTGCTCCAGAGCATCAATCTCCTGTCACTTGTGAGCCAAGGTGGGGATCAGAATCAGTATTTTAAGTGCTGCCTTCTCTTTTAAGAACTCACCAAACGATAAAACAGCTGACACAACTGTCGCTCTACAAAGATGTCTTATGCAGTGGTGGAAGACACTTGATCAGGCACCATTTGATGGGAGGAGCTGAAGAACGCCAACGAATCCCAACCAGCTCTCTCATGCCTGGAAGAATCTGATAAGAATAACTCAGGGCAGAATGAGTTTGCAATACCTCTTGGAGCAATACCTGCTGCCTTTCTTTTACTGCAGGTGAGCTTTTTTTCCAACAGCAGCCATTTGCTAAATTTCAACAATGTTCTAAGTCCACCATGATAACATTGAAAAATTAAGGATGTCTAGATTATTCAGTCCTACAAACAGAGTGAGCCTCAAGTTCTTCACACAGGAAGGTTGTATTCTCCTTATCTTATAGCCAGGAAAACAGAAGTGTAAAGGATCAAACAACTCAAAGCTACTTAACTGATTCACCACTTTGATCCCTCACTGATACAGAGTTAAGCACCCCTGAACACTTCTTTTCCTACCTTCTCTAGCTGACTCCATCTCAGTATCCTAAAACTCACTTTTATCCTCTCTCCCGTATACTGTAACAAAGTGATATCCACAAGAACAAAACAGGCAAAATAATTAAAAAAAAACAAACAAACAAAAAAAACCCCACCACAAAATGTGCAGGTTTTCCTACTGTTCTGATGTTAAAATTTCCAAAAACCCACAAATTTGATCTGCACTTATTTTTCAATGGCCAGAATTTTCCAAATATTCCTGATAGAATCTTAACCTGAAGTGATCTATCATATGACTCAGTGGATGTTAGCATCCAGATATTTCTGGGTATATTCTGTAGTTTGGCAGCCTAGCAAGTATTACCAAGCATGAAGTGGAGAACTGAAAACCATGATTGAGTTCCCTAAGCAGGGATCAGCAGAGGAAAATGTTACGCTGTAGAATACGTGGGTTTGCTTTGCAGCAGCAAGAAACCAAAGGTAAGCTAAGAATACTCTTAATGTCTTGCAAGGTTCAACTAATGAAAACATTAAATTAGATAGATTTCCCTCAGGTTTTTACTAATGCATTCTGTTGAAAAATGATTCTCACTCATCTCCAGAACAAAAGACAGAAAAGTCTTAGAAGAAAAAAGTCTTTAATGGGGCCTTTTACAATTTCTTTGTACTCTTCTGCCCTAGGAATAATGACAAGGTATCTAACTTCAGGAGCTTACAAAGTAACTTACATATTGCTAGAATTAATGATGGAATGTGTTCAATGCAGATTTGTAAATTCTAAGGCCAAAGGAGATAGCTGTGATGAATAAATCCTTTATTCGTTCCTATGCTTAATTACTTCCACCATTAAAAATTCAATTTATTTCCAGGTTTCTGAGATCTCTGAATTCTACTTCTAGTTGCTAGGTTATGTCCTAGATGAAAAAGTAAGATGAAAGAGTTTTGTTCTGGAAGATATCTCCTTCCTTTCCCTTCAACTAACTAATGGACAGTAATCAAATCACTACTTAATCTTCTCCTTAATAAGCCAAGCGGAACTGTTTAAGAATTTCACTGTAAGGCAGTGTTTTCAAACATAAGTTATATTGTGGCTCATCTCTGAATGTTTTTCAATTTTAACATCCATTTTGAAGACTGAACTATCAATAGCTGGATACAACATTTCAGTGCAGCATCATACACAGAAGCAGCACCTTATCCCTCCTGCTACTCTCTAATAGGTGAATACATCCAGCATCCCATGCCAGACCTCCTTAGAGACCTTTCTGCAACTGCTCTTCCAGACTCAGCTGGAAGTTTTCTTTCTCAGAGTGTACCAAGATAGAAGAATATTTTCAGGTCCAGTTTCATGGCTGACACAAAACAATCCAACCATAGGTGTTTGCTAAAAATGATTATTTCTCTTTTCCTCTGCCGTTTTTTCTTCCCTCCTCTGTGTTCTAACTCCAGTGACCCCGTGCTTGCTCACCTACCTGAAAAAACCAATCACTTTAAATGATATTGCCATCTTAAGGTACTGATGGTGACATTACATGAATCAAACTATATAACTATAACGATATAACTATATAACTATATAATCAAACAAGCCTAAGGAGGACCAGGTCTCTAAAGCCACCAGTGACCCAGTTCAGCAAAGACAGCTGAGTTAGCTAGCTTCCTGCTCTTTGCACAGGATGCTTGGGAAAAGTCAGGGACTCTCCAGAACAGAATCATGATGTGATGGCACAAGTCCGGAGAAGCGGCACTCCAGGTTGAATAACCTATTTGAAAAAAATGCCTCTAGAGACACTGGTTCTCTACAGGAATTGCTGGAATAGAGCCTTCTATTTCTAGGCCTGCTCTACAGGACATGAAATCAATACTGATCTGGGTATTTGCTGTCTTCTGTGAGTCCCTTCACCTGTTTTATTCATCATTAAGAAGGAAAGCAGCACTGCCTGACCTCATCTGGGAAGACACTGACTCTCAGGGCAGAAAAGAACTTGGACATGACAGCGATGAAAGTAACTAAAACAGGCAGGCAGAAATCTTGCCCACTCCGCAATCCCAGCTCACCCTGGAGTAGCTGTCACATCCCTTGGCTCTGAAGTCAGTCTAAACAACAGCTTCAGGATGGAAGGGAACGGCAACTAGAAATTAGCTCTTCTGGGAGAAGGGCAGTATAGGTTACTTGACCCATAAGTATTTCTACCTTTACCCTTTCTGCAAGCTATGTTTGGCCTGGAGGAGGATTTCATCTTCTCATTGGTTTCCTTAAATTTTTTAATAGCTAGATGCCACAGCTGGAGCAGAAAGGGCTTCCAATGAACAGTAGAAAGCTGACCTCTGGTGTTGGGAACAGGGATACTGATAGAACACAGCAAGGAAGGCAGGATCCTGTGTTCCAGAGCACTGCTTCACAGTCTCTGTAGTTCTCCAATAAGATTCATTCACTAGCATTGCTTCAGGCAAATAAATAAAAACCGCTGATGAATGAAAGCAACATGTAGCAACAGGCTACAGTGTTTGGCAGGAGTATTGCTGTTTTTCATTTCTGTGATTTCATATCAGTTCTTTCTCCACAAAGCTCTAATCAACTGATGCTGTACTGCAGAAAATTAATGGTTTCCTTCAGAGAGCCACTCATGGTGCCAGAGAGTAGGATGGGATTGTTTGTAAATATTTGATTAGAAAAAGCAAGCAAAATTGTTATGAACACATGCAAGAATTAGTACTATGCCACTATCCAATAGGGATATTGACGGTACAGAGGGGATGCCAGCTGACATTAACACATGTGGTACTACACCAAATGCCTTCACTGGTGACTCTCCCCATACAAAGTCAGCATGCCCAGAGACCCAACCTGTAGACATCTGGTTGACAGGAGCTATCACAGTTTCCAGGGGATACACTGGGTATTCCCTTCTGCTCCATCTTTACACAGCACACAAAAGGGAGAATGCTGGAGCATCCTCAGAGTCTTTGTGCAAGCCCTTGGCTCTCTCTTTGCCAGTCAAAACAGGGGACAGCACTCAGAGTAGGAAGGAGCTCTGCTTCCTTGGTACTCAGTGTCCTTCAGAAATGTCACAACAAGGACCAAAATATATGACTGGTCATTAACCCATGGATGGTCCTCTGTGAATGTTTTCATGCAGTAGAACCCTATTTTGAAGAGCTATTCCCTTGCAAGAATCTCTCTCCAAAGAGAGGGACATCAGTAGGGCATAGCCTATGATAAGCTTCAAGGTCTTCTGCATGCACATCCACACAAGGAACTAAAACATCTCTGCAGCACCATCACAGGAGAGGAGACTCTTCTCCAGGGAGGATGTGTCCTTACTTGCCCACCTGAGTGAAGTGGGAAATCCCTCATCTGGCTTCCAGTCCAAGTTCTGTCCCTTTACTTGCAAATTTCAGTTTTGGAGATTTAACAAACCCTCTGGCAAGAGGTGTCAGGTGCACTTGTGCAGGATTTCTCCAGCAAGCGAGTCTGACAATGCTGAAGCAAGCTGCTTAAGAGGAGATAAGAGCCCCATCCTCTTGCGCTTTCAGACACTGGTCTTAAAAATGCCACACATTTTTCAGAAGCCATTAGGCAGATTAAGTCTCTCCTGATATAGAGAATTAGAGGCCCACTCCAGCATGATTTTATATAATTCTTTGAATTTGTACTTGTTGTATGAAACCAAACCTGCAACAGCCAAAGATTAAAATCAAACCCACATGCTAATTAAAAGTTCCTTTCAACAAACAAGGAAAAACATTATATTGTAATGCAGAAGGCAAACACCATCAAATACCTTCCCAATGAAAACATTGGACTGATTCTAAACCTGTTTATGTGAACAGAAATTAGATATAACTTCATAACCAGACACCCTGGTAAATCTACACATGAAAACAGAATACAGCCTGGCAGCATTTTAATTGCCCAATTGATCTGTCCTACCCAACACCAAAAATACCAGTAAGACATGGTAATCATCCCAACTGGCAGAAAGCTCTCATTGCCCAGTTATCTCAGTCATTGCATACGGTTTTCAGAATTCCTGACATGCTGCTGTTTGCCCAAACTGACAACAATTTCTTTTTCCGCTTCATCTGGAAGTCGCATTCCGCCCTTTCTCTTAACTAAATCTGCGGTTATGTGAACAAATGTGTTAAGTAAACGGCAAAATGCATGATTAATAGTGCAAATAGCATCCAATGAGGCTTGGAGAAAGCTGATGATTCAAGAAATCATAGAATTCAAATTGGGAAAATAATAGCTTGTAAGAATGTGAATCAGCTGGTGGTCAGCATAGAACATAATGCCAATTGGCTGTCATTTGTAAATTAATTTAGATTCCCTTTTGGTGGCATCTACCTTCCAAGTCCAATTGAGTTAATTTATACACTGTAGCACAACTCAAGAAACAAAATTACAGTTTTAGTATTCAGGCTGGGACTACATGCTGTCAACTGTAATACCATATGCAAGAAATGATAAGAATTTGTTTCAAAGAGGAAAAGGAAATTGCAATTTTCAGAGCATGCTGTGAAGTCTGGAAGGATTAGAGGCTGTCAGAGATCCTGCAGTACAAGAGGTATATAAGAAAAAGCCAAGTTCTGATGCCTTTTAAGTATGGGAGATCCCACTGGGGCTTGGGGTTTGGTTGAAAACCTTGAAAACCCTTTTGCAAATCTGAAAATGTATTCCAAACTTGCCTTTGCAAAACTTAATTCATTTTTCTCAGTGGGAATGCAAATTTGATAAATTACATTAACAATCATAAATAGCTCAGCCACAACAGCAATTTAATCTAATTACAAACTAACTAAAGTGCTTTAAAGGAAGCAAATGACCAGCAACAAGCATCAAACCAGCAAAGCTGGAGCAGACCTTGACTTACCAGGAATTTCCTATTATATTCCAGGGATCAGGGAGGACCTGCAAGCACGTCTCTCAAGATACATGAAATGCAAAAGTTGCAAGTCATAAGATTTGCATAAAAACAAACACACTGGGATTTTTTTCTAAGTCCATTTATTTGGGAACCACTGCCTCTACCTTCATGAGGGGACACTGCTCAGAGAGTTGAGCAAGGCAACCTATAGGAGCCACAACGGGGCTGCCAGTTTTCTGAAATCAGGAGTGCTCCAAGAGCGGGAAGGGTTTTTTTTAAGCCTCAGCTTTATTATTTAAACACAAGATCTCCTGCTCCGTTTCAGAACAAAACACTGCTAACCCTCTTGGTTATAAAGGAAAGTTTAAAAACACTAAAAAAAGTGTTTTAAAGTACAGAGGGCAAATAAAAAGAAGACTTCTAATTTGTAATAATCTGATGATGCCTTGCAGTCTTTGAATGATGAGACTTGGCAACACCATGCCATACTCAGGGAAAAATTTCCTAGCTTCCAAATGAAATTTAACTATTTCTTGAAATATGAACTCCCAATACTTATTAGTATTACTTACTTATCTCAACCTCCATACACCAAAAAACTCTCTGCTGAAGACATCATAAATCCTTCTGTTGCATCCAAAACAATTTTAAATATATTACTTTTATCACAGAAAAAAAAATACGTATTTTCATCACTCCCTGTGCCCTTAAATTCTGTCCAAAAGACTACTTTAGTAATCTAGCTTATTTTGCTTTAAGAAAAAGAAACAACTATTAGTTAACATACTTGTTGCCCCATAAAAATATAGAGATATTTTGCCTATAGTGGTTTGTAACAAAAATTATTTACGTATGTGGCCTTGCTTTCAAGGGTGGCTGTGGAATGCAGTGTAGCAAGGGGCAGGTCAAGTAGTAGAGACAAGTTACACAGAGGAAATTTTGCATGTTTTATGATACGTGTTCTTAATGAAAGTTTTCTGCACTATAACATGACTCTGGGGTTTAACTGACAGTGATGCTGCTCATGCTGATTTAAATAGCAGTGCTGTACAACTTAGGTTCTCTATATAAATAGTTCTACAGTGCTCACTTCTACAATTAAGTGGAAGTTGAGTTAGTACCTAGCCCATCTGGCCAGTGTGGTACTGACACTGCTAGTAATGTGTGTACAGAAGATTTGATAACAAGCTCTGCAAACCGCACATATAGTGATTTATCTTTTCCCCAGCTAAGTTAGAGGAGACAGATAATTCCATCTCAGTGAACAGACACAAAAGTATCGTAGCAATATAAGGAAATCTAACCCAAACAAGCTGATTGGAGTTCTATGGTTGAGGGTACATTAGCATTACATCTGAAAGACATAAACATTTATTTCAAGCTAGTATATCCAGTACATCTCAGCCACATGGCAACATGCGCATTAAAAATTCCTGCAGCAACTTCCACATTGCAGGACAGAAACTACAGTTTTCTGTAGCAATGCCCTCAACACACAAAACCAGAGAATCACTGAGTCAGGTTGGAAGGCACCACTGTTGCTCATCTGGTCCAACCTCCCTGCTCAAGCAGGGTCATCCTACAGCACAGGACTGCAGCCAACTGTTCTTGAGTATCTCCAGTGAGAGAGACTCCACACCCTCTCTGGGCCAGAGCTTGAACACCTGCTCAGGAAAGAAGTTCTTCCTCATGTTCCGGTGGAACTTCCTGTGCATCAGTTTCTGCCCATTGCCTCTTGTCCTATTGCTCAGCACCACTGAGCAGAGCTTGGCTCTGTCCTCTGACACCTCCCTTCAGATACTTACAGACATTGATGAGGTTCCCTCTCAGTTGTCTCTGCTCAAGGATGAACATGCCCAACTCTCTAAGCCTTTCCTCACCAGAGAGATGCTCCAGTCCCTTAATCCTCTTCATAGCTCTCTGCTGGACCTGATCCAGGAGCCCTGCGTCTCTCTTGAACTGAGGAACCCAGAACCTGGCAGAGCACTCCAGATGTGACCAGATGAGGTTAGGCTGAGTAGATGGGTAGGATCACCTCCCCTGACCTGCTAGCCGTGCTCTTCCTAATGCACCCCAGGACACCATTGCCCTCCTGGGCCCCCAGGGCGCACTGCTGGCTCAGGGACAGCTTGTAGTCCACCAGGACCCCCAGCTCCTTCTCTGCTGAGCTGCTTCCCAGCAGGTTGGACCCGAGCCTCTGCATGGCCTTATTCCTCTCCAAGTGCAGGACCTGCATGTGCCTTTGCTAAAATTGATATGGTTCCTCTCTGTCTCTCCCTCCACCCTATTCAGGTGCTTCTGAAGGGCTGCACAGCACTCTGGAGTATTGGCCACTCCTCCCATCTTTGTGTCATCACCAAACTTGCTGAGGAAGCCTCTTTCTCTTCCTCCAGGTCACTGATGAATAACGTAAACAATACCAGGCCCAGTATTGAACCCTGGGGGACATCACTAATGAAAGGCCTCCAGCTATACCCTGTGCTACCAATTATGACCCTCTGGGATCTGCTGTTCAGACAGTTCTCAATCCACCTCACTGTCCCCTCTCTCATCCAGCCCACAGTTTCTGAGTTTGCCTATGAGGATGTTGTGAGAGACAGTTTCAAAAGCCTTGTTGAAGTCAAGGTAGACAATATCCACTGCTTTCCCCTTATCCATCCAGGTAGCTGTTTCATCATAGAAGGCAATCAGGGTGGTCAAGCATGATGACCCTTTTGTGAATCCATGCTGACTACTCCTGACCATCCTCTTGTCATCCATGTGGATAGAGATGACCTCCAGAATGAGGTGCTCTATCACCTTTCTGGGGACTGAGGTGAGGCTGAACAGCCAATAGTTCCCTGGGTCCTCCGTCTTGCCCCTTCTGAAACCTGGGATGACATTTGCTTTCTTTCAGCCCTCAGGCACCTCTCCTGATTGCCATGATCTTTCAAAGATGATCATGTGCAGCCTCACTATGGTGTCTGCCAGTCAGTTCCCTCAGCAGTTTTCGATGCATCCTGTCAGGGCCCATGGGCTTATGGATGTCAAGGTTGCCTAGGCCTTCTCTGACCTAANGGTCAAGCATGATGACCCTTTTGTGAATCCATGCTGACTACTCCTGACCATCCTCTTGTCATCCATGTGGATAGAGATGACCTCCAGAATGAGGTGCTCTATCACCTTTCTGGGGACTGAGGTGAGGCTGAACAGCCAATAGTTCCCTGGGTCCTCCGTCTTGCCCCTTCTGAAACCTGGGATGACATTTGCTTTCTTTCAGCCCTCAGGCACCTCTCCTGATTGCCATGATCTTTCAAAGATGATCATGTGCAGCCTCACTATGGTGTCTGCCAGTCAGTTCCCTCAGCAGTTTTCGATGCATCCTGTCAGGGCCCATGGGCTTATGGATGTCAAGGTTGCCTAGGCCTTCTCTGACCTAATCCTCCTTGACCAAAGGAACACTCCTTTACCCTGGTCTCCTGGGGCAGAGATTCCTGAGGGCTGGTCTTGTCAGTGAAGAGCAGCACAAAGAGGGCATTCAGTAATTCTTCTTTCTCTGCATCCTCTCTTACCAGGGTCCCCTCTCCATTTAGTAATGAGCCCATATTATCCTTTATTTTACTTTTGCTATTAATGTATTTGAAGAAGACTTTTTGTTGTCCTTGACATCCTTGGCTAGATTTAATTCCAGATGGTCCTTGTCTCATTTCTACTTATTCCGATAACATCTCTGTATTTGTTCCAAGTGGCTTGACCCTGTTTCCATCTCCTGTGTGTTTCCTGCNGCAGCACAAAGAGGGCATTCAGTAATTCTTCTTTCTCTGCATCCTCTCTTACCAGGGTCCCCTCTCCATTTAGTAATGAGCCCATATTATCCTTTATTTTACTTTTGCTATTAATGTATTTGAAGAAGACTTTTTGTTGTCCTTGACATCCTTGGCTAGATTTAATTCCAGATGGTCCTTGTCTCATTTCTACTTATTCCGATAACATCTCTGTATTTGTTCCAAGTGGCTTGACCCTGTTTCCATCTCCTGTGTGTTTCCTGCTTACACTGGAGTAATGACAGGAGTCTTGAGTAATAACAGGTCTCTTGCCCCCTTTGCCTGATTTCTTGCTTATCGGGATGCATTGTTCTTAAGTCTGGAAGAAACAATCCTTGAATATCAACCAACTCTCTCAGAACCCTCTTCCCTGCAGAGCCAGTTTCCATGGGATTCATCAAAGAAGACCCCTGAAATCCCCGTCTTTTATTCCAAGGGAACTGCTTGCCAAATTACAGCCTCCGCACAGGGATTCCCCATTGAAGCACCTCCTTAGCTTGAAAGACTCTGAATGTAACTGAAAAATGCCGATCACCCAATTGTATCTAAGCGTGCAACAGTAAACTTTTAAAAAACCATAACAGAATTCTGCACAAATTAGTTGTAGGATCACTGTGTTTTTCAACAGCAACACTTCACTACTGAAGCTGCATTCCTGTAGTCATGACGGATTAACAATAGCTCTATCTTCTTAACAAGGATTTAAAAACTTTTGAGCTTTAATAGCTGATTAACCACAGGAAAGTATGCATTAGCTAATAAATAAGCCTTACAGAGTCACCAGTGTTCCTTATCTGTGTGGCTGGTTTCACAACCACATCAGCCACATCTCAGAAACAGAGGAAGTGGAAAAACATCTCAAGGTGAATCCAGAGCCTTTCCGTAGGACACAACCAGAGCAGATCCACAGCATACCCTTAAACTAATACACCTGCCTGCATAAGCCTTACACAGCTCTTATGCCTCCTGGTATTCATCAGCTCTGATATACGTATGGAGCACTATGGAGGCCAAACAAATCAATTCACTTAATCTTCCTTTGCATGGACACTCTGGAATTCCTCTGAAGAAAGCAAAATATAAATCTGGACTATTGTGAAGGAAAAGGAATTTTTAAAACACCTATCCTTTGTGAATCTACCCATGTTAATGAACCTCATCTTCAAAACCTAATGCAAAAAGAGCTAAATCAAGGCTGTATTGCTACTACTATCTGTCAGATAGAAGTCAAAGCACTCAGATTAGGAAATCTGCTTTGTATCCCATATCAAGGTTTTAACTATGAAACATAAAGCAAACAGAAGAAAAGCAAGCCCTTTAAAGTACAAGGTAAAACGGAAGAATAATTAAGTACCTGGCATGAGTAAATACATTACAGCTAAGTAAGGTTGGCTTGTGTTTTATCCAGATTTTACTTTTTGTTATTTATCTACCTAAACATTGGGTAATTGGAGAAACAGGACATGTGTCAGGGTTGGTTGCAGAAATCACTGGCTGCTCCCTAAACGATGGGGAGCTGATTTTCCAGCACAATAACACAGCCAGTGCTACAGGGGTTTCAGGGGCAGCCAGGGCTCATCCCACTGCTCTCGAGAAGAGATGCTGGTGAAGATGCTCAGGGCCACCAGAACCTCAGGGCCTGGCACATTTTTTGCTACTTAGACTAGAGTGTGAGAATTTGATTCTGGGAATCAAATTCTTTTGCTACAGAAAAGTCAAGCTGTGATGACAATGTAACCATAGTTATTTGGAGTGAATGCAAAACACAAAACCAAACAGTGTTTACCTTTTAGAACACAGGCATAAGAACATCTGTATGTCAGAAAATGAATCTTTAAAATGGAGCAAAAATTTATGCTTTTAAGAAAGAGTGTGTAGAGCTGTTTTGCCTGTCCTCAATATCTGTTGACCATCCTCTCCTGCTGAGTCAAGGGGTCTCTCAGTATTGACTGGTTAGAAAGTCTTTTAGCAGATTTTCATCACCAGACCATTGCCTTGACATTGATGACAAAGTGAGTCAACCTACCTATCCTTGGTTCTGTCCTGCAAATGCTAAAAAAAGAATTCCCAGAGCAACTTAAATGTAGCTATTTCCAGGGACAAAGCTGAGAAAAGGAAGGTGTCAGACTAGTCTTATCGAATACATAAGACCATGGCACAGAAATGTTTAGTCTCCTGAGGACAAAAGTGTACTAATCAAACCAACTGGGCTACACAGAGAGGTGAGTGGGTGGAAGTTAATGGCCTGCAATGCACTGGAGACACAACACAATGGCTGAGCAGCTCCTTTGATCCCCAGGCTCTAGAAAACTGTTAATACATTTTTTCCCCCCCAAACACATCAACAGAACTTTTTACTATTTCATGCTTAACAAAATGCTACAGCAAAAGATGATGTTGTGAGTTGATGTAAAATTACATGAATTAAAAGGTTAAGCCTAGGAAAAACTAGGCAAAGCTCACAGAATTTATACTGAAAATCAGTAATTAAGTCTCCAACCGAAAATAATCTTTCATATGATTCACTTAATTTATTAGACTTATTAGGTTATATTTACTAACAGAGTTGACAGTATAATAGGTTCTGTCAGTTTTACACTCGCTGTATATGTGGTAAGAGATATTTGGTATCTGGAAAATAGATTTTAAAGTGTGTTTTTCAGTGTAATTATGTTTAATTGACCACAAGTTATCTCAATATACCGGATGCATGATGGCTTAAATTTCTAACACTGACTCCACTAGGGAGGTTTTTCAAAGACTATCAGACCATGGAGGAGGATACAGATGTTTTGCAAATGAACTTTAAAGCCTCCAACATGAGATAGGGCAGAAAGAAGCCCTAAAAATGTTAGAAGAATAAATAAATCAGACTCCTGAAGAATGTAAAATATCAAGAACACAAGATTTTTCTACATTAAATCTTGCTTTAAATGAAGAAATCATGTTTTCAACCAACCAAAACTTAGGAAGCAAATACCATATTTTTAAAATTTCTGCATTATAAAATTTCCAGAAGGTGGGAATTTACCACATGTCAAAATTAATTGCTGTCAATTGCCCATCTGCTATTAAAAGCCACACATTGTCTGCCCTGATTCATGCAGCTCCAGCTTTTCTCTGATCTTGTTACATCATTTGTCTGGCAGATTAAAGATCCCTTTGTTATATGATCTGCTTTCGCAGTATAGGGAGTTAACAGACCACAATCCAACTACCTAATAAGCTTTTCTTTGACAAGCTGAACAAACTGAATTCCTTAAATTTGCTTCCCAGGTCAGTCATCCTGCTCTTACATCGTTCTTTCATTCTTTTTTGAACTCTTCACAGTTTGTCACCCTTCCCCTTGGCATGTCAGCAGTGATGATCACACCTTTTCAGGGCACTTATTACAGTACTAAATTAAAAACTGCTTTAAAAAGTTATTTTAGCCTCTCAGTTCCTTTGCAGCCCTCCTTCTCTACAGAGCCAAGGAACTCTGATGCAGTCCAGCAATGAGGTTTCTTTATAAGACTTTTTTTAAATCATTCCTCCCCATTACAGGGCCTCCCCTTGTATGGCTGCATGGCTTCAATTTATTTTCAAATTCTTCTCTGTAACACAGAGTGATGCCTTCTACTCAGCTACAAAGAGACCTAAATTGCTCTTTGATCTGATTGTTCCATTTCTTGTCACCTCCCAGATATTTGCCTCATCAAAACATTTTATCAGAACTGATTTCATGGATATAATAATAGATTAGCATTAGACCTAGTTATTAATGACTTTTGATATGCTTGCCTCAGAGGAATCTGATTGCTACATTTTATTTCCTATTTTATTCCCCAGCAGCCTCTTTTAATTAATACAGTGTAGTAATGGAAAATTCCTTACAGCTATTAAAAAATCACACAGCACAAACAGCACTCAAATTAGTACAGAGCGAGCCCAAGTCCTCCAGGGTGTTCCTTTTTTGATTGTGGGGATGCTCAGCGCCCATACAAATGTTCTACAGCAATTCACAAATAAGACATATTCCCTTTAGATTCTCCTCTGTGCTTATTCTGTTGATGGTTGTTTTCTGTATTGTAATATCCCCTTACAGTAACAATTTAAATTTTAAAATATAATCAATTAAAATCATGAGCAACTAAGTAACTATTATGTTTTACTTCTGTGATTGTCTTCTTTTTTTTCCTCAACATTATACTAACATTTACATATCAGTAACTCTTGTACCAACTATCTGGTGCCAATAACCAGCATCACCAGCATTCACAAAAGGTGACAGTCTTTCTATTTACAGTACAAATATAAAAATGTCAATAAAAAATACATTCACATCTAAAAGGAAACAGTCAGCCACCACGTTGGTTCAACGCAGTTCTCAAACCTCTTACCAAAACATGAGAGTGAGCCTCTTGGGTCTTTCACCACTGAAGATGTATTTAATTTAATCAACTTGCATGCTGGGCATGTGACTCTGAATGGACATGGAGATATTTTCCCAAAGCTGAGATCTGTTACAGCATTTTAGTGCTTTATACAAATGTATGCCAAATAGCAAACTGAATCCAGACTGTAATATGAACTTCTCTTTGAGGTGTGTGGGCCACATTAATCTCTATCAGCCTTTTGTAGTATTTGACCCAGAAAACTTCAATAGCTTCACTGTCAGTCAGAAAAGGCTGGAACTTGCTGCTGGACTTGATCCAGCACACAGTCCATTATGCAACTGGGGAGCTGCCAGACCACTCCTCTCCAGAGCAATTCCCTCACACGAATTGCATGTGCACATAGCCTTAAACAAGACAAGGAATTTCATCTAAACAATACAAAATGTTTTTTCTCTGTCTGACAAGGCCTTCAATCTCTATTCCCAGTATAAAAATAAATTCATGTAGGTTAGAGAAAGATTAGCAGGGATTTCTGCTCCCAGAAGTCTTCTCTGCCTGTTCTAGGAATATAATTTAAATACATAAACATCTCGAAAGAGACTTTCTGTGATCTGGTTCAAAGATCTGAATTTGTTAAGCAGTATTCAATCCACTTAGGGCTTTTACTTAAAGCTCTTTGGTCACTCATCAGAAAATACCAAATTTAACAGCAGCTTGTTATGTAAATGCATTCCAGACTACCTTCCTGCATCACAGCCTCGAAATCGACCACCGAAGAGAAGAAAATTACCCACAAACAAACACCTGGCACATTTTGTAACACTGAGTCTCCTTAAGCCTGCAGCCTATACTGTTAAATCAAAGTTTTCAGGCTTTTAAGGTTCTCCTTCTCAAACATACACTTCTGTCCTTCTTGCAAGGACTGCTTGTCATCTGTAAGGGTCATGCTGTCAACAGTGACAGGAATTATAGAGCTTGTAATCATCATTAGGTGGACTAAGCTTAGCCCTCAAACCCATGTTTTAAATAAAGTACTATTTTGTGTGGAGATGGACTAATAAGTTTCTGAAATTATTTTCAGCTCTATTTTTTATGACTTTCTAACGTATCTGTGAGTTTCAGAGAGCTGGGCTCCCTAAATTCTGTACAAAGTGTCCAGCATACAGACAGATAATAACATCATGCAATGGGGAACCACAATGTAAGAAACAATATCGAGCTATTTGAGAGCATCCAAAGGGGAGTAATGAAGATGGTGAGGGGTCTAGAGGAGAGACCTCAGTGCAGTTACAACTTCCTTTTGAGGTGAGGATGAGGGGCAGGCACTGATCTCTTCTCTGTGGTGACCAGTGATAGGACCTGAGCAAATGGCCTGAAATTGTGTCAAGGGAGGTTTAGGTTGGATATTAGGAAAAGGTTCTTCACCCAGAGGATGGCTGGACACCGGAATAGGCTCCCCAGGGAGACGGTCACAGCACCAAGCTTCACAGAGTTCAAAAGCATTTGACGATGTTCTCAGGCACATGGTGTGATTTGTGATTGTTGGGGTGTCCTGTGCAGGGCCAGGAGTTGGAATTCTATGATCCTTGTGGGTTACTTCCAACTCAGGACATTCTCTGATTCTCTGATTCTAAATTGTTATTTTCATAATTTGACTGAGATCTCATAGAAAACTTGAAGAATTTATCTACATTTGAAGAGCAGCTAACAAGTAGTTAACATGAAATAATGATCACAGGCCTTATCTGTGTGCAGTGAGATTCTTTCACTGTGAAGACCCCAGTCCTGTTGAGTTATCTCACTTTGGATGCCTAGTCCTAAGGAGAGGGTAAATGTCTTATCAAAACTGCCATCCCTCTTGTCAGGATGACTGATGAAATAACTGTGCTAACAAAAACATAAATGTATTTGTTCAGCATTCAGTTAAGTACATAAAAAGATTTCATTTTAAAACTTAGATGACATGGAATTAGCAGACCACATACTAACTGGATTAAAAACTGTTTTGCTGCCAAGCCTAAACTTTGCCTGTTTAAGAGCATTAGTATGCGTGATCCCTTGGGAAAATGGTCTTGGAGGTAAAGGAACAAATGATAGCTGGGAGACATTTAAAGACACTTTTCTTAGGTCTCAAGAGCTCTCAATCCTGATGGGAAAGAAGCTGAGCAGGGGAGGCAGGAGGCCAGCTTGGCTAAGTTAGGACGTCTTAGCCAAACTAAAACACAAACACAGGCAGTGGAGGCAGGGATAAACATTCTGGTGAGATTATAGAGAGATGGCCTGAGATTTCAAGGAGCAGATCAGGAAGGCCAAGGCACAGCTGGTGCTGAATAGTGATATAACAAATAACAAGAAGGGTTTCTTCAAGTACATAGGACAACAAAGGAAGATGAAAGAAGCTTGTAGCTCCCTGACGAGTAAAATGGGAGACCTGGCTACAACTGACTGGAAAAAAACTGAGGTAATGAACAATTTTTTGCTTTGGTCTTTACCAGCAAGTGCTCTAGCCATGTCAAACAACTCACAGAATCCAAAGACAGGTATTAGTAGAAGGAAATACTACCCATAACAGGAGAAGATCAGGTTTGAGACCATCTAAGAAGCCTGAAGGTGCAGAAGTCCATGGGACCTGAAGAGATGCATCCATTCAGTACAAACTGAAGTGCAAGGCAGCAAAGTAGTGCCACCATCGACATTGCTAATCTGTTTTTCTCATTCCTTTAGCGGAGAGTGCAGGCCACTGATCCAGACTGCACTGGAAAAGGGTGAGGCTCCAGGACACTTGCAGTACATTGATGACATCACTGTATGGGGCAGAGGAAGTTTATGAGAAAGCTGAGAAGATAGAATCCAGATGCCCCAGAGGCCAGATTTGCCATAAGGTAAAGTAAGGTCAAGGGACATGCCCAGGAAATTCAGTTTTTACGAGTAAAATGGCAAGATGGATGTCATCAGATTCCAATGGATGTGATCAACAAAGTAGCAGCTACATTCCACTAAACAACAAGAGGAAAACACAGGTTTTCCTATGTGCTGTGGGTTTTTGGAGGATACATATCCCAGAGTACAGTCAGATTGTAAGCCCTCTCTACCATGTGATCCAGAAGAAGAATTTTTTCAAGTGGGGTCCTGAACAACAACAAGCTTTTGAACAAATTAAATAGGAGATTGATCATGCAGTAGCCCTTGGGCCAGTCAGGACAAGATGTGAAAAATGTGCTCTACACCACAGGCAGGGAGACTGTTCCTTCATGGATCTGTGGCAAAAAGTACCTGGGTAGACCCGAGGATGGCCCCTGGCATTCTGGAGTTGGGAATACAAAGGAGGCCTATTAAACCTCAGCTGAAAAAGAGATATTGGCAACTTATGAAGGGGTTTGAGCTGCTTCAGAAGTGATTGGCACCAAAGCACAGCTCCTCCTGGCACCTTGACTACCAGCGCTGGGCTGGGGGTTCAAAGGGAAAGTCCCTTCCACATATCATGCCACTATATAGAGTAAGTGGATTGCTCTGTGACACAGGAAAGGAAATCCAATCACTCAGGGATCTTTGAAGCCATCACCAAATGGCCCCAAGGCAAAACTTTTGGACTATTATCATCATCAGAAAGATGATCATCAGAAAGATGATGATGATAATATCATCATCCATCATCATCAGAGGAGAAGGTGACATGTGCTGAGGAGGCCCTACTGTATAATCAGCTACCTGAACATGAAAGGTCACATATTCTCTTCGCTGATGGTTCCTGCTGTATCATAGGGATACACTAAAATGGAAAGGTGCCATACGGAGTCCTATGTGACAAGTCACAGAAGCTACTGAGGGACAACGTGGATCATGTCAGGTCTGGGCTGCTGAGATGTGGTAAGACATCACTCTCCGGGTAGAGAAGTTGGCTGTAGAACTCTGTCATGTAGCAGCACACAGACTCAAAAGTCAGATGACCTTTGAGGTTGCTTCCAACCCAAAACACTGTATGATTCTGTGATTCCTTACTTGAGTCTCTCAAACTCATATTTGGCACATAAATATTTTGCTAGAAAACAAAGTATTTGGCCCAGTAGAAATCTTTGGGGATTGAAACACTCCGAATACAAACCTAAGTGGTGTTATATGTAGCTGATCTTAATTTTTATTAAATCTTTTAAGTGAGCAGTGGATTGGGAATTCACTACTAATTACTTTTTCCACTATTTGCTTTCTAGGTAGAGGGAATTGAGGCTTCTTATTGAAAAAGAGGGGGAGAAAAATGCCATATTTCCACATATATTGTCTCAGTCCCTGCAGGATGACTTTTCCCCTCTATGAGTGAGCTAGTTTAGTTACCAGACATTTTCTTGATTCTAGTCTCTAAATTAAGTGCCTGATTCTGCAAATGCCTATGAAGTACAGAGGTGAACAGTAAGATGCAGTACCTTGCTGTAAAAGCCACTTGGCTCAGTTTCTCCTCTCTCTGTTCCCTCTGAAGAACCCTGAGCCTGTTCTGTTTGGGAATATCTTTATTGCAGTGACTGACCATCCATCAGCCTCACTCAGTGGGGGCTGAAAATAAACAACTATCCATGTTCATTGGGTAGCGCATTTGAGAAACAGGAAAATAGAAGACTGCCCAGAAAGTACACCCAGAGTCCCTGTGTTCACCTCTATCTATGCTGTAGGACAATGCAGCAAGAGCTGTTCCATGATCTGTGTTACACCATTGCTCTCAGCTCCAGGACACCTATTAAGTGCCAGCTTATCTCTGTGAAAGCTCTGGTCTGGACATGACACAAATTTAGTTTGGTCAGAATTGTAGCAACTCTTACTTTGGATGCAGTCACACCAGTATAAGGACCCTGTGGCAGCATTGCTCATACTGATATTACACAAGACAGCTAGAACAGTGTATGTATTTTTGCATGGTTTACTTCTGTCTACCTGAAGCACTGTTTCAGACTGGGGACTAAGAAGATTTCAGTAGATACTTTTGTCAAATACCTCAGATTGCCAGTGCTTTGTGTGTAACTCTGTATTCTTCACACATCCCTGTGGGTGGCATGTTACATCCATTAAATCCAAAGGAACTGTAGGATAAAATACATTGGCCATACAGACACTGCTTTTCCCTACTCAACTCATGTGCTGACAGTTGGAGCTGCACATAAAAAGCCAACTCTGAGGGTTGTCAGAGGCACACTTGCTTTTGGAACATGAACTGAGGCGATTGCAAAGACCTAAGCTTGTATTCATAGTACTCTCATCAGCAAGGCAGAACACAAGCCCAACACCCAGCACAGCCTCTTTGAACCCTGCACTGCAGGCTGTCAATCTAGCCAGAAACCCAGCAATCTCATTTATGCAAAAACAAAAACAGAAAGACAGCTCCTCCTGATGGGAATAAAATTAATTCCAGCCAAGCAGCATAAACCCTGAATTGTTAATTACGACGACAATATTTCCTTGTTCAGAAGAGCCTGTCTCATGCCAAAGAAACACTGTTAGCATCAGATACTCCATCCTAATAAATCACTGGTGAAAACTGCAGAAACAGGACACAAAAGAAAGGAAGAGGCTAGGGCCTCTTTATAAATAACTCACCACTCTGGAGTGAAATTGATCTGCAGTAAATAAGGGACCTTTTGTTTTAAAAAGTATACTTTGGGCACTTGGACAAATGTGTTACTTGTTTCTTGGCAGTGCTCCCAAATGCCTGCTCCACAAAAGACTGGTGATGTAATTATGGCCACAGCAGATCCAAAGATATGCCAGCCGCTGTGTGACTCCATGACTTCTTCCTCTGGTCTGGATTTATCTCACCTCATTTGAGTCATCTGAGGGACAAACATTTAGGCTTGGTGCTCTGCCTAGGTCACTTGTGGGGAGAGATCAGCCCTTCCAGAGGGCCACTTAGCTCCTCCTTTGAACACCAGGATGGATGCCCTCTGGATGTGCTGATTTCCCACTGCTGAGTACAGCACAGACTCAGCTTCTTAGCTGTTAGTTGGCTACAGCTGGCTGAGAGGAACTATGCCCTCTGTCTACTATAAAATGGATAAGAAGTCTTCTGGATCTCTTCTTCACTTAGATGGAAAGCCACTGACTCTGGGTCTGCCTCCCTCTACATCTATTGCCTTTGGCACAGTAGACCCTGGCAGAACTAACAAATAAGCACACATTACTGTCCTGCTTAGTGTAAGAAGTTAGAACAGCTGCCTGAACAGGCTAAAGAGAGAGAGGTTACCTTCCCTGAGTTTGTACTCCTTCTCTGGCACCTGACTGGTAGGGCAGTGGGAAGGCACTGCCCATTTCCTACACTCTCTGAGCAAAGGCATGTGAGCACAAGAAGGGTTTGCTGTGCTGTACCAGGCAAGGGCTACCCTGGGAGCTTCTCACCACGGTTTCTTTTGCAAAAGCTGAGTCTAATCTGCTCTTTACAGTAGATGCTGCCTGCTGAATTAGAGTGCCAGGCCAATTTAGGCTTCTTGCCCAACTACCAGGAACATTTCCAGAGCTCAGATGGACTGAAAGTGAAGAGAAAAATGTAATTTTAAAAGGAAAATGAAACGTTGTAATATTGCAAGCAGAGCACAATCCTTACAAGTATAAATGAAGACAACCCATCTGGTTCCATTGTCAGAGCATTGAGAAGCACATAAGAATGATTACATATTTGGGACCATACCAAAGGTCCCTGCAGCCAAGTACCTTATATTAAATAGTACTGAGTAGTAACTGTTTAAATACTGTGAGAACCTCAGCAAGGCGGACAAGTCTGTCGCCTTGTATGTACTCATAGCTTCCAGCAACTAACAGCTATCAACTGACTGAATCAGGTGGTTTATCCTTCCAACAGCAAAATGTCCCTCCATGAATTTATCCAAACACTCTTTTGAAACCATATGTATCGCTGTCCTCCAGATCACCAAGAAAGGAAGAAGAGTTAGAAATTTTCCTTATGTGTCATATTATTCTGTTTTAAATTTGTTTTAGTCCTCTAATAACTGCTGTCTATGCCTATGTATTTCTGAATGTTTATATCATGGAATGGAAAGGCCTAATCCCTGCAT
Source organism: Pachyramphus minor (assembly GCA_013397135.1). NCBI lineage: Eukaryota > Metazoa > Chordata > Aves > Passeriformes > Tyrannidae > Pachyramphus > Pachyramphus minor. The sequence goes on from VYXB01010507.1 coordinate 578,053, forward strand.
TGAGTTAAATATCAATTTACTGCTTTGAAATTAGATGACTCCTTGCTACGAGATGCAATCCATGCCCCAGAGGATTATCTGAATTGATCTCAGTGCAGTTTTTTAACATTTTAAATCTCTCAGTGATTCTTTTGCATTTATTACTTACAAGAGCCATAGCCCACTGCAAATAGGTCCTTGTACTTTGGATTCCTGTAATGAGAAGATATATATAAGATTGCATTTATTATTAACCATGTAGTTCCACAGAAATGCACAGTGTTTCACACATTAACTTCAGAGTCCTTTCTCACAAGACAGCACACAGTTTGAGGGCTTTACCCTTTGACCATATGCACTAGTAAAGTTTGTGTAGAAGTAATTCTTCCAAACTCAAGATGTATAAAAAAGCAGAACATCAGAAAACCAAGATGGTAGATGAAAAGAGTGAAAAGGGCATAGAGAGACAAGATGTCAATCTCTAGCACTTCTTGGCTTAACCATTTTATAATCATGGAAAGCTTACTTTCAAAAATTAGGTCTTTGAGGATAGAAAAAAGGCAGGAATATGTCGGTTTCCATCCTTCAAGGGCAAGAACAAAGGCATTTCCAAATCAATAAAGTCACCTTCCCTACCTGTCATTAAATAATGAGAGATGCTTCAAGAGACAGCTATCAGTTCATGAATTCATGATCATTCCCACAGATCAGGAAGGGAAATTCCCTTCTGACCCAGTTGGTTAACAGCATGCATGCTGCTGCAAATGCAGACTATGAGCAATTAGGCATCTACTATGTCTTCTGAAGTCCCTTTGCTTGAAAAACATCTACCTTCTCTATAACCTCTACTGTGTGTGGACAGTTACTGTAGATAGGTTTTCCATAGCATAAAGGTCAGAACTGTTGCAACACCTGAGGTCACACAGCACAACCAGTGGGTAACAATCCTGTGAAATGAATGTATGTGAAAATTACCTAATGAGTGTTTTCTCTGGCCTGCTATTATGAATTGATAAAATAAAACCACTGGGTTTTTTTCATTTCTCTTTTTTCATTGGGCTAATACCTAGGCATCTTAATGCTCTTGCTCTTTCCACTAAATGCACCACCACTGCTAAAAATGTGAGAATAAAAATTAAATTAGAGAAGCTTATTACATAAAGCAATTTGGAGTCCCTCTTCAAATTTCAAGGCCATCTTTCTGTTATCATTTCCTGGAGACAAGAATAACAGCAGTACAAACTACCTATTAAAGATGCCTTTTCTCCCAGTTTTGCTTCCAATTTCAGTGTTATTTTGTATTTCTCACAAAACTGCATGCTTAATACTCTATTATGTAATACTACAGTGATTTGAAAGGCTCTGTCTTTCCATATATCCTCCTTAGCAGGGCACAAATGTGCTCACACTATCCTACAAACAAGTCAGAGGAGGCCTAGCTGCAGGGGAGCATAAGGCAGGAGCTAACTAGGTATGTCTTATGCTCAGTGTATGAACCAACGCAGTTCTGAGGAGGATCAAGCACATTAAAGAGTGAATGGACTTATTCAGGTTCGCGATGAGTGGTTTTTTCACGATAAAAACCATAGCTATAGTAGAACAAGAGAGAGTTTATTTCCAAGTATCAGCAATCACTTTTGGACTGACCAGGAATAACCATGCAGAAGTGGACTGCAGGGCAAACACCTATTGCACTGAACTGTGCAAGATGCCAATACACAAATGACACTGTTGTCTGGAGGGGAAGCCATATGAAGACTGGTTGAGGTCACTTGGTTTGTTCAGTCTGTGGAAGAGGAGACTGAGGGGAGACCTCAGCGCAGTTACAACTTCCTTTTGAGGTGAAGAGGAGGGGCAGGCACTGATCTCTTCTCTGTGGTGACCAGTGATAGGACCTGTGGGAATGGCCTGAAGTTGCTTCAGGGGAGGTTTAGGCTTGATATTAGGAAAAGGTTCTTCACCCAGAGGATGGTTGGGCATTGGAACGGGCTTCCCAGGGAAGTGGTTCCAAGCCTGACAGAGTTCAAGAAGCATTTGACAATGCTTTCAGGCACACAGTGTGATTCTTGGTGCTGTTCTGTGAAGGGGCAGGAGCTGGATTTGATTTGTGGGTTGCTTCCAGTGCGGGACATTCTCTGATTCTATGATTCATGCATCAAGGTCTTGTGTAATATCAGTATCTCAGCATTTTATAGTCTGTGGTGTTACCTGCCTGGCACATGCAATGTTTTCATTTCCCTGTCTGCTGCTTTAATTCTTCTGTATGAATACTTGTCAAAAATACAGTCACTATTCCTTCTCCTCCCCTAGGTTTTTCAGGACCAATTCCTGCAGCATATCATCCAAAGACATGAGACGTCTACCACAGCTTCCCAAGAAGGGATTCTTCTGTGCTTTGCTAATTGCACTCACTTTTCGCCAGTGCTGCACAGAGCCTGCTCTGCCTTTATTTTCTGTTGAAGGGCACAAGTCTGGCACGTTCAGCCTTATATCATTTTCTGTGCATCCAGTAGCACTGGGCATATCAGGTGCTGCCCAAGCAACTGACTGCAATAATTCAAAACCGTGTTTCCAGAGAAACCAGACCCGCCTTATAATACTGTTACATTCTATTCCGCTCCCCGGGCACAACAGTCGAGAGTAGGTTTGGAATGAAGAGTCTTACCAGGAGATGGCAGTAACTGCAAGTTTCTTGGTTTTCTCATACTGGAAATTCCAGAGTGGGAGGAGGGTTCCTTGCTGGGCTCTGAACTCATCCGAAGCATCCTCAAAATATTTAAAATCTAAACCAAAAAAAAGCCAAGGAAAAGGTCCCAGTGAATAAATCAGAAATAAATCACCATGGTTCAATGTCAGGGAAGCTTTAAAAACCACTCTGTTATCCTCACAGGCTCTGCATAACCCAATTGCTAGTGTAAAAACTGCCTCAGTTCTTTAGTCTTAACTCCAAACCATCACCTCAGCCTAACAAATGCATTTTACCAAGCACCAAGTCCACCCCCACACAGGAAAAGTAAAAAATCAAACTGATGATCAGCAGACAAAGAAGTAGACATCCAGGGCAAAGTGTGACCTCAGGCCACTTACAGAGCAGACATAGCCTTTCAGGAGGAATCTGAGCAGAGGGAGCAAAACTCCTGCAAAATGACATCAAGACTGCATATATTGCCGTGGCTGGGATCTGTATGTGAACAGAGAGCTGCTCAGCTCTGGCTGCTGTCACCACCACCTGCATCTTGGAAAAAAGTACCTGCTGAGGGAGGAAAGTGCTACAGGGAGGGCAATGCCAACCAGACCTGTTGTCCCCAGAAAGTTCAGAGCATGGCTAATGTGGCATCCTCTTTGCATGCCCATGGTCTGCTGTACTACTTGCCTTGTGTGAGTCAGCAGGTTCCTAGCCCTGCTCATTTTATCTCTGTTCCTCTATTCTATTCTGTTCTGTTCTGCTCTATCCTGTCCTTGCTATGGCTGTAGATACTCACCTGCAGGACTTCAGGCTTAATTAGAAGCATCTCTCAGTGGGCCATACCTTGTGCAATGTCATCAAAGGTGTTCAGAGTCACCATCCGCTCCGCTATTTTAGCAGCCTTTGCAACCCTGGTTATAGGATCAACGTACTGAAGAGAAAAGAAGGAAGAGAAAATGTATTTCCTGTCTGTTTACAGGTCCTTCAGACCTCATGTGACTGAAAAACTTGAGTCCTTTGATCTTGAATACAGATTAATTTGAAATACCTCAAACCAGCACCTAATGATAATGACACTTGAAATAATGCAATTACTTTATTATAAATTTAGCAAGATGCCATCCACAGCTGAGATGCAATAACTTCAGTGTTTGTTCCTGATTTAGCTCATTTGGAAAGTACTTACCTGTGAAGGCAGCTTAGAGTCTTGTCTTTCAAGCTAACTCATGACAGGATGAGCTAAAAAACACAATTCCTCCCCCATCTCACTGGATATAACAGTTCATTACATTCAGTAATGAAATCACAGGTGCTTGATCATGCATGAGCATGCTTGTCCCTACCTGGAGAGCTCTAAGGTCTGATGTGTCAAGTAAACATCAGAGGATTTAGGAGTCCTTTAATCAATCACTGGGTAATTCCAAATGGATGCATCCACACATTCACACACAAATGGAGAAAAGAGAGCCCAGTAGGGGCTGTTTGCCTCTCAGTAGGTGGCTGGTTGATATGCTTTGTCTGACAGAGCCATGTACCTGATCACCACAGTCCTATAACTACCTTCTTACCAAACTCTATTCTCAACTATTTTTTGTGTATGTATGACCACCAGCAAAATCCAAACTGGATTAACCGGCAAGTAGGACAGGAAGCCTGAGTGCCAGCAGTGGGAAGGACAGAGTGCAGAAGTCCACAGACTGTGCTGGACCAGGAGGACGATGCCATCACAGTTCTGTGCAATGATGTGGGTGTGCCAGGGAACACGTAAAGTGCTCTGAGAGTGTGCTGCTCCAAGTACCTGAATGCCCATCTGCTACTGCTGCCCCAAAGCCCCACCAGTGTTTTAAAGCCTTTCGTCTTCAATTCTGTGCTACAGACTGATGGCTGCCAGCACACCAAAATTTTCTTCACAGTGACAACAGTGAAAAGAAACATGTCATCCTTGACACAGCTCAGAGAGTGCCCTGAACATGAAAAGAAAAAGTTAAATGAGTTGCCAAAACTCCACCACAGTGTCACAGTCAGAACTAAGAATGTGACTTCAGATTACGTGTGTCCAGCCTTCTGCTTCTTTCCCAGGCTCTGCACAGACTCAAGGGAGATTGAGTCTTGCTTCAAAGAGCATGAAACTCATAGGATGACACAGAGATGAGAGAACAAAAGAGAAAAAAAACTTCTAAAAACTGCTTACACCTCCAGTAATGTGTGCAGTCTTCTTCTCCCATCCAAGAAAAATTAAGTAGAACTTGAAACCAAGTTCAGAGAACGGAAGCAAGGATGGTCCAAGTCTGGAATGGTTTCTGTGCCAGCAAAAACTGAGTAGGCTGGGATATTCCAGTCAGTAGAAGAGATGGCTTGGGAAGACATGAGACAGGTCTAAATGGCCCAGAGAGGATGGACAGGGACTGACTGTTCTCTGTCTTTTCTGCTACAAAAAGTAGAGGTGTCAAGTGAAACTTGTGTAAGTCAAGTTCAAAACAAACAAAAGAAGGTGACTTACAGAAAGATGACACATCCATGCAACTCCTTGTCAAAGGGTATTGTAGATGCAAGAATTCTTCATGGTTTCAAGGAGTAAGTGCTTCCATTTAAAGCACGTAATTCTTAGGCAGTAGCTGAAAACAGTTGAAGGTTGAAAGACTATTTGGGACTGAAATACACTCTTGCTGGGGTCTTACCCTTTAAGGAAGGATAACTAATAACCACATTCACTTGTGGATAGTCTTCATCTGAAGCCGTGTGGTTCCTCTCATATTCTTTGGGTTTTCCCTGGGTCTAGGGGAGGACTTCTTGAAAACAGCACAGAGAATTTACTGTCATCTTCAGAATTTAGGAAAGTGCAGGAAAAGACGTTTTCAAATTTTAGCACCACATGATATTTCCCTAGATGTTAGAAGTTGTAAGTATTAAGAGAAATTAAAGAGGAAGAGAAAGAGGATGCTTGAAACGTCTCAAGTAGAAATCAATAGTCCCAATTGCTGAGATTTCTCTCTTTTGACTTTCAGTTGTCATTTTTTACTTCTGTCACAATAAGATCTGTTTTTCTCTAAAACACCTCCTTAAAAAAAAGGCTTCATCTTTGCTAACATTTTTCCAAAAATATTAGGATTATGACTGCAAAAGTCATTGGCTGCCACCAGTATATTGCTCTGAGTAAGCTTAATTGACAGAGGTTAAATGTTGAAAATTTAGACAAGGAGATGTGCAATAAATAATCTTCTCTCCCACACTGCAAAAGTCAGTTACAAGGTATAGAGAACAGGTCCCCTGGAGTCCTGCTGCTTAACCATGTTTATTTACTTCCATTTACCAATTATGCAGACAAAATTTCTCTTCTGTTTTAACAAGGACCTGCTACTGCAAGGGGCTGGGGAAGAATGGCAGTGCTGTGACCTGTAGACATGAGCAGGATTGTGGTTCTCAGGCCCTTACACCCTTACACAAGGAAACTTGTACTGCAGGCATTCTGACTTTCCCACCTAAATCAGCATTCTGGACTGAAGATCATGAGATAAAGCTTGCTCAAAGATGAATGCTGGATTCTATCTCATCTATGACGACACCAAGCCATGTAGTGTGGTCAACATGCAGGAGGGAAGGGATGCCATCCAGAGGGACTTGGACAGGCTTGAGAAGTGGATCTGTGAGAAATTCATGAAGTTAAACAAGGCCAAGTGCAAGGTCCTGCACCTGGGCTGGGGGAATCTCAAACATGGATATAGGCTGGGTGACGAATGGATTAAGAGCAGCACTGAGTAGAAGGATTTGAGGGTAATGATGGATGAAAATCTGAATGTGGACTAGCCATGTGCAGCCCCAGCCCAGAAAGCCAATCCTGTCCTGGGCTGTATCGAAAGCAGGGTGGGCAGCATGGTAAAGGAGGGGATTCTGCCCCTTGGCTCTTCTGGTGAGACCCCACCTAGATCATAGAGCTCTGGGGTCCCAGCACAGGAAGGACATTGACCTGTTGGAGTGAGTCCAGCGGAGTCCACGAAGATGATCAGAGGGCTGGAGCACCTCTCCCATGGAGACAGGCTGAGAGAGCTGGGTATGTTCAGCCTGGAGAAGAGAAGGCTTTACGGAGACTTTATAGCACCTCCCAGTGCCTAAAGGGGTCCTAAAGGAAATACAGGGTGGGACTCTTTATCAGGAAGTCTAGAGATAGGATGAGGAACACCTCATGTTTTAAACTGAGACTAGGTTTAGATTAAATATTAGGGAGAAATTCTTTACTGTGAGAGTTGTGAGACACTGGCACAGGTTGCCAAGAGAAGCTGTGGGCATCCATCCTGGCAGTGTTCAAGGGCAGGTTGGATGGCGCTCTGAGCAACCTGGTCTAGTGGAAGGTGTCCCTGCCCATGTCAGGGGAGTTGGAATATTCTCTGAATCTATGATACTATGGTCCTATGATACTATGATTCCATAGTTTTAGGGGGTTTCTTGATCAGTGCAAAGTAGGTTTTAAGTTGAGAAAAAAAGGAGAAAAAACACAAAACAAAACAAAAATAAAACAACCCTGTAAATGTAGAAACAATGTATTACTCAACTATTTGGGGTTTTTTCTGCAGTTCAGGAAACTCTCCAGATGAATAAAAAAGGCTTTAAGTCAGCTTTTCTGTTAGGTAGCTGCGTTGTTAGCAATACAGCCATGACTAACTACATTTTTGGCATTAAACTGGATCAGCGTAAGTAATTTTGTCATTGTATCCTGTCCTATTTCAGGTTCTATTTATTCTGTATGCTACTGAAATAAATCTTCAGAGGAAGTGCTAGGCCCAATTCTGGGCCAGCTAATCAAATGCAATGAGAGATCATAGGATAACACATTTGTTTTGTTTATTTCTGTTCGTAAGTTATTTTTAGAACAGCAATAATGTTAATTGAACCATATGTAAGATGGATAATGGGCTAAGACTTTGAAAAGAAATGTCTTGGTCTTGCTCTGCAATTCATTAACACTAATGGCTTCATGTTTGCCTCTCAGCAGCTGGTCAGTTGCAATGTGTAACTCCTGCAACCTGAAGCACAAGAAAAAGCTTCTGCTGGTGTGTAATTGCATATCCAGAAGACAAACCCCACCCTAAAACCATTGCAGTAACTGCTCATACCTCTGGCAATACATATACTGTGACTAGAGGAACCCCTGGCTTGCAAAGAAAGAAGCACAGTATAGGGCTGTTGTTACCTGTTGCACAGCCAAGACCTCCATGCACTGCAAACACCCACTGTAAATCCCAAATAAAGGTCCCCAGGTTGAATCGTGTCAACTAGTTATTAATTTCCAGAATTGCACTTATCTGATCATTTTCACTCCTCACTTTTAATTCTGATACACTGTTAACAGCAAATTGAAGAAAAGGGAATTGGTAATAATTCAGCGAGTCCTAGGGATAACCAGGAACAGGTGAACAATAATGTGAAAGTAATTGCATTCTAATTTCAGCTGTTATGTAAAAAATATTAGTGTCTCAAAGGGCTGCCATATGGTAACTATGACCCTTGTGGCCTGTCTCACCAGGCTCAGAAAGGGTTAATGCTATAGTGAGACAGACAAGTCAGACAGGACCCCACATTATTCAGAAGTGCACACTTCTCTGTTAAATATAAATTTTGTGTGGACTTCTTAGTATAATGATCAACCACTTCTGTTTCAGAGGAGATTAGAGATTGCTCCAGTGCAGTAAGTTCCAGCTTTAACGTATTCCTTACTGGTTCACATCCATCTATGTTTCTGTTGACACCATCCTCTGCCTTGGTAATTCTCCCTCTCTGTTATCTAACTCAGCTTCCCTCTCCACTTTTGCATTAACAGATAGATATGCTAAGATTTTTTTAGTATCATGTATTCAAGCTTTCCATTTCTTATAGTCTTTTCCATATCTGTGCAGGTTTGCAATCTATCATCTTTGAAAAGGGGCGATTAAAATCACATATCCCTGTACTACTCCTGAATATGTATCACCCCACCTTACCTAACACAAGCAGCTTCTCTGCTATCCATCACAGAGTATATTTCAGCAATATACTTGTCTCTCATAGCCACATCACAAGTCTCCAACCAACGCACTCATGTTTCTCCCTCTCATTACAATATGTTAGCCCTCACCTTACCAAAGACTGTTTTGATACTCCAAAATGCAGTCTCCCTCTCCACCAGTCCCTCCCATTTTGTACTAATAACAATTTTTCTGGTATGTCTAACAATTGCCTAATGGCACCATATCAATAGCTTTGCAGAATTGCAGCTAGATCTGTACTCTACTTTCCTCATTAAGGGAAGACACAACTTGCTTTTTATCAAAGAAAGAGATGAGATTATTTGGACACAGCCTACCTTTGGTAAACATGCTATTTTATTCCTTTTCATATTTAATACCACTACTATATTCTTTTCCTCCCTATTAATTCTCTTGCCTCATGTACTATTAGAGGTCAAATTAATGCAATAATTTTTAGCCCTCTTACATACAACATGTCTTTGTGATAGTCTAACTACATAGCTCCACCCCTCTTTGCATAGATTAATTATAAACCCTTACTATTAGACTTGTGATTTCATGCCTTGCCAGCTCAGGGTCAGAGGAGCAAGCCTGCATCGATTGCATGAAGGTCTTTGCATTTTGTTTCTACCTCAGATACTGTAATTTCCAAGTTCATGCAACAACATGAGGAGGGTTGTACTGGATCAGACCGAGCATGTCTCTGGGTCAGGATTGTAGAATCATAGAATTATTCAGATTGGAAAAGACCTTTAAGATCACCAAGTATCCTCCCTTATAGCCTCCTATCATAGCAACAGCTTCCATCAGACATCCACCATAAGCAGATGGCTTAGGAACAGTAAGAACAGGACAACACTTCTGCCTAGTTATCTTTGCTTCCAGATATTTTCAGCTCAGAAAATTTCATATCGTTCCTCTTTGATATTCTGACATTCTCCATGTTTTGTGTACTGCCTTTACTGAAAACTGAGGAAAAGTTTCAAATGCTGCATCACTGCCCTCAGATGTAGCACACCCTTTCTTCTCTAGATCCATTCTCATCCTTCCTCCTGCTGGTGTCCTTGGTTACCTCCATTCCTTTTCCTGTTGGCTGCTTCTCTCTTCTCCTTTGCTAAACCATGATCTCCCTGCTCATCCTAACTCTTCAGTGCAATGCATAGCTTCATTCTACTTCTTTTCCCCTGGTGAGAAGCTTCTGCTTAACTGTCAAGGCTCTCCTCTCTTCCCCCGCTTTCCTCTCCCCTCCCCTCTTCATCTTCCCTCCTCTCTTCTGCTTTTGACCATCTCCTTTCACAGATCCCATCCTTCCTTTCCCAGTCATATGTTCTCTTGACCTCTTACTCAGTACCAGAACTGTTTTCTCTCTCTTTTCATCCACTACCTTTTCAAATCTTGATCTAATCCCTACCATCATCTCCAGCTGTGGCTCTAGTTCTTGGATCTTCTCTTTCATGGCCTCCTATCATAGCAGCAGATTCCATCAGGCATCCACCTATGGTAAAGAGCCATTTTCTCTTCTTCTTTCCTTTAGGTTGAATTTGGTGCTATCTCAGTAGATTTCACAGTAACTTTTGCTAATACTTAGCCTGATCAAAACAATGGTGGAAATCGGTTGCTGCTTCTTGCCATTGCATCCTTGATCCAGACCAGCCATGTCTCCTGCTTGATGTTCCACAGTTCCCTTCAGCAATGATCAAACACAGTTTATCCTCAGAAAGCATTGAGCTGGGAAAGCTTTGCTTCAATAAGCATGGTGCAAGGTATGTAACCCATTTCTCCATTTGCTGACTTGAGACCAGAAATACAGATTCTGATGCCATCAACCTTTAACCTTTAACTGACATAGACTAACACATGAACAAGGACTGTTGGAGTACTTCAGGTTGCATTTTTCCAGTTAATGAGTGGAAAATTTAGCAGGTCTTTCATGCATTTAAAGTTGGTCCACCAGCCTCACAGAGGACCTCAATCTGGGACACTGGCTCTGCATAAAGAGGCTTTGCCTTTCACTTGACTTTCTGTCTTCCCTGAAAGCCCTCTGCAAAGTGTTAAGAGTGAAAAGCAAAGCACCAGAGGAACAGATCATGAGTAATTGGATTCCAATTTCCCACTGTTGTCAGTGGAGTGTGCAGCAGGTTTTTTACAATATGGTTTCAATGGTAGAATATTTATTTTCATTATCAGTTTTTAGCAGTCTACCTTTTAAGCCTGTAATTGTAGTGTTGGCTTCAGGCTTAATTCTCCAAAACATACTGAGGTGAAAGGTTTACTAGTTTTCGAAAGGACCTTGAATTTCCATGGTACAATTCACAGGAAGAAGCCTGTCAGAACATGGTCTGTTTATACTGTAAGGTTTATGCTGGCAGAGTGCTGTGGGGTGGTTAAACCAGCCAAATCCTCTGCAGTTGTATCAGCCATATGGTATGAAAGTGATAAAGCCTGTTTCAGGAGTCAGCTGTTATTATATAGATAGATACATATACACATATCTTACATATGTTGATATATCTACACTTACTTTAGGGGCAAATTAAGAACTAAATTCCATGATTCTATATTACAGTTCTCAGTGTACTTTGCTCTAGTCATCATAGAAATTATTTCAGTTTGCCTTTTAAATGGTTTAATTTAGACTGGGGAGGAAAGAACCACTCCCAATTCTGTACAGATCAGACTCTGTTAAACCCTAATAAAAACTTCCTGAACCCCTTTAAAACATTCTGGAGCATGAAGAAAATCTTCATGCAGGGTTGGAATAGTGTATCCTCAGTGCTTGAAGTGAGATGATATTTTTAAGATGAGGATACTGTCACTTGAGTGGAACGAATTGTGTCATGTCTACAAGGCACTCCCAGGCTACTCCTGATTACTCCAGAGGAGCCTGGATTAGGAGGCAGTATCACCCCCACAGCATGGTCACAGCATCATCTCGGAGTGTGGCAGGCACTAGGACACCTTCTAGTCTGAGAAGCCAGTCTAAGGGAGGTGCTCCATTCCCACAGCCCTTGCATTCACTGTGCTACCTCACAGGACTTGGAGTGACTGACCTTCTCTTGGGATGGTCACATCGCCCTGACTGAGGTAACAAGGTGGTTTGTAATTACTAACCATGGCATAGAACTCCATGCATTGAAGAGAGACACTTCTGTCACTTTCCAGCTAAATTAATAAATGAGGCATCAACCCTTCCCCCAAATTTCGTCAAGCCTCGCAGAATCATTATTCAGTTTTAAGTATCTAGTCTTCTATTTCAATTAACTATCATTAACTTTTATTTAAATGATACATTTTATATCATTTATATATCTACAATCAGAAAATGTATAAATTGTAATTCTATAAAATTGTAATTAAAATTAAGAATTAGTGAAAAGTGGTTTACTACAGTACAGTATTTTGAAATAATCCTAAATTTCTCTGCCTTCCAGATTGAAACATTGTATGTAAAACCTCTGCATCCCTTGCAATTGAAAAGTCACAGACTATTTCTGCTTACTTTGTTCTTTTATCTCTCAAATAATAATAAAAAATGAGACACAATCATAGTGCACAAAAGAAAGCAATATAGCTCACTTGGAAATCAGGTTTGAAAATAAGATCATGCAAAACAGAAATCCTGTTTTACTGTATAAAACAGGATTTTTTGTAGGACATACAATTCCTAGCAAAAAGTAATTTTTGCATTTCTTAAGGTTGTTACTTGACAGCTGAGACAACTCGCTACACAGCCAGCAGATTTGCTTTCATCTGACTTGCACTGCGGATGTACCCAGTACTACTTCAAGCAGCTTTCTTCCAGCATTATACCTGTACCTGAAACATACCTGTACCTCCACATGGGATAATTTTCTTGCACCTCTCTTCTCCTCCTCTTCTTTCTTTACTGCCTGAGGTTTTGATTTTTCTTTCTCTTTTGCCTTTTCCATTCTCTGAAGTTCCTCCACATAGGCATCATAGATGTCCCACTGAGAGACAGAGAGAGGTGGGATTTATTACAACCTGATCAACATCCCTGGGAGCAGTCTTCTACACCATCACAAAAATATGACAGTCATCACCACAGTAACACTGCTGCTGGAATTAGCTGAATATCTGCCTTCTTGCACAAAAAGTGAAGGGTTGAAGTCCAGGCTTTTTAAAGCACAATGGGGCATGTCTTATGTTTTAAGAACACATTATTGCATTTTTAATAATTTCCTTCCTCCAACTCTCTATTTGCTGCTTTGACTCTGCATCTTTTTTGTAGGACTTTGTGTTTGGCTAATTTACCAGTGTTTAATAGGAAACAAGTATTAAACATCTGATTTATGACATTTCTTATGTGGTGTGGGAAAATTAAATTGTAGCTGCTTAACAGGATTTAAATCTTGGACTCCAATTCTCAGCATATGATGCAAACTGAGAGCAGTATAAGGAGTAGTAGAACAGAAAAGTTTGGAACAGGAAACTGTGAGCATAAGAAAGAACACAAAGGAAAAAACTGGGGCGGGGGGGGGGGGGGTTTATGTAAAAATATTATTTTAGATCCACTGAAAATGTCAACTGAATAAAAAGAAAGGAATGGAAAACTTTTCCCCTTAGCTTTCAAGCATTTCATGCAATATTTTAGCCTGATCATCTGTAGATCTCTGTTCCAAGTCTCAGGCCATCTTACTGTCAGAACAAAAATGGAAGAAAACTCTAGCTGGAGGGAGGGAAGATCTCAGGCCAAGTACTCTGTGGTTTCAGGTTCAGGAATAGACTGGGATACAGCTATCAACCTGACATATACGTCTTCACTCCCTTTCCTACCACTTTCCTATAACAACATTTTTTATGTTGCTGCCATTGCCTTATAGTTTCTCTTTGGGTGTTCCTGTGCTACACTGGTAACAAAACACTATTTTAGATACCAGTTGGATACACTGGTTCAAAACAATATTTATATCCGTGACAAACACAAATACATTTTGCAAATGTCTGGGAATCAGCAAATTTGGCTGGATCACCTGCCCAAAGAAAGTTGCAGCATATTTAATGTGTAAAATTTAATCAAAAATATTTTTTTACATTATTTTAAGGGATAGAGAAAAATCTATAAAGTTTTTCATCATTAGTATATAGGCACATTCCCACGACATAAAGCAGAGCTAAGTTTCTTGCAATAGGTCACTCTTCCATTTCATTGTGCTGTTGCTCTGATTGGGTTCATCTTCAGTCTTGAGAAACCTGTTTTGCATGCAGCTAAACTTAGAAAAAGTAAAAACCCAAGTGCTGCATATGTCAAATTCTTAACAACACTCCCAAAAACTCCATGAACCCTTGTAAATTCCCACCTATATAAAATCTTCAGAGGTCTCCACTCTCTAAGTAATGTGCTCAAAGTGGAGCTACCATGCAGACATGTCCTAAGCGCTTTTTCATTACCTTGTTCCTGTATTTTGAGACCTCATCAAACCCTGCCTCAAGTGGCTTCAAGTGACGGAGGTGTCCAGCAGTGACTAGGTATTGAATGCTGGACCACAGGTCCTCCTAAATAACCAGCTTGCTCACCTCACAGTGATGGAAGTCCTTCAGCAACAAGACAGTTCCCACTCCAAAGGGAGCTGTGTCCCTAGAGGAGCCAGTGCCCTGCAAGCTGCAGCCCACCTCTTGCTGAGTCCAAAACCACTCTCACTGTGATTTCCCCATTTCCACCCATTTAAGAGTCTCCAAAGCAGACAGGTCAGGGTGGATGGCAAAAAATAAACCAATTACAAGCAGTTAAACCAAGACACTTAACCTTAGAAATATAAAACATGAGCAAGTTCACCCACTAGGCAGAAAAGAGGGCCATACTAGTTTGTCCTCAGATACAAACCAGAGACCAAAGTCCCTGTATGGGAACTCACTCCACTGCAAGGAATGCAAACACAAAATAATTTATTTTTAGCTTTCTCATATCTCAGCTTCCTACACATACACTAATAAATTTTAAAGGTAAAGAATATGTATATACATATATATATATACCTGGCGAACAGTGTCTGAGAAATTTAGAGAAGGTATAGGCTCTGACTGACATCCTCTTTCCTGAAAAAAAAAAAAAGGCAGAGTAATGTTGGCATTGAAACCCTTTGCATGACACAGTCCAGTTGTGGAAACAGTCTGCATGATTAACTTGACATCCAAAGGACCCCTAGAGCGCTGCACAACACTCCTGGTGATCATGCAACTACAAACAGATCTTCTTTTGGACCAAAAGAAGGTTCTCAAGACCTCCTGATTTTTGCCCCACATACTTTAAATATTTAATTTCAGTATTAAATTTTGAAGGAGTTAGAATGGTTTGTTTTAGCTCTACCATTTGAAACATTCTGATACCAATTACAGTATCAGTTATGACTTCCTACCAAATTTGAAAAGTTTTGTCCTATATGTTAAACATCTAGTTGGATAGAACAGACAAAGAAAGGAGTTGCATAGAATGAAACTTATAAACAATTCATCTGATGCTACTGATATAATATTTTTATCATCCTTACATGAACATTCTGAAATGAACTAATATATTTCCGTAAAACTTCCATTTAATGGAACAGCATCTTCTTTCAAAAAATTGTTGTGTCAGAACATTTTTAAGAAGCTGCCTGTAGCACTTCACTGACCTCTGAAAGGAATAAGTCTCAGAGGTGGAAACTGCACATCCTGTACAGCACACAGCAAGCAGTACTTCACAGCTATTTAAGGTCTATATTCTGTTTTCAAAGGCAGAATCACACAGAGGCACACAAGCCTCTCCCAAAAAAATCAATGGGAAGAGAATATGCAGATCTGGGAACAGAGAAATAAAGAATTCCATGGCCTCCATTGGGCTTTTGGAAAGACGCAGAAGTCTGAGCTCAAACTTTGTAGTAAGCACCCCACTGTCAAATAAACTCTCTTGAGGTCCTCTGTCTCTACCAGTGGGCAGAGGTGGAATTTCTTCTATGAGATGGTAGCTCCAGCAGCACAGTTACTCTTAACTCCCTCCAATTCCATCAGATGTAAAGGCATCTAACTTCACCTGTAACAGCTGCAAGAAGTCAGGCAGGCTTTCCGGGGAACCTGCATATACTCTGATTGTAGGGTAGCAAGGAAAGCAAGAGAATTGTCTCTCTGAAACTTCTATTTCTAATGTAGAAACCTCCTTTTTGAGTACTCAGCTGGGGGCCAACATTACCAGGATTGCTCAATCGGGAGATCGCATGAAGACACACTCAATGGGAATGGCTGTGGACTCAGCAAAAGGCTTAGGAAGGAATATAAGGTTTTGGATCTGTAGTGATTGGAAAGTGCATGCACAGAGTGGGAGGGAGATGTACCACGTAGCAGCAGTAAAGATTTATCATATATGGATTTGTTACTGTAGTACCCATGCTTAATACAAGCATAAATACATTTGTCCTTCTAACATAAGGGCATCAATACCTCTGTTACACTAGTAAGAATTGAAGTAAGAGACCATAAAAGGGTTGAGTGCCAAACAGGAAATGCTTTCCTGCATTGGAAGTCCTCAGCTACTATCCTAGCCATTGCTCCATACTTTTTCAGATAAGAAAATAAACATGAAAAATACTATATCCAAGTAGATGTTTACAGATTTACAATAGCAACAAAGCTTTTTGTAGGCCGTCCAAGAGTCCGCGAGGCAAGACATTTTCTGTCACCATTTTCCTCTCCCCAAAAGCTTTACAACAGTAAAATACAGTACTTTTTTTCCTAATACTATCTACAGAGATCGCAGGATATGACACAAACACGTGCTGTCCCAAAGGAAAGATCCTCCAAGTCACTGAAGGAACGGCAGCATACCCTCAGAGGGTTGAAGGGCGTCGTTGAAGCTCTCTCAATGAAGTTGAACTGGTTTTGAAGCTTCTTCTCAGGTCCTTTTGGAGGAGGAGGCTCTTCTGCCTCTGCTGGCTCTGCTGCCTCTGCTGCCTCCGGTTCCTCAGCTGCCTCGTCACCTGCTCCCTCTTCCTCTTCCTCTCCCTCTCCCTCTCCTGCAGCCTGCGAGAAAACACACCAGTGACTCCACACTGAAAGAAACAGAACCTCTTTCCTTCTTCTCAGACTGCTGGATTTCTGCTGCCTAGTGAAAGAGACTGTAATTGAAGATTAAATATTTAACATGTAAATTAGGAAATTTCCAGCAATCAGAGCGAGGAGATTTTGAAACGATACCTAAATGGGAATACAGAAATCCAGGAACTGAAATTGCTTGAAAACAAAACCTGACATGAAAGAGATAATATAGTACAACTCTCTTTGGTAAAATGGACCCAGGGACCAGAAGATTCCATTGGAGTCCAGCTACCCTGAGTTTTCCTTTCCTTGCTAGACATTGAGCTTCACCTAAAGTTAGTTTGAATTTGATTCCAGGGTCTGACACTGTGTAGGTAAGAACAAACTTCTCAAAGGGTACTCCTTTCCTGTCAGCCAGCTGTCTTTAAATCAGGCCACTGTTCATTTCATTTAGTTATCCCTGCTGCTTCCACCCCTACACATTTTGTTTTTCACCGATGGACAAACTGTCCAGGAAGATTCCAGATCCCATCAAATTACACTGCATTTTGATATAATATCCATATAAAGACAGATCTGATCCCCTATACAGCTTCTGCAACTCAAAAATGGCAGCAGGACCACAGCTGTTTTCTGCCTACTGCAGAGGCATCTCAGACATAAAAGAATCAATCACAGAAGCTTCTCAGCAAACCCATTTTATAATAACGCAATTTCAAATCTAATACTAAAAATAAAATGGACATCTCTCAGCTGACTGTGGAGAATTACCTCAGTCTCTCCTGTGTGTTCTTCATCTTTAATCTCTGCCTGTTCGGATGTTTCAGCAGGAGTCTCAACAGGAGCCTCTTCTGATGACAGAAAGGATAAGTGAATAAGCCCAGAATAATAGGACATATTCTACTATATTCTGCAGATCTTCTGTCTTCTGAAGCATTAATATACAAATGCATCCTTTCCTAATGCTGCCTCATTAGACAACACAGTAACAAATTCCCAATTTGAAGGGTGATTGTTTGCTCAAAGCCACAAAAGATGGCAATGTTATTACTAAAATGAAACTGCAGTACTTCTGGCTGGACTGAAACTAAAAAAAAATAATGTTTTAACTCAGAGCAAACTTTTGTTATCCCCTTATGATCTGAGTAGCTTTGCTTCTGCATATCCCTTCACCTCTGGACTTTCTGTCCTCCAAAAATGTCTTCAATTATGTACAACTATTAATAATGTTTTCAAGGCACAGAGAAATTATAACATAGTTGTTCTTGTTTATATTTATAAAATTAATATGTTAGTCTTGTTAGAGAATGATGGATGTCTCCATTCCAATCACAGCCTTGACTGTGTAGTCAAGCTGCCTGAAACTAGTTGGTTTGGAATCTACAAAAAGCACTGCCAACGACAATCCATGATTTCATGGCACTGAAGATCCCATTAAGCACTTTACCCAACTTCAAATCATCGTGCACATTTTGTTAAGTGTACAATAAAGGAAACACTACCCTCAGAAGCTGCAAGTAAGAATTCTTTACTAACAACAGAGCTTTCCAGTCTCTGATTAATGTGTCTTTTTGACTGAACACCTAACAATGGCAATAGCATCTCAGATCAAAGGTCCAACTAGCTCACTGTCCTGTATTGAACATTGTCTGGAAGAAGATGTCTTGACAAGAATTTAAGAACTGGTCATGTATATAATAGTTTCCTGAATGATCACCTCATCTGCAAACATTTCTGCCTTAATACCTTAAATCATGGCTGAAACTTTCAAAGCAAGCTAAGTAGTTTAGACACGTATGTCCAACTAATGGTAGTGGAAGATGTTTAAAAGACACTAAATAACTTTGAAAATTTCAGTGTTAGCATTCAGATGGCTCAAAAAGCACGCAGTACTTTCTACACTGCGGCAAACATCTGGCTGATTGTTTTTGCTGACTTTGATTCTCAACAACACTGCAAGCCAAACTAGGAGCTGTTTAACTCAATGGTAATGAAGCATTCCATCATGTTGAATAAGTGGAACCAGTGCCTATCTGAAAATAATTGTGATTTCAGAAAATAAACCTACCTGCTTCAGTGATTGATCTGATACTCTGGCGCCTGCCTTCGTCTGAATCTTTGGGTATTAGGTTTCCATTCAAAGAGAAGTGAATGACTGTTTGATCCAGGTAGTCTACTAGCTTGTATTCTCGTTCCTACAGAAAGGAAAAATCCAACAAAACACAGAATCGCAGAATCATAGAATGGTTTAGATTGGAAAGGATCTTAAAGACCATCTAGTTCCAACCTCCCTGACATGGGCAGGGACACCTTCCATTAGACCAAGTTGCTCAGTTGCTCAAAGCCCCACCCAACCTGGCTTTGAATGCTCCCAGGGTTGAGGAATCCACAATTACTCTGGGCAACTTGTTCCAGTGCCTCATCACCTTCACAGTAAAGAATAGCTCAATCTGTATAATTTAGATTTTCAGTTGCACCTGAAAGCAATCAGAAGACACCGCAGACCACAGATGCTTTAATAGTTTCCTCTTAAAAATACTGCTTACTGTACCAACCACAGCACAGCACCAAGCCCACTTCTGTCATTGTGGAGGATTTGAAGATATGGATCACTGATCACCTGTCTATATACCATAAATATGGAAAACTTCAGCTCCAAATAGAAGAGAAGGTGACCTTATTTGCTTCCACAAGACTGATTTGCTTTCCCTGATGAACTCATCTAATGGTTGGTCAAACAAGTACAGTAACACAGAAATGAGACAGACTCAGGAATATTTTACCTGATTGGCTGTTCCCCTAGGTGCTTTTTTTGCCAGGAATAATTTGCTGTGGATAAAACAGTAACTACTACAGCGCTGTAATTTGGATTTGTGCTGGAAACAGCGTTGGTCACAGGGGTATTTTAGGTATTGCTAAGCAGTGCTCACATAGAGTCAAGACCTCTTCTGCTCCCCACCCCACCAGTGTGGAGGCTGGAGGGGCACGAGAGATTGGGAGGGGACATAGATGGGACAGCTGACCCCAACTGGTCATGAGATATGGAGCATTCCATATCTCATGGTGTCATGCTCAGCATATAAAGCTGGCAGAAGAAGAAGGAAGGGGAGTCATTTGGAATGGTCATGTTTGTCTTCCCAAGAAACCATTAAGAGACATGGAGCACTGCTTTTCTGGGGATTGCTGAACAGGTGCCTGCCAATGGAAATGGTGAATGAATTCCTTGTTTTGCTTTGCACAGCTGTTGCTTTCCCTGTTAAATTGTCTTTATCTCAACCCACAAGTTTTTTCACTTTTACTCATCAGATTCTCACCCTGATCCCATCAGGGGAGAGTGAACAAGTGGCTGTGTGGGGCCAGCTGGGATTAAACTATGACACCTGCCTTAAATTTGGGATAATCCAATGCTAGAGTTGGCAGAGCTGTCTCTGTGCCTTTTCTTCAAGGGCAACCCTTCCAAAGGAGGAGTGGGAGGCAAAGCCATCATTCCACTCTTCCTATGCAGCTTCCCTGCAGTTGCTGGCTGTACACACAGGAGAAGGCTGCTCCAAGGTAATGCAGCATATGTCCTCCACACACAGCTGTGAAGGTGTGACTCTTGGATGTTTTCTGGCCAACTGATGCACCCTCCCCTGCTCACTCCTACTCATCATGAATAAAGATTGTCAGTGAGTTCACAAAACACATTTCTAAGCTCTCCTATAATTCGAACAACTTTATGTATGGATACTGAGGCGTAACTGTCCTATAGACTGAGAAAAGCATTGCTTTTTGTCTTCTAACCACCACAGAATGGGAAAAGTTACCACCTGAGATTAGCTGCATTAATTACATCCACTACCAGTTCTTGTTGTGTAATTGTAGTATCCTACTTCTAAATAAATGCATCAATGTTTTTAGACTTTTACCCTCTGTAAAAACCCTTTAGAAACCATTGGCAGCAAATATGTAAAAAGATGAAGTTGTATTAACAGAAAATTTACCTCATTATATATCAAAGGAAAACATAAAACTAGTTAATTGCAAAAAATCTCATTTCAGTTTTACAAGTCATGCCACACTTACTTTAAAGCTGAATCTGACAATATTCTGGGGAGCCTGGGGATTATCAGCTGTCAAGGTGCGTGTAAATTCCTGTTTTAATTCCTTTGGAATGGGAAAAAAAAGGTATTGTAAATAAAACTTCATTATTAATACAATCAGCAGCAACAAAAGTCACCATGTTTATGCTCAGTTCTACGGTGTTCAGTTCAGTGCAGATACTCCATGTGCAGCTGATGCCTCCACAGGAACAATGCTTGGGGCCAGGCTGGCTCAGATTGGAATCCAGAACAGTCATCCCACTTCCTACATAGTATTTCAATAGGCTTTCTTGATGGTAATTCTCTACCTAAGATATGGTAGCACTTGAAAAATGCTAGCTGCATTCTATGGAGCAAAACAAACAAGCTGTGCCTTCAAGCTTACACTGTCCAAAAATAAACAGTAAGGTCAGTGGCAATACTTTTAGGATTGATCACTATGAACAAAAAACAATACTGTTGGTAACTGTTTCTACTACCTGAGTCAGAGGAAATGAATGCATAAAGCTTCCCTATGAGAGCTACTTGGAGGAAGGGAGCAGTGCTATATTTTTATAAGGCAGTGAGAAGAGAGAAACAATTTCAGTTGGAAGGGTGACTGACTGCAATCCTACTGAACCCAGCTGGGAAGAAATGGCAGTAAAATTTTAGGACACTTCTCTGTATTGCACAGAGGCACCTGAAAAGCTCAGTGTTGGCTCTGGGGTCCTTCTTAACTGAGTGATGCCTCAGCCCCATTTCCCCTCTTGGATCAGCTACAGGCAGTTACGCTGTCTTAAGCCCAGAACTGTGCTTCAAAGCACATTCTCTCTGTTTTCCTGATGAAAGCCATTCCAGTTTGTGCTGCAGACAGTGTACTTCAGCAAGTATTGGAGTTTTACTCTTGCAGGATTTCCTCCAAAACCAATGGGTATGCTTCAGCTTATGGAGCTTTGTACACATCTCATGTGTAATACAGGTATTGTTTTACTCACAGCTTCAGTCAGCTCCAGCTGATCCGGGGATTTGACAAGAGCCCTTGCTGCCAAGTCTCCAAGAGCATCTCCTTTTTCAGTGGAGGCATCTTCATCCTTGGAGAGGGCAGGCAAGCTCATTAGTGCAACAAGACTTTGATTGTTTCTCTCCCTCCCAAAACAGCACTTCTTCAGACATAGAGCAAGGAGATAAAACAACATCGTCCCACCCATTGTTTTGAGCCAAAAACCACAAATGGCAGGACAAAATGTGAGGTTTTTTGAATGGCTACACTTGACAGCAAGAGTTCAGTGAGTTGGAAGAGCTGCTGTCTGAAGATAGGTCCTGCCCTGTAATAAAACTTGAGTAACAACAGTGACAAAACTCATGTAATTCCACTTCAATTTCAGTTAAAAAGTTGGCAATTCTGTTTCTTTTGACCATATAATACCCAAAAGACCCATACTTAATGGGTCTCAGCAGCACAAGTCAAGGACCTGCAATTGCTCCTGAAGTGTCATTCTATAAGCTATTCTTACAAAAAAGTTCAAAATACAAAGCTGCAGGGATGTGCCTCCTGGAGGAATGTTAACGAATTTCTTGTAAAGGCCAATGGATTTGCATTCTCCCAAAACAGACTGCTGCTCTCCTTGGGCTAGCCTTGGATTGATGTCATGGTATGATACCATTAAAAGGAAAACGAATCACTGCAGGAATGAATTTCAATTAATTGTCCTTACAGAAAAACTGTCAGAACACAAGTGGCCGATTAAAGTGCTTAACTGCTCCAGGCAAAATTTCTCCCTCTGCTCAAAATGTGTAATGAATTGACTTAAAATAAATCAATCATTCTTTTAAATACAGTTCTCTCAGGCCTAAACTTTATAGCCATAAGGCTGAACTTTATAGCCATACAGAGCTGTGGGTGAGTCCAAGGCATAAGTGCAGCCTGGTTGCAGGCACAGAGACTGGACCCAGCAGAGCACCTCTGCTACTTGCAGAGCACCATGAAGGTAAAAAGCACAAAGCTCTGACAAAATGTGCACTGGCTGAAAGTAGCTGAGAATTCTGTATATGCCAGGGACAGTCACAGGCTGCAGCCTTATTCTTTTTTCCCAAGGGAGCTGAAATGAGCAAGCTGTAAGGAAGGTCAAGCGGTCAGATACACTGAGAGATGGTGACGGCAGAACAGTTGTTTGTGATTTAATGCTCCCCACATGAACAGCTGCTTGTAGGACATTCATCATACACAATTCGATGCCAGTTAGTTCAGTGGCTGATTTCCCTAGTGAACCAGATAAAAAGTATTGTGGGCTTAACATTTTTATATATAATTTTCATTTAAAAGTACATTACTTTTCATTTGTAAAGGGTCAAAGGAGGAACATTTAGCAAGACTGGGATTTGTCCCAAGAAAGTGAAAAGCTGTTTATCAATATGCCTGTTTAAAGGCATGTAGACTCTCTCTCCCATCCATGACAATGGAGCTAAACAAGAGGAAGGTAGATTAAATCAGGGTATTTTAAGCATTTATTTGCCCAACAGTAAAGACCTTACAGTGATGCTTTCAGTCCAAAAAGTTAATGCTATTTTCCCTAATTGTATTTTTATGTTAAGTGAATATGGACTGTATTTTGAATTTTCTAAACTGAACAGGCAGTTTTCTCACTGTCTGAGTCAGTTTATATTTCGGAATTTACACCCCAAACATTTTGCTTTAATATTTTTGTATTGCATTTTACCTGAATTGTGCCTTTGCTTTAGCCGACATTTTCATTCTAACTTGCTAGTGTAATTTTCTTCTCAGTGGAAAACCAGAGCAACCCCTTACTGCTAAGTCACTTGGTATTTTACCAATTCCATGAAAAAAGCCATTGTTTGGACTGAATCTATTTTGCACCTCATAGCTAAGGAAGGAAAAAAACATTTTTTAAGACTCATGGATCTTACCCGTTTTTTAGATCCAGCTTTACCAGCCTTTGATGCCCTTCTTCCTGAAGGTCCACTTACATCCTGAAGTGAGAACATATTCAATGTAAACTTTCAAGGCACCTTTTTTCTTAATTTAACCAAAGCAGAATAAAAGTCTGACATGTTTATTAATGTTTTCTCCAATGGTATGTTTTAAAGGCTGAATATACCAGCATTCTGTCTACAAATTATCTAAATGACAGTCGCTTTCATAACACAAGACAGCAGTTTATCAGTATGAATAAATGTCAGGCTCTACCCTAGCTACTGCCTGTCTGTGATATACTCAAATGTCCCAGACATGAGTTTTAGTGCCTTGCTCAAACACACTAACAGGCTGCTCTTGCCCCAAGCGCTTGCACGGCACAGTGAGCCTGAAGGCAGCACAACCACACCCACAAAGCCATGAGTGCTCAAAAAACACAGAAAACACAGGTGAACAGCCGGGAAATTAACCACTGCGAACCTCACTGCACACATCAAAGCATAGAAAATCTGTTAGGACAGGCTTTAAGGAAAACAGTTATATAGTTGTTTACAGGGAGCCTTATAGAAGGAGACTACCCAGAGTTTAAGGAATAACAGAAGGGCACCAGTGAAAGCTATGGGAAAATTTAACAGAAAGCGGGAGAGGAAATGAAGAGGATCCTTTTGAGGAGATGCTGAGAGACAGACAGGACCAAGAATCCAGAAGGCAGAGAGAGAGAGAGGATACATCAAACAAAGGAGACAATATTAGAAAGACAGACAGGACCAAGAATCCAGAAGGCAGAGAGAGAGAGAGGATACATCAAACAAAGGAGACAATATTAGAAACCTTGGCAAGAACAGTTTCAGGATGGATCCCAAATAACATTTGGTGGTATGTATGAGAAAAGCAGAGGAGTTACTCAGAAGAAAGTGTTTGACTTTGTGACAGGAAAGAGTGGGATACTATAAGACAGTGAAGGAAAATTAAGGGGCGGGAGAGTAAGCTCCCATGGGCTAATTGATTTTCTTCAGAAGAACATTGGAGTGTGCCTTTCAGCTCAGATCAAAGGTCCACCTAACCAAGGATCTCTCACCAACAGGATTCAAAAGCAGACATCTATTCTCTCCTGAGAGGATGGCCTCTCAGCTTGCCACAGGGACTTGAACGGAAATGCTACCATTTCTACTTCAGATCAGCGAACTTTTTTCCTCACAAATTTAGTCAGTCATTTTGGAATCCATGCACATTTTTAGCATGCACAACTTCCACAGCAAGGACTCCCAGGGTACAACTACATAGTAGTTGTACATAAGCAGCTGCTTGCTTTTTTAAGTCTGCCACTTGCTGCTCTCACCTGGTTTTCGTAGTTCTTCTAGAAAGCCCAGATTTATCACAATATCTATTCTTTATCCTCTTTTCCATTTGTTTTATGAACACTTTCAGGAGCACAAATCTCTACAGAGATTCCTACACTTCCCTCATGATTCCCCTTCATTATGAAATTGAATATTCACCACCTACTTCCTATGTATTAAACAATTAAGCAACCATAATGACTTTGACCCAGTATCCCCACGAGTTGTTTCTCAAGCCCCACTACTTGCTAATAATGACAATAATAATTCAGAAAAGAAATATTTTCAGAGGAGCACAAACTGCAGCAAACACGTGAGGTTGTGTCTCTAAGTGTTATTTTTCTTTGTACAAGCTAGGAAACATAAAACTGCTGTTACCAACTAGGCACCAGGGATTATTTTCATTCCAGCAGATACATATTAAAAACAATGAAAAATGAGCAGACCAACACATTTCTGTGCTGAAAAAATGTGCCTCACTTTGAAATACAAATTGTTATGACACACGTGGAAAAAATAAAGATATAGCATTTCCTTTATAGTCCCATAGTGGGCTGGTAGTGAAGCAGAGAGCCTAAGAGCTCACAACCACTACTGAGACCACTGGATCACACAGCTGTCCTGTCTCCCCTATGTGACTGTTTGGCAATGGGCAACAAAGCATCCTGTGTGACAAGGACCATGCTACGTGTGAATTAGATGTGACTTAAACAGATTTGCAGAGCAGAATTTTATTCAGATCCAAATCAAAATCAAACTTTTAATTTTAAACATGAAACAAAGCCTTCTCACCATTACCCTCTGTAAATGAGTCTATAAAAGGATCTATCCAGCAGCAAAGGCATTGACAAGTAAAGCTGAGGGTAATTGGTTTTGGCAGTTGCACAGATTTCAATTAACATAATCCAAGGAGCCACCTGTGAATAAATATCTGCAACTGTATTAAAATCCAAAAGTGACACTGAAGAAAAGCTACAAGTGCACTTGAAGGAAGCAGCACAAACCCTGACCTGCTTCCCACACCATAAAGGGTTTGTAGGGTAGAGCATGAAAAATTTTTCTAATCAACAAGGGACCTAGGGCTAATTGGCTCAATTTCCTTTGTCTTTGTGCAGTACTATCATGATTTTATGACTGTAACTTAATGATGTATAATCACAGAATCACAGATTATGCTAAATTGGAAGGGACCCACAAGGATCATCGAGTCCAACCCTTAGTCCTGCACAGGACCACCCCCAAGAATCACACCTTGTGCCTGAGAGTATCATCCAAATGCTTCTTGAACTCTGCCAGCCTTGGTGCCGTGACCACTTCACTGGGGAGCCTCTTCCAGTGCCCAACCACCCTCTGGGTGGAGATCCTTTTTCTAATCTAATATCCAACCTAAACCTCCCCTGACAGAACTTCAGGTCATTCCCTCAGGTCGTGTCACTGGTCACCACAGAGAAGAGATCAGTGCCTGCCCCTCTTCTTCCCCTCTCAAGGAAGAACAGGCCTGGTATGACAGAGAGACCCTGAGGAAACCCAGGATATGGCACAAAGGAGTACAGGGAGGGGATAAGTGACGGGGCACATATTTGACATCAGAGACCTCACTGTTGTAAGAAGCATCTCATCACTGGCCAGTTAGAGAAAGGTAGATCTGTAGACAGGGGAACTGAACAAAACTGGATTTAGAGGCAGCAAAGAAAACAAAAAAATAGTATCTAGAATGCTTAAAAAGCATCATATTCAGTAACATCAGGTGTAATGCAGAATACCAAACCAATGAAGAAAGGGAAACATATGAAAAAACATATTAAAAAACACCAAGTGAGTGAAAAAGAAGCCATCAATATGACATTTTATACTACCCAGTGAAAGACCCAGATGTTGTCAACTTGCCACAATGTCCCCACCAACACCACCACCAATAGCAAAACAAAACCAGCAGCCTTAGAATCCAAAGGACCAGAAGAAGGGGGATCAAAATACCAGAAAATAGGTAGAAACTGAGAAACTTGCATGCAACAACTTAAACTGAGTTATCACTATGAATACATCGGGACTGATGGTAATGTTTAGACTAAGATTTCAGTCACACTGATACGAAGTTTTTAGTTTTGTATATATAAGATATGCCTTCTCTTTGCCCATAAACAAGATTTTGAATGTACCAAAGTTTATAGACTATTACAAAAAACAGAACCAGGCTCTGGAATTCTTAACTTTGACCCTATGCATGTTTTTAACCTGTATCAAAAGGATAGCTGAGAATACCACATCCAGTTGTGTATGACTGGGAGAGGGTGGTCAAGAGAGAGGTCTGATTGCATCAGTCAGTAGGACTTACCACCCTTCTCCATTTGCCTCATTCCTACTTTTCTGCAAAGCCTCTACTTGCTGACTGTGGCTGGTTGCTTTGGGGCTCCCTGGAACTAAGAGAAGTAGTTCCCGAGAGCAGGGAGCAAACACATGACTGGCAGGACAGTTATAAAATTAAACTTGGCATTTCAGGTATTTTGAACTAAAGAAACTCCAACAACCTCTCCATCCTAACCAGTTACATTTTAGAACTACCTTGTTAACATGCAGATCCTCAGAGAAGTGCTGCACAGTATGAACACAGTTAACCCACTCCAAAATGTGCTAAACCTGGATGGAGAGGTGGGAGCCAGCACACAATGACGAGTGTGGGCTCTGGTCTTTCTTCCATGTGTGCTCCACAAAGACAGGACAGCCATGCCTGGAGCAGGTGAGCACAGGTTTGTCTGGGAGGCAGAGCAGAGTCCAGGGAGGTGTTGGTTCTTAGCTTATTCTGGGGTTCTTCAGCAAAGCTCTGGTCTCCTGCCCAGATAAAACATCCCTCACAGCACGTAGATGTACTTCAACAACAAAAAAAGTTGAATATCTTATTTTTTTTTATATTCTGGACTCCCGCCAGTGAAGGTAAAGACTGTAACTCTAAAGAAGTCAGCATAAAAAGCAGAAGATATCCTTTGTGATGTAAGCATCATTCCTGCCACCACTGCCTATGCTGCAGAAGGTTCATCGCAAACCACCTCAGACTTCTGGAACCCAGCTGAAAGGTGACACAAACATGAAAAAAATTAAATGAGATCCAATTTTGGCAATATTAGCAGTAGGCAAAACTCATCAAACTGAGATCTGTTTAAAACTATTACAAGAGGCGAGTTGGTGGGCAAGAATGGGCAGACAAGAAAAAATATTTTACACTGACCCCTAGTTCAGATAATAGCACAGATAATACTGCTGTGCCATTTGCTGAAAAAGGCAGCCCTATAACTTTCCTTAAACCCTTTCTCTGCCACATCAGCTGTAAAGAGCCCCCAATAGCAGCCATATAGTCTGTGTCCTGCCACCAGAGCTCAGAATGATTGTTATTGCTTCCTCATTCTTCTTTTTACTGGATCAATGTGTTACCCATAAAGTATTATTAAAGGCGTAATCTTTTTGCTCTGACAGCTACTTCAGACATACCACACAGTGTTTGTACAGAAGGGAAGAGGTCACAAACACGTCTGCAATTACAAACAAAAAATAAACTATAACTGTGAATCAACATCATGATTCACTAGGCAAGATGTTCACAATGACCAGCCTTCAGAAAAGAAAAAAGTTAACAGACTAATATGAAGCATCTCAAAGAGAAGCATTCAGAAGTTAGAAAATGTGAGAATTAAGGTTGCTGGGGCAACCTTTAATTCATCCCATTGGGCACAGGCATTGTGATACACAGTTTAATTCCACAATGACACACTTGGTTTTCCGTTGGTTCCCTGGTTTATGTCAGTTCTCCCAGGTTAAGTTACTACCAATATAATAGTTTCTGTTGTTCAACATCTAGAGTGGTGCTGGTTTTTTTGTAACTCAGCCTGAGTCAGACAGACAACTAAGAACATTCCAGTTCAAACATGTAGATTTTAGCAAATTCTAGATAAAGATGGTGTTGCTACAAAAAGAAACCCAAAAAACCAATCAACCAAACAAAAAAAAAACCAAAAAACCAACCAAACAAAAACCCCAAAACAAACAAACAAAAAATCCCAAGTGTCTTCCTAAATCTTCCTAATAAACATTGCTACTATGACTGGCTTTAAAAATAATATTAATTAACAAAAAGATCAGTGTGAATAATCATGAGGAATATATGTTAGAAAAAGTAAAAAGCAGACATTGTTGCTAAGGAACTAAGGAACAGGCAGGAGGCATCAAGGAGTCAAAAGGAATTTCTCACCTCCAGGTCACTTTCATAACACTGGCCACTGTGGGAGGTGCTCCACTGCTCCAGTGGAAAATGCCAGAGTCAGAATTTATGGATGCTAATCATGTTTTATGCCGATGACTGTCTTACATCAAATAAATTAACAGATTACCACAGTTCGAACAGTGAACAGACATCAGAAGCCCATAAGAGTCACAGTACTTAAATGAAGGATATAGAAAACTCAAGTGACTGTTCCTTTCTGAACTTTTTTCCCAAGGTGTGTTTATGACAGCAGCATCCAGGAATTCTTCCTTGGGACAGACATCTACTACGCTACAAGACAAATTGACTACTTTGTTACCACAAACATACAGTAATCTGACAGAATAATACAAATTAAGAGAGGAAACAGATGAAAAGTGATGCTTTAAATGCCACTTAATATTCTTTTCCTTTGCCACAGCTCCCTGTAAATCAGACAACTACCAAGAGGTACAAATAGCTGCAAAATCAAGTCTTTCAGCAGGAAGTTTTCCTGTTGCTGAGATATCCAATGAGCATTTCTAATTGTATTTTTAGATTGGATACTCAGGTAATATATATCTCTAATATTTATTTTAAGGTTCTAAAACAGGAAAATTAAAATAAGGAGAAACTACTGCCTATTTTTCAAGTAGCATTGCTGTAAATCAAAAAAAAAAAAAAAGGAAGCACTACTAGGCTGGCATTTCATAAGACCTATCTTATTTCTGCATCCCTAAAACATGTAGGAGGAAGCCAAGCATCAAAGAGATGCAATGTCTCCTGGAAGTTTTGAACTCAGCACCCCAGTAACACACTTCCAGATTGTACTGCAGTGAAGAAAATAAAAAATCATAACCACACATCTGAGTCTTGCTCTTCTTGCTTCATCTACAATGATTATTGCTCTTTCTTTTTGTTGGTGATGTGACAGCCACTAATTGCTGATCTGAGACTCATTAACTGATTTTATACAAAACAGACAGGACTATCAGTACCTGCCTTCTTGAGTGAATATAAAAGCTCTGAAGTTTTTTCCAAGTCCTGGAACAAGCACATCTGTTTCCTTTTGAATAGCTATTTTCTACAGTCCTACTTTTCAACTATTTCATCCTCTGCTGCAGAAAACCTCTGACTTGGCAGTAGCAGTGCTGCTGGTAAATAAATTGTCTTGGCAACCTAGGAAGCAGAGATTTACTCTCAAGAGCAACTGTTCATTTGAGAACCAGGTTGAATCCTGAACTAGTGACTGCAGAAATCCCTCAGGACAAAATGTATCCATCCCTCACATTCAGAGCCAAAACCTGCTTGACTAACCGAGTAGGAGATGGAATGATGTTACCACATGTGGTGTCCTGCCATCCAGGATAAGAGTGCCCAGTATAGCCTTTGCTGGCTGGTGCATCCTTCTCCCATCCTGTCAGATTAAACTGCCCCTTCCAGACTAGATCTTGCAAAGGTTCACTGTATGGTGAGGAGCCAGACACCACAACACAGTACCTCCTTGAGAAATGTGAATTTTCTCCCTACTTATAAAGCATCAGGTTGGACGAGTAGATGTGGATTTGCAGATCCAGCCTAAAATGCCAGAAAACTCAGAGGCAGGGATGATGCAGACTGGTCTCTCTGCCAAGCTGAAGTGTCAGTTCGTATTAAGCAAAATTTCCAAGGGCTCAAAATCTATTTTATATTAATGAAACACTCATCAGGGCAATGACAAACCCAGACTGTATTTTTTAAAGATCATTTAAAGAGACATTTCTGCAGCCTTTCTGTTCCTCATGCTAGCTGTCACCATAACACAATCACTCCTGCTAAGTTTACTTCATCTTCCTGAGCAGAGACATTGTCATTCCCACTTCCTCTGCAGCACAGCACAGATGTGAACTAGTAATCTGGAGGGGAAAAAAGAGAAGAGAAGCACACAGCTGCTTGCAGGATTCTAAAAGGAAGAGGTAGAGATGTTATAAGAGCTAAGCTTGACATTTCTGTAAAACCATTTAATAAGCTTCCTGCTAGCTTTTTATTCTTGTTTTGAATATTAGCAAACTCCACAGCAAACCACCAGTTGGCAAAAAGGAGCAGAGAAGCACAGATGGAAGAAAAGTCAAAGGAATAAAAGTGACTTCCATCTTGCCCTGCAGCAGACATCCATTTGCAGACACTAGGGATGCCAATTTAAGAGCTATTTGCCAGTACATTTTATAGTGTTTTCTGAGACACACTAAATCCAGTGCTTATTTTATCTTCCATGGATAGTTTAATGCAGGTTTAAGAACCAGTACGCACCTGGAAAAGTCTTTTCTGGGGCAAAAAATAAAGGAGAATTAAATAAAAAAAAGAGTAAACTATGTCTGATTGTTGCATGTTTGGGGACGGGGTCTCTTGGATTCTCTTTTCTAACTTACTGAACAGCAAAGATGCTGTTTACCTGTCAGTGAGTGCAAGACCACAAGTGTAACAAGAAATGCCTCACTGTCCAAATTCAGGGGCTTTCTTTGCACGGCTTAAGAGACCTGCTTCTAACAGAGGGGTTGACCCTAAATGATAAGACTGGACAGTCTGGTTTTGGCACACTGTAAATGAAAAGTCAGTATCAGCTAAGAAACCATAACCAAATCTTGCTTCTCCCTGTGGTGGGTTCAGCCACAGAGGCACACACACAGTAGAACACCACACACCAAATAACAAAGGAATGGAAAGCTGGAACAAACACATCCAGCAGCACATGTTCAAAGAAACAATCTTAAAACTGTTGGCTGCTTTCTCTCACCATCTAGCACCACACATGGGACTGACACCCTGCCCTACCAACAACTTCCTGCCACAAAGGTCGGTGCTTTTTAAAAACACTCCGCTTCTGACTGTCCTGTTTGCCATACTCAAGGCTTCATTCTTCATAGAGGAGCTGAGAATCTCATTCATCCACTCCCTTCAGTCTGAGGCAGGAAAGTTGGCTTATGCCTTTCCATAATTCTACATCCTCACAAAATGCTGTTGAGCTCAATTGTGCACAGCACGTTTCAGATGTGAAAGGAAGGGTGTCGTTGAAGCACAGAACATACATAGGTATTGTTATTTCCAAAGCTGTATGGGGAACACAAAGATCCAGACATACAAAAGTATTGTAAGACTTTGAGCATTGAAACACATTTCTTACTAATGCACACAAATGTACAAAATCCCAGAGATATTTATAATTAAAGTTAGATGGAGTCAAGCAGTTCATCTGGGAGGTCACAGACTTTAATTCTGATGGTCAACCCGACTTTGACATATTTTCACCCATGAGGTGGCTGGAGACCGTACTGGAGGCAGAGGTCACCTGGATAGAAAAAAACAACAGTGAAATAAAGACAGAAGCTGGTGTCACAGGAGAAGGCAGATGCAAGACAGGCAGAGAAGACAAGCAGGCAACCACTACATAAGAGAGAAGAAGAAGAAAAAAAGAATTGATCACAAAGCTCTTGAAGAACATGGAGTCATGAAAGCAGAGGAGGAGCTGGAAGTGACATGTGGTAAAAGGGAAGGACCTGGGAGAGTATAGGTAAGTATCTCAGCTTTAAGAAAAATCTCAGGAACAGAATTTTCAAAGGTAAAGCAGTCAGCCGTGACAGACCTAAGAGGCAGACCAGAATAAAGAAATACATAAGAAACAGAGGAATGAAGAGCACAGGGCCAGGTGAAAAGAGCACAAACTACAGTAAAATTCTTGTCAAGAACTTGAACGTAGACCTTGACTCACCAATTAATTTTACAGTGGCCACTATGGCCCAGTAAATATCAAACATCAGGCCCTGACTGGACAGTGAGTAGTGCAAAGATGTTCACTCCTCGGAATCACAAAGCCACTGAGATGTGGGTTGTATTTTGAATCAGGGAAAATGAGGCAAAAGCCTGTGGATTCCAGAGGCAGCTAGTCAGCCACACAGTTCTTCCACTGCAAGAATATTCTAGTAAATAAAAGGCCACGAAACAGCAATCAGATTTAACAAGCTCAAGGCAAATATGGGAAAGGCAATATATGTCAAGTTAAAATTAATGTGTTTTAAGTTGTTGTAATGAAAGTTATGGAAGAAGCCAAATATCCTAAGAGTTTAAACAGTTTATTACGTTTTGAGAGCTTTAAAATAAAATTAATGCCTTTGCAGCACATTAATTAAGTTTTTCAAATAAGACGGGAATCAAAGCCTCTTTGTTTCAGAGTATTTGAGATAATGGCAACTGCAAATGATTTAAAAAATAAAGCTATTTTTGTCAAAATTCTGAAAATATAAGAAACTGAAATTCAGAGCAAGCATTTTATCCCACGTTTAGTTTATCATTATTACTGGGTTTTATAATTTTACCATAAACATCTTCATTATTTAGCACTGGATGTGGGTTTTGGTTTTGAGTTTGTACCCTTTGCAAATTTTATAAAGCCCTTTGTATCTCACTAATTACTAGTGCTTAGTAGGAGATCAGAGTGATCTCCCTCTTGCTGACTGCAAAGGGTAGGAGGGAATCAGATAATCAGCAAGGGCTGCTGCTCCCTCACTGAAAGAGCTCCTGCTGTTCAGACCTTGGTAGATTGCCCAGGGAGCTCAGCTACCACCTCACAGCTCTGGACAGTCACACTGATCCCTCTTTTTGATCCTTCCACTTCCCTTGATCAGTTATGGCTTTCTGTCATGTGTTCTGGACAGAGGAAGCAGGTTCCTTGTTCTCAGTCACTTCTGGGACACCTATGCCAACGTCCCTCCTCCCACCCCAAGAATCAAACATGTGGGGATTGGCCTAAACATGACAACAAAGGGGTTTTACCAGACCAGGCCATCATCTGTTTTTAAATCAAACACTTTGATAGTCCAGGAGTAGATGAGATCCAGGAACTAATCTGACTGATCCCTTCATCCTGCAAGGGAATACATGCAGACAAGTCCATGCAGAGACCCCACAGCACAGTAGTTAGGGCCAGGAAGAGCAGCAGATGATTCCACTTCATTGTCTGAACTGAGCAAAGACCAAATAGTAAAAATAGAAGGGAAGTGGCAAAACTTACAGCTGGGTACAAATAAAACTTTGTAAAGAAAGGGATTCCATCCTGTCTGCTCAGTGTCCCTGAGAGGTTCTCTGGCAGGCTGGAGACACCTTGAGTGCATTAAAACCTGCCTTGGAAGGTCTGTCTTATGCTGTAAGTAAGTGTGAAGAAACCTTACAAGGCCTTACAATGATGACTGAGGACAGGGTTGAACTGTGCCGAGACAGAGTGGGGGGTTGCTGCAGCTTTGGGATGTATTGTTTTGCCTGAATAGCTGTGAAATGCCACAGGACTCACAGGATGACTCCACAGGTGACACCACACCCCAGAGAAGGGACAGAGTGACACAACCTGACGCAGTCAGGCAGTCAGCAGGGCCAAGAAGGACTGTGCTGATCCTGCTGCTGCACCCAACCCTGCATGTTACAGCTCAGTGGTGCAATCTCAGTTCTCAGCTCAATCTTTCAGCTCTGCAGGGAAGGACCTGGGAGTCTTGGTGGTTAATAAGTTGACCATGAGCCAGCTGTGTATTCTGGGGTCCAGGAAGGTGAATGGTATCCTGGGGTACATCAGGTACACCTCCCAGGTCAAGGGAGGTGATCCTGCCCCTCTACTTGGCCCCAGTGAGGCACATATGAAATGCTGTGTCCAGTTTTGGGCTCCTCAGGACAAGAAAGATGAGGAACTACTGGAGAGGGTCCAGCAGAGACCCCAAAGATGATGAGGGGTCTGGAACATTTCTCTTATGAGAGGCTGGGCCTGTTTAGTCTGGAGAAGAGCAGACTGAGACGGGATCTTATTAATGCATATATCTCAAAGGCAGGTGCCAAGAGGATGGTGCCAGACTCTTTTTCAGTCGTGCCCAGCAACAGGACAAGGAACAATGGCCATAAAATAAACCACAAGAAGCTCCACCTCAATATGAGAAATAACTTTTTTGTGTAGAGGGTGACAGAGCACTGGAACAGGTTGCCCAGGGAGGTCATGAAGTCTCTCTGTCTGGAGACATTCCAAACCCACCTAGACACATTCCTGTGTCACCTGCTCCAGGGGACACTGCCTTGGCAGGGAGGTTGGACTGGATGATCTGATCTCCACAGGTTCCTTTCAACCCTGACAATTCTGTGACTTTGTCAGGCCAGAGGGAAGTGGTCTGGGCTGTACACGGTGACGTCAAGTGTGGAGGCTCTTGGGACAGTGACGTCACCGCTGGCATCACACCAGGGCCGGCGCTCAGAGCAGGAGCCGAGTGCTGCACAGCCACAGCGGGGCTGCACAGCGCCGCTCCCTCCAGTGGGCCGCCGTCCCCGCTGCAGGAGGCTCTGCAGTGACGCCATTCGGGCGGGTGACGTCACGGCACCGACGGTGATGTCACCACGGCGCTGTCTCCACGGGAGTGCGGCGGCAAGCTCTTACCTGCCGGCGCTTGTCGGCCGCCTTGGCGGGCATGACCTCTCCGCACCGCAGCGGCTCCTGCCGCCCGTCACGACCACTCACGGCCGCCCGGCCCGCCGGAAGTTGATGGGAGTAGCCATGGCAACACGCCGGAAGCGGCGGGTGGACCAGGCGATTTCCGCGACACCCCCCCTCACCCCCGAGGGACGGAATGGTACGTCCCGGCGGCCGCTGGACACCGATCATCCGGGCCCCGCACCGGCGATATCGGCCCCGCCCACCTCGTGAATATTCAAATCAGGACGAGGCTACCGGGTCGCCGACACCAGGCTGCTGTGGCAGTGCCTCCGTCCGCCTCATCAATATTATTCAAACAAGGGGCGGGGCCGCGGAGAACAGAGCATCCAGACCCCGAACTAGAGATCTCCCCACCCACTTCATCAAAATTCCGGAGGGGGAAGGGCCTGAGGGAACGCAGCATCCGCCCCCCGAAGTATTGACAGCGGCCCCACCCATG